>BTPG01000003.1:205666365-205692244 GCA_036245525.1 Semisulcospira habei | reverse complement strand
TGTCCCTTGTGTCCGAAATCGGTCACCCCCACCCCCCCCCCCCCCTTCTCGCCCTCCTCTACATGATTCTGCATCCTACTAAAACAAAATCTATGGTTATTGCAACACGCCAAAAGCACCAGTTAAAACCTTTAAAGCTTAATCTATCACTCGGCGACGACATCATAGAACAGGTAGCCGAACATCGTCTATTGGGGGTCACAATTGATAATCAGCTGAGGTGGCAGATGCACATTGACAATGTCTGTAAAACGGTCTCTAGAAATGTCTTTATGTTATCGAAATTAAAGTATTACACAGATAGTGAAACCAGAAAATTGTTCAGTAGTGCACACATCATGTCACATATAAACTACGCATCGACGGTGTGGGATTGTTGCAGTGATGTCCACTTAAAAAGACTAAATTCTTTACATAGGAGAATGGCAAAATTAATTCTTCCCGACCCGCACTTGACGACCGAGGAAAAACTCAGTAAAGCTGGATTCCTGCCCCTTCAAAATCATTTTAAATATAACAAAGGGGTACTGATGTTTAAAGTGTGGAACCATAACGCTCCAGAATATCTAAAAGAGTTGTTTAAAAAATCAGATTCCTGCTATGGGAACATGAGGGGTCTTTATATTGTTCCAAAACCCCGAATAGATATATTTAAATCTACTTTGTCATTTGCGGGTTCCACACTGTGGAACTCACTCCCACATCACGTTAAAGCCACTCCGACATTATCTCGTTTCAAGGCAAGTCTTTATAAGTATCTGACATTACTGAAATAATAATATCTAGTTATTCGTAGACACACGAATGTCCGTGTATATTATAACAATCATGTGTATGTGTGTGTGCGTGTGTGTGTGTGTGTATGTGTGTGTGTGTGTGTGTGTGTGTGTGTGTGTGTGTGTGTGTGGACGCGTGAGTGCGTTTGTGCGCGGCGTATGCGCTTGTTTGTGTTTAGTGGACTATATATTTTGTATTATTGTGTTTTGATGTCTCTTTTTTATGTATACTTTGTACTTAGTTAGTCGTAGTTGTAGCAACGGCAGGTACGAAAAATGATATAGTCACTGACTGCGTTAATATCTTCACCGTTGTAAAATAAAGATTCATTGATTCATTGATTCATTGATTCATTGATTCTCTCTCTCTCTCTCTCTCTCTCTCTCTCTCTCTCTCTCTCTCTCTCTCTCTCTCTCTCTCTCTCTCTCTCTCTCTCTCTCTCTCTCTCTCTCTCTCTCTCTCTCAAGTTTCTATTATAATCCAAATAATTTTTGCTGTCTGAAGTGAATTTTCACTATGATCCAAATGAGTTGCTTCGTATATAGGTCAAGTTATCATTATCGCGTGTTTGTGTGTGCGCACGAGCGTGTATGTGTGCGCGCGTTTCATGTACTTTATGTTTTTCGTTTGTTTTGTATGACCGAATGAATCAATGAATTTTGTTTAATGTCTTTTCATGTTAATGTCTCCTAATTTTTCTTTGAGTAATTTGGTACTATTAGTATTACAATTATTATCCTGTGTTTGTAGAGTAGCAACGGCAAGTATGAAAAATGGCACAAGTGGTAATTACTTCATCCATTGAGAAATAAAGTTTCATTTCATTTCATTTCATTCATTACATTTCATTTCATTTCATTTCTCTCTCTCTCTCTCTCTCTCTCTCTCTCTCTCTCTCTCTCTCTCTCTCTCTCTCTCTCTCTCTCTCTCTCTCTCTCTCTCTCTGTGTGTGTGTGTGTGTGTGTGTGTGTGTGTGTGTGTGTGTGTGTGTGTGGTGTGTGTGTGTGTGACTGCTAAATTAGTCTTTTTGATGATCAGGTTCTGCCTTTCCATTTTTATTAGGTTTTAGTCACGCGCGTGTGAGTGTTGTGTGAGTGGGTATGCAAGGCAATGATTAAAAAAAAAAGGTCTGTGTACCTCATCATTTATCCTTGAGAAATAAAATTTCATTTCATTTCAATTTTCATTTCATTTCTCTGTTTCTGTCTCTGTCTCTATATCTGTCTCTATCTCTGCTCCTGTCTCTGTCTGTCTGTCTGTCTGTCTGTCTGTCTCTCTCTCTCTCTCTCTCTCTCTCTCTCTCTCTCTCTCTCTCTCTCTCTCTCTCTCTCTCTCTCTCTCTCTCTCTCAAGTTTCTATTATAATCCAAATAATTTTTGCTGTCTGAAGTGAATTTTCACTATGATCCAAATGAGTTGCTTTGTATATAGGTCAAGTTGTCATTATCGCGTGTCTGTGTGTGCGCACGAGCGTGTATGTGTGCGCGCGTTTCATGTACTTTATGTTTTTCGTTTGTTTTTGTATGACCGAATGAATCAATGAATTTTGTTTAATGTCTTTTCATGTTAATGTCTCCTAATTTTTCTTTGAGTAATTTGGTACTATTAGTATTACAATTATTATCCTGTGTTTGTAGAGTAGCAACGGCAAGTATGAAAAATGGCACAAGTGGTAATTACTTCATCCGTTGAGAAATAAAGTTTCATTTCATTTCATTTCATTCATTCATTTCATTTCATCTCTCTCTCTCTCTCTCTCTCTCTCTCTCTCTCTCTCTCTCTCTCTCTCTCTCTCTCTCTCTCTCTCTCTCTCTCTCTCTCTCTCTTTCTCTCTCTTGATGAATATAAGAAACAACGAAATTGTTTTAAATACTTAGTGAGAGCGTCAAAAAAACTGTTCTTCCAGGAAATGATTAGGGACAAAAAAGATACAGCATCGGTGTGGAAAGCCCTGAACGTTATAACAAAGGGTAAATCAGCCCCTGAAATACCATCCCATTTGTCAGCTGATATATTAAATAAGCACTTCCTATCGACAGCTGAAACACTTGCTCAGTCAGCTGCAAGTAGTAACACAGAGTACCAAGTTCCTAGTGTACTGGAAAAATACTGTGAGGCCAAAAATATATTGCAGACATTCATCATTCCTGATATTACCGTCGCTGAAGTCGGCAAATTCATCTCTAGCATGCCGAACAAAAAGTCCACCGGGATGGATGGTATAGACAACAAAATTCTGAAAATGTCACTACCATATACGGTAGAGGCACTCACTTATATCTTTAACCTCTGTATAAACACAGCACGTTTCCAACTATTTTCAAAGAGGCCAAGGTAATTCCAATCCCTAAATCAAAAGATCTTGAAGATGTCAATAACTACCGTCCTATCTCACTTTTGTCGGCCTTGTCAAAGCCCCTTGAAAAACACATACAAAAACACCTCCTCGATTTTCTAGAAAAGGGCAATCTCATAAATATTCATCAGTCCGGCTTTAGACCGAAACACTCATGTCAGTCAGCACTGGCACACATTGTAGACAGCTAGCTGGAATCAATAAATAAAAACCTGATGTCTGGAGCTGTTTATTTAGACCTACAAAAAGCATTTGATCTTGTCGACCATGACATTCTCTTAAAAAAAGCTAGCAGCATACCATATAAGTGAAACTGCCATAGCATCTTTTAGATCATACCTAAAAGACAGAAAACAAAAGGTATATACTCATGGAAAATACTCTAAACAAGGACAAGTTAACTACGGTGTCCCCCAGGGGTCGATCTTGGGACCTCTTCTATTTATAATATTCATTAATGATTTGCCTTTGCATATTACTAACACTGATGTTAATTGCAACCTGTTTGCGGACGATACGAGCCTCCATGTTTCGGGTAAAAAAACAGCTGACATTACCATTAGCTTACAAAGTAGTCTCAGCAAGGTTTCCGACTGGTGTAGAGAGAATCATATGGTTCTTCATCCAGGAAAAACAAAGAGTATTTTAATCACTACACGACAAAACCACCAACGCCGACCACAGCCGTTACATTTACAACTGAACGCTATACCGATAGAACAAGTCACAGAGCGTAAATTCTTGGGAATGCACGTTGACGAACAATTATGTTGGGAGACGCATATAAATACAGTCTGTAAAACCATTGCTAAAAACACTTTCCTGTTGTCCCAGCTTAGACAAGTAACGGATACACATACTCGTAAATTTTTTTTTCATGCCCATATCAAGTCTCACGTTGATTATGTCTCCACAGTGTGGGACGGTTGTAGTGATGTTCATATGAACAGGTTAAACTCTATATATAAAAGAGCTGTCAAAATGATAGATACGCGGCCCATTCCTACCACAGACAAATTTAGACATCTAAACATTTTCGGCCTGCGTCAACAACTTAGTTTCAACAAATGCATCCTCATGCACAAGATATTAAATAACATGACACCGCAGTATCTAACCACCAAATTTGTGCCACAGCAAGAACGCAAACGGTCCTCAAGGAACAATACTTTACCCCTACCTCTGCCTAGAATTGACCTCTTTAAAACTAGTTTATCCTTTTCTGGACCGTTTGTATGGAACACTATTCCTGCACATTTGAAGACTATAGCCTCACTTGGAATCTTTAAAACGAAATTTTTCGATTACCTGATGAGCCAAACATAACAACACTGGGCATTTAAACAAACCCTGATGGTTAATGCTTTTATGTAATATAATTATGCATTTATCTATATTGTTGGTGTGTGTGTGTGTGTGTGTGTGTATGTGTGTGTGTGTGTGTGTGTGTATGGTATAAGATGAATGTTAAGTGTTATTATTATTTTGTGTCATTTTATAAAAAAAATTATTGTTGCATGAAATAATATGTGTAAATATAATTCTTTATTATTATTATTATCTTTTAATCTATTTTATCTTGTAGATGTTAGCAACGGCAAGTTTGTAAAATGACGATTTGTTTCTGTCAAAACTTTTTACCGTTGATAAATAAAGTTTCATCATCATCATCATCATCATCTCTCTCTCTCTCTCTCTCTCTCTCTCTCTCTCTCTCTCTCTCTCTCTCTCTCTCTCTCTCTCTCTCTCTCTCTCTCTCTCTCTCTGTGTGTGTGTGTGTGTGTGTGTGTGTGTGTGTGTGTGTGTGTGTGTGTGTGTGACTGCTAAATTAGTTTTTTTGATGATCAGGTTCTGCCTTTCCATTTTTATTAGGTTTTAGTCACGCGCGTGTGAGTGTTGTGTGAGTGGGTATGCAAGGCAATGATTAAAAAAAAAGAGGTCTGTGTACCTCATCATTTATCCTTGAGAAATAAAATTTCATTTCATTTCAATTTTCATTTCATTTCTCTGTCTCTGTCTCTATATCTGTCTCTGTCTCTATCTCTGCTCCTGTCTCTGTCTCTGTCTCTGTCTGTCTGTCTGTCTGTCTGTCTGTCTGTCTGTCTGTCTGTCTGTCTGTCTGTCTGTCTGTCTGTCTCTCTCTCTCTCTCTCTCTCTCTCTCTCTCTCTCTCTCTCTCTCTCAAGTTTCTATTATAATCCAAATAATTTTTGCTGTCTGAAGTGAATTTTCACTATGATCCAAATGAGTTGCTTCGTATATAGGTCAAGTTATCATTATCGCGTGTCTGTGTGTGCGCACGAGCGTGTATGTGTGTGCTCGCCTTTCATGTACTTTATGTTTTTCGTTTGTTTTTGTATGACCGAATGAATCAATGAATTTTGTTTAATGTCTTTTCATGTTAATGTCTCCTAATTTTTCTTTGTGTAATTTGGTACTATTAGTATTACAATTATTATCCTGTGTTTGTAGAGTAGCAACGGCAAGTATGAAAAATGGCACAAGTGGTAATTACTTCATCCGTTGAGAAATAAAGTTTTATTTCATTTCATTTCATTCATTCCATTTCATTTCATTTCTCTCTCTCTCTCTCTCTCTCTCTCTCTCTCTCTCTCTCTCTCTCTCTCTCTCTCTCTCTCTCTCTCGCTCTCTCTTTGACCTTGTGGACCATGACATTCTCCTAAATAAGCTAACAGTTTATAACATGAACGCAACCGCAATAGCATTTTTGCGATCATATCTCGAAGACAGAAAACAAATGGTGTACGCCCATGGAAGATACTCTAAGCAAGGAAATGTAAAATACGGCGTCCCCCAGGGATCTATTTTGGGACCTCTTTTATTCATACTATTTATCAATGATCTACCGTTGCATATCACTTATTCTGACGTTAATTGTAATCTATTTGCTGACGATACGAGTCTTCATGTTTCTGGTTTAAAAAAAAAAAAAACGACAGACATTAGCCATAGTTTACAATGCAGTCTGAATGAGGTATCTGCCTGGTGTAGACATAACCATATCTTTCTTCACCCAGCTAAATCAAAGAGTATCTTAATCGCCACGCGACAAAAAACATCAACGCCGACTATAGCCATTACAATTACAATTAAACGCTGAACCTGTTGAACATGTCACTGAGCGTAAATTCTTATGAATACATATTGAAGAACAACTGTGCTGGGAGACCCATATAAATGCTATTTTTAAGACCATTGCTACAAACACTTTCTTATTGTCCCAGCTTAGACATGTCTCTCTTGGCTTGACTTCGCGAACGAAGATTTTATAGGAGTTGCCCACGACGTCTGCAGGCTTGTTCGTGGCTGCGGAGGCCAATCCGAGACAGGCAGGTTCGACCGCAGTGGCTGCAGGGGAAGGTATGGCCAGGGTTCTGAGCTGCGGCATCTCTGTTTTTTCTCCTGAGCCGCTTGTCCTTAAGGCTAGCTCTGTGAGAGTCCTCAAAGGAGACAGCTGCCTTGTAAATGGTGGAGCGCCAGGTGTCACGGTCCGCAGCAAGCGAAGACCACTGGTGGTGGTCGATTTGGCAGGCACTAAGTGACTTCTTGAGACAGTCTTTGTATCTCTTCTTTGGTGCCCCTCTGTCACGGTGTCCAGTAGCAAGCTCGCCGAACAGGGTGATCTTTGGTAGGCGATGATCCTCCATCCTGGAGACATGCCCCGCCCAGCGGAGCTGTGTCCGCAGCAGCAAAGCCTCGATGCTCACAGTTTCAGCCTGTTCAAGGACCTCGACGTTGGTGACATAGTCACTCCAGTGAATGCCCAGGATGGTACGCAGGCAGCGCTGGTGGAAGCGTTCGAGGAGTCGTAGTTGGCTGCGGTAGAGGGCCCAAGACTCGGAACCATACAGCAGGGTGGTGAGGACCACAGCTCTGTACACGCTGATCTTGGTGCCTGTTTTCAGCTGTTGATTGTGCCACACCCGCTTGAAAAGTCGCCCGAAAGCGCTGTTCGCTTTTGCCAGCCTGCTGTCAAGCTCCTTGTCCAGCTTGGCGTCCGACGTGATAATGCAGCCAAGGTAAGTAAACTGGTGCACTGACTTTAGTTCAGACTCGCCAATGGTGATGTGAGGAGGGCGATACACTGTCTTGGGTGCCGGCTGATGGAGGACCTCTGTCTTTTTCAGACTGACCTCGAGTCCAAAGAGCTGGGCAGCATCTGCGAAGCAAGACGTGATGCGCTGCAGGGCTCACAAATACCCGTAAATTGGTTTTTCATGCTCATATAAAGTCCCACGTTGATTATGTCTCCACAGTGTGGGACGGCTGCAGTGATGTCCACATGAAGAGGTTAAACTCCATATACAAAAGAGCTGTAAAAATAATAGATAGACGCCCCATCCCTACCACAGACAAATTTAGACATTTAAACATTCTCGGTCTGCGTCAGCAACTTACTTTAAACAAATGCGTCTTTATGCATAAGATACTGAAAAAATGATACCCCAATATCGAATCACTAAATTTATATAATAATAAGGAAGATTTATAAGGCGCCAATACATGGTAAGATGCTCTAGGCGCCGTACATATGAACAAAACATACAAATATTACACAAAAAGTGACAAAGCCACATGTACAATTACACAAAAGGACAGAATTATGACTAAATACATGAACACTGATAATCAAAGTGGGAAAAGATGGGTTTTAAGACTGTGTTTAAAACTGGCACTAGACTCACTGTGTCTCAATGATTTAGGAAGATCATTCCAGGCTGATGGACCCTGGTAAGAAAAAGATCTCTGCCCAAATCCTTTAGTCCTTACTGTAGGAATGCGAAGCATTTTATTGTCAGACGAACTGCGCAATTGCCTCGAAGGGATATAACAGCGAAGGAGCTCTGAGAGATAAGTGGGTCCAGTGCCAGAAAGAGAAACATGACAAATGGACAAGACTTTGTGCTTGACTCTCTCCTTCACTGGCAACCAGTGGAGAGCGTGCAGGATGGGGGACACATGGTCTGACCTTTTCGCTTTCATGCCCAGACGTGCGGCTGAATGTTGGACTCTCTGGAGCCGATCAAATAGATAGAACGTGAACGGACCTCAAGAAACAATACCTTAACCTTACCACTGCCAAGAATCGATCGTTTTAAAACTAGTATGTCATTCATAGCATGTGGCTGTAGCTACTAGAAAAGCAAATGTGTTGGACTTGGTGTTCAGTTCTGAAGAAGAGATGGTACAAGAGGTCGAGATAGGCGATCCTCTAGCCAACAGCGATCACAACATTGTGCACTTCAAAGTGGCCTTTTCCGAGCATAGAGACAGTAACAGCGACAGGAGGAAAGAGATAAGGGATTTCAGAAAGGCAAACTGGAAAGTGCTCAGAGAGAAGTTAGATAAGGAGAATTGGGACAATGAATTTGAAGGGAAGAGCTGCAGTCAACAGTGGGGCTTGTTTCATCAAACGCTGCAGAAGGTGGTGAGAAGTTTCGTACCGTTGAAGAAAACGAGGTGCACTAGGAAGCCCAAGTGGATGAATAGAGAGGCACTCAAAAGTGTCAAGAAGAAGAGAAAGAAATGGAAGAAATACAGGCAGAGTGGTAGGCAAGAAGACTTTCTTGTATATAAACAGTGGCAGAATGGCAGTACAAAACTCATCAGAGATAGTACATTGAAGTTTGAAGAAAAGCTGGCACAAAACATCAAGAAGGATGCAAAGTCTTTTTACGCCTACGTAAGAGACAGGCTACGCTGCAAGGTCAAGGTTGGTCCTCTGGAAGATAGCGACGGGGAGCTGCACACTGATGATGAGGAACAAGCGGACATCTTGAACAATTTCTTTTGCATCGGTTTTCACAGTGGAGGGCAATGGTGACAGAGCGGAACCCCAATGTAAAATTACGGGCTTACCAGAGGAAAGACTGGTACATGTGATCTTTACAGAGAACATAGTCCTCAAGAAGTTGCAAAACCTGAACGCTAGCAAGGCGCCAGGGGTTGACGAAATTTCTCCAGCCGTACTGGTGGGAGCAGCAGAATCCATAGCATATCCCCTGTCACTGATCTTTCAGGCTTCCTTGGACACCGGAGAGGTGCCAGTGGGGTGGAAAGAGGCAAATGTTGTGCCGATATTCAAAAAGGGTGCAAAATGTACAGCAGGAAACTACAGGCCGGTATCGCTAACTTCTCAGGTTGGGAAAGTCTTTGAAAGTGTTGTGCGGGATTCTCTAAACAATCACCTTGAGAGGCATCAGCTGATCCGAGGTAGCCAACATGGTTTCTCAAAAGGAAAGTCCTGCCTGACAAACCTGCTCGTCTTCTTGGAGGACATGACACGCATGCTGGACGAAGGGAAAGATGTAGACGTCATCTACCTTGTCTATGCCAAGGCGTTCGACAAGGTCCCTCACAAACGGCTTATGGACAAGCTGAAAGCACACGGTGTAGACGGAAAAGTGCTGCAGTGGATGGAAGAATGGCTGCGTGGCAGGAAGCAGAGAGTTGTGGTCAACGGACAAGCTTCTCCATGGGTAGATGTGTCGAGCGGAGTTCCACAAGGATCCATTTTGGGGCCGACCTTGTTCCTGGTGTTCATTAATGACTTGGAGGACGATATGCTGACCAGCGTTCTAAAGTTTGCTGATGACACTAAGATCTACGGCGACGTCTCCGACCCAGCGGGGAGCGACAAACTACAGCATGACCTTAAGGTAGCAGAAAGATGGTCAGAGAGGTGGCTGATGCAGTATAACGTGGACAAGTGCAAGACTCTGCATGCAGGCCGTAAAAACACTTGTCAGGTTTACACGCTGGGAGGACAAGAACTAGGAGCAGTGGAGGAAGAAAGGGACCTAGGCGTCATCATGCACAGGTCACTGTCGGTCAGTCGCCAGTGCTGCGTGGCAGCAAAACGAGCCAGCAGAACAATGGGGAAGATCATGCGAACAGTTATAGCCAGAACTAGAGAAGTTATTGTCCCACTCTACAAAACAATTGTACGACCACATTTGGAGTATTGTATCCAAGCATGGCGACCATACCTCAAAAAAGACATCGCAGAGTTGGAAAAGGCGCAGAGGAGAGCTACAAGATCGATTACAGGGATTGGTCACCTGCGTATGAGGAGAGACTGGTTTTTTACAATTTGCAGAAATTGGAAGAAAGGAGAGACAGGGGAGATCTCATCGAGACTTTCAAGATCATAAAGGGACTTGAAAAAGTTTCTGCCGACATATTTTTAACCTCATGCCAGTCATCATTTTACCATAGAGGTCACAGCAGCAAACTGTTCAAAGGGAGGTCCAGACTGAATCTTAGAAAAAACTTTTTTTCCCAAAGAGTTGTGAACCCATGGAATGCTCTAAAACAATCAATTGTCGAAGCTGAAACTGTCAACCAGTTCAAGAACCGCCATGATAAAGAGACAGTTAAGGGGGTTAAAATAAGTTCTCAAACTTCCTACCCCGTCGGCCGCGCTCAGTGGCCACTCAGGTAAAATTCAGGTAAAATTAAGGTAAATTCTCTGGTCCGTTTGCTTGGAATTCAATCCCTGCAAATAAAACTTTCTGATTACCTGATGAGTCAAACTTAGTACTTCTCAGGTACTGTGATATTTCCTTACCTCATGAATTTCATAACATGATTTTTATGTGTGTGTGTGTGTGTGTGTGTGTGTGTGTTTGTGTATGTGCGTGTGTGTGTGTGTGTGTGTGTGTGTGTGTGTGTGTGTGTGTGTGTGTGTGTGTGTGTGTGCTCGTGTTTGTGTTAATGTGTGAGCGGCGCGCGTGCGTGCGTGTGTGCATGTGTGTGTGATGAGTGTTATTATTTTTTTCTGTATATAATGATGCTATTGGGTTTTGTATGTAAATATATTTTATAGTTTCCCCTTTTTATGCTGTAGATGTTAGCAACGGCAAGTTTGGAAAATGACGATTTGTTTTCTGTCAAAACTTTTTACCGTTGAAAAATAAAGTTTCATCATCATCATCATCATCATCATCATCATCATCATCATCATCATCATCTCTCTCTCTCTGTCTATCACACTCTCACAGACTTGCACGCATCTCCCAGAGACATAGACATTTGTTCTATAAAAGGAGCAGCAAAACGTTCTAATGTATAAAGTCACTTAACTCATTCAGTCAGGCGCGCGTTTTTCCCAAATTTTGGAGACGGCATCTAACGACTGTGCAATTGTTGCAGAAGATTGATCGACCATGATAATTCAAGGGTAGTGCCAGATTAGCTTGGCGCTGACAGGGCAATCCATCTCCAGCTGCAGTCCCTCAGGGCTGAATGGGTTAATGTTGTTCAAAACAATACGAACACTAATATATATATATATACTAATATATATATATATATATATATATATATATATATATATATATATATATATATATATATATATATATATATATATATATATACTAATATATATATATATATACTAATATATATATATATATATATATATATATATATATATATATATATATATATATATATATATATATATATATATATATATATATATATATAACTGAACCACAAAATTGCCTAGGTGTTGCCTTTTCAAAATTAGTCTGTCTTCTTTCTCTGCAACACCTCATGAAGCTTTAGGGATGCAATCCGCGGTGTACTAGTGGTGCTACCAGTAAATTCTGGAGGCGGTTTCTAGTACTTGCGTTTTGTTTACAAATTTCTGGGTTTTTTTTAAACCTGTGCAGGTCGAAACATATTTTACATTAAGTCGTAAGTCTTTTATGTGTAAATGTATATTCCTTTGACTTCAGTCATGTCTGACGTGATCCAGGTCGCAAGATGTCTTCTTGATTTCTTTTACTAAAATAGTGGAGGAATGAAAACGAATACGTTATTGGTCGGAGGGGTTCGCTGCACCGACTCTTGTAGGCCTTTGGGAGGTCAAAGGAATCATTGTACCCCTCAGGCCTTCGCCTTCAGGGTACAATGATTCCTTTGACCTCCCTCAGGCCTACAAAGGTCCGTGTAGTGAACCCCTCCAATCAATAACTTTTATTGTTTTCCTCCCTACGTCACACCACCAGTCACGTTAGCGCACACCGTACCTACCATGTGATTGTGATATAAAAAGCCCTGTAGCGAAAAATGGCGGACGTTTTGTAGCCCTCTCGATGACGCATCTTGGATGCGAGTTTTGTTCTATAAAAGATCACCAAAACCTTCTAAAGTAAAGGGTTGCATATTGTTGTTCGAAACAACAAGCACTCAGTACTGGAGAGGGCAACGTCATGAAATATTGTACATTACGTCATAAGTCTATTATGTATAAATGTATATTCCTTTGACGTCAGTCATGTCTGGCGTGATCCAGGTCGGAAGATGTCTTCTTTGTTTCATTTACGAAAATAGTGGAGGAATGAAAACAAATACGTTATTGGTCGGAGGGGTTCGCTGAACGGACCCTTGTAGGCCTTCGGGAGGTCAAAGGAATCAATGATTCCTTTGACCTCCCTCAGGCCTACAAAGGTCCGTGTAGCGAACCCCTCCGACCAATAACTTATATTGTACTTGTATTTTGTAAGCGTGCTTTCTTCGTAAATATTCTTCGTATAACATTTTGAGGCTTAGACTATCACTTACTTAGTTACTTACGACTTTCACCCCTCCTAGGGTATAGGCCGTCGACGAGAGACCTCCAGCGACTCCTGTCCTGTGCTTCTCCTTCGATTTTACTCCAGGGGGTTCCCAGTCTCTTGATGTCTGCTTGGAGGTCTCGACGCCAGGTGTTTCTCGGCCTGACTCTTTTACTCATTCCCTGGGGGTTCCATGACAATGCCTGCCTAGTGATACTAAAAACTGGCTTTCTCAGACTGTGACCAATCCATCCCTATCTTCTTGGCCCTATTTTATTCTCTGCTGTTATCTGCTCTGTTCTCTTCCAGAGTCTGACGTTGCTGATCGTCTCTGGCCAGTGGATTTTCAAGATTCTTCTAAGGCTACTGTTTATGAAAATCTGTACTCTGTTGACTGTGGTTTTTGTCAACCTCCAAGTCTCTGCTCCATATAGGAAAACTGCCTTTACGTTGGAGTTGAAAATCCGGACTTTGGTGTGTTGTGACAGCTCTCTGGAACTCCACACTTTTTTCAAATGGAGAAAGGCTGCCCTGGCTCTACCGATTCGTGCTCTGACATCTGCGTCAGTGCCGCCTTTTTTGTCGATGATGCTCCCGAGATAGGTGAAGGACTCCACCTCCTCCAACGGGGTGCCAGCAAGCAAGACTGGTTCTTCCCTGATTGCGTTCAGCCTCATTGTCTTTGTTTTCTGTTTGTGGATGGTGAGGCCCACTTGGGACGAGATGTCAGCAAGCCTCGTGGTCTTGTCCTGCATTTGTTGATGAGTGTGGGACAGTAAATCCAAGTCGTCTGCAAAATCGAGGTCGTCAAGCTGTGTCCAAAACAGTGTCCACTGTATTCCGGTCCTCTTCATGACCCAGTCTATAGCCAGTAGGAAGAGGAACGGAGACAGCAAACACACTGCCTGACAACGATTCTGACCTGGAGCTCCCTGGTGAACTGCCCTTCGTGGATCACGCGACATGTCATGCCATCGTAGCTGCTCTTGATCTGGCAGACGAGCTTTGTTGGTACACCGTAGTGTCGTAGGAGTTTCCACAAAGTCCCTCGGTCCACGTTGTCAAATGCTTTCTCGTAATCCACAAAGTTGACGTACAGCGGAGAGCTCCACTCCAGAGACTGTTCCACGATGATGCGGAGAGTGGCGATCTGTTCTGTACATGATCGGTTTTTCCTGAATCCTGCTTGCTGGTCTCTCAGCTGGGGGTCGACGGAGCTTTTCATTCTCTCCAGGATGATCCTGGATGATCCTGTTGAAGACCTTTAGACTATCACGCCTATCTTAATTTATTTGATTTTGAACGCTTTGCTTGTCGGTAGCAGTTAAAGGGAATAGGACCGACAGATTTAACAGAACACCATATCTGTTGACTATATACACTAATACACATTTATTTACATTCAGTGTGTTCACAGACATCTACAAGTTTGGACAAAATCGTGTGGACAAAGTCCGAGTCTGGAAGGTTCCGTGTCGTGTCTGCGGGCGAGGCGGGAGTGTGGGGGATAGGGGAAAACAACACCGTCTGGTTGCGCACTGGGAACGGTACGATCTGCAAAATAATAATAATAATAATACAAATTACTCCTGATTGAAGATTTAATTAATAATAACCCCTTCACTGTCGAGAAAAGGTGAACACGATCCAACTGCAAGAGACATAGATCCTCATGAGCGCCCGCATTCGCGGGGGCTCATTAGGATCTATGCCTCGTGCTGACACCACTTGTTATCTATGTTCCTTGGACGTCTGGGATCTTTGGCGTTGACTTCAAAAAGATTTCAGAACACGTTCAGCGACCACTAGCGGTAAAGGGGTTAAGGAAATCCGTAGACCTACCTACTTACACATAGTGTTAATTACGTCCCAGGCGAAGCCGAAATGTACTTATACATACTGACCGTGTAAAAACTGTTTTTATTTTTAATCCTGTACTGGATGCCATCGACGAGCCTGTATTGCAGTAACCTGGTAAATGCCGCTGACGATACCGCTCAGCGGAAAAGATACTTTAACCCCTTGACTACTACCGCCGCACTGTATCTTCAGGAGCAGTCAAGTGGTATGGAATGAATGAGTTAACCCTTTGGGCGTCGGTGGTGATTTTGATCGAGGTGATTCCTGCCGGAATCACTTCGATCAAAATCGCTGCCGACACACAAAAACGTAATTTTTTTCCACAAAGTCCCTCGGTCCACGTTGTCAAATGCTTTCTCGTAATCCACAAAGTTGACGTACAGCGGAGAGCTCCACTCCAGAGCAATTTTTTTTGTGTGTGTGTGTGTGTGCAGATTCGTCGAATTGTGGAGAAACGTCCCCGTCAGTCGCATCTTGGACTCAAGTGGTCGGTAAAGACATCGTTCAGCTGTCCGTGGGGCCGAACGCAGTGTGGGGACTCGAGGCGACAGGTCGCATCAACGCGCGCACCGGAGTCACGAGGAGCCTGCCACAGGTATGAGAGGTCGTCTGTGTCACAAACCCCAACGAATGTCTAGAATTGTTTCAGAACGTATATCAGAAAACGAGGACAAGAATACAGCGTCATTGCCTAAGGCGTAAATGGCCATCGGGCCGATGTCGGCCGCTGTTAGCCGCCGCACCGCCTTTCGCGGGCCCGCCGCGGCTGATGTCGGTCCGATGTCCTTTTGTGCATTGGGATTAGCCATATGTTGACCGTGTTCAGGTCTGTTGAAACCGCAGCGTCCATATCATGACTAAATGTCAATTGTCTAATGTTCACGCAACTAATATTTTGCCACGGCAACCCTTGGGCCACCGTCTATGGCACACTTACCCAGATCAGCGTCAGCCCCAACGACCATGTCTGGGGTGTGAACAGCAACCAGCTCGTCTATCGCTGGGTGGGGGCCTCGAGTACAAGCCCCCTGGAAACGCCCTGGCAGGCTGTTGACGGCTATCTTGTGCAGATATCCGTCGGCATGTTTGGAGTCTGGGGCATAAACGCTAACAGCAAAGTCTTCTACCGACAAGGAACATACTCCGACATCGACACGAACGGTACAGCTTGGGTTCAGGTGGACGGTTTGATGAAGTACGTCAGTTCGGAGGACGGTTTCCTGGTGGGCGTCACTCCAAACAACGAGGTGTTGGTGAGGATGGGCGTGTCAGCCGCTACCCCCACGGGAACGTGTTGGAAGAAGGTGGCAGCAGAGATGAGCGCGGTGGAGTTTTCCGGGAACACTTTCTGGGGAGTCAGCAGCGCTGGACTTGCCTACTGCGCGAAATACAATCCCAACTAGCAGATTTACTGCTGAGATTAATTACCATCCACCCAGCCGCAGGAGGCGTTGTTCATTTAACCCCTTCCCTTGCCAGCGTAAGTGCAATTTGTTTTTGAAATCCGTGTTCACTGAATGATCAAAAGCCACAACAGTAAAAGAAATCTAAAACAACCAAATAACAATAAAAATGGACACCACAGTTTTACCAGCAAGAGGCAAAAATCGATTACCAACAACGAATTCAAGTGAAATCAAAGCGCGTAATCAGCTGGCACCATAGGCATAGACAACACTCCAAACATCCCCAAGAGTCCGCAGATCCTCATGCGCCCGAAGAGCGGATGAGGATCTGCGGACTCTTGGGGATGTTTGGGGTGTTGTCTACGCTTGTGGTGCAAGCTGGTTATCAACTGCGGTTTTGCTCTTGTTCGTTGTTTGTAGTCGTTCGGAGCAAACGAAACCTCGATATTGTTTTTATAGTTGGACCCATTCACTACCGGTCATCGCTGATTGAGTGTTTCGTTACTTCAACGTCGAAGAGCCCAAGCCGTCCAGATCCCAAAAGGTGTCAGCAGAAGATATTGATCGTCGTAAGCCCATGCAACTGTGGGGCTCGCGAAGATCTGTGTCTTTTACAGTTGTATCATGTTCGCTTTCTGTCAGCCGTAAATGGGTTACTTGCAACACGTTTTCTGTTTTATCTCTCTGAATTTACTTTATAAATTTTGGATCATCAACAACGTTGCTTTACTGAGAGCTAACCCTAACCCTAACCAAGTAACGCTGACGCAGAAACCACTGCACCTCGCAGCCGAAAACCCTGTCCGCCTAAGGCAGCGGATATGAATTAAGTTAGCGAGAGGCATAGATCCTCAAGAGCCCCTGCGACTGCGGGGTCTCATAAGGATCTATGTCTCTTACAGTTAGGGACAGTTTCCTGTAGTGTGGCAGTCCCGGCGTTTATCTGTATGACAAAAAAATGAAACAGGTTTAGCAGTGTTCGCTTATGATTCAGCTTTTTGCAATTTCTGTCTTGCGGAGAAGTGCGATGTTCGTTAAGGGTGTCAACGGGTCAAAGTTTCGCGAAGAAGAGGCTATGAGCCCTACGGTAGCAAAGGCGTAACGCATTCAGCCCGGCGCACGTATTTCCCAAACTTTGGAGGCGTCATCTAACGACTATGCACCTGTTGCAGGAGATGAGTCGACCATGATAATTCAAGGGCAGTGCCAGATTAGCTTGGCGCCGACAGGCGCCAAGCTAATCTGGCACTACCCTTGAATTATCATGGTCGACTCATCTGTTGCTGTAGTGCGTCAGGGCAGAATGGCTTAAGAGAGTTTATGCTTATTGCAGATAAAGATTTTTTATTTTTTTTTTGCTTAGATGACAGAGGAAAGAGTAAAGAGAAAATGTACAGGTGGCGTTGATTTTGTTTCCTTCTTTAGTTCAATAACTCATTCAGTCCGACGCATCTATTTCTCAAATTTTGGAGGTGTCATTTAACGACTATGTACCTGTTGCAGGAGATGGATCAACCATGAAAATTCAAAGGTAGTGCCAGATAAGCTTGGCGCCGAGAGGCGCCAAGCTAATTTGGCACTACCATTGAATTATCATGATCGACCCATCTCCTGTTGTAGTGCATCAGGGCTGAATGGGTTAAACGCGGCCTAAACCTTGTTTAGAAAACACGCATGCACACACACACGCACACACACACATGTACGTACGCACGCACGCACGCACGCACACACACACACATGTACGTACGCACGCACGCACGCACGCACACACACACACACATGTACGTACGCACGCACGCACGCACGCACGCACGCACACACACACACACACACATGTACGTACGCACGCATGCACGCACACACACACACACACACACGCACACACACACATGTACGTACGCACGCACGCACGCACGCACACACACACACACACACACACACACACACACACACACACACAGAAAATATTTTGAATCAGCAATGATAATGCGAGTGCACGATAGTGTATTTCAAAACTATTGTAATCCCCAGCGAGAGTCCCAGATTATGAATAGTCCGCTTTCGCCTGCATGAGCTCGCAAAGGTCTGCATGAGCTCGCAAAGGTCTGCATGAGCTCGCAAAGGTCTGCATGAGCTCGCAAAGGTCTGCATGAGCTCGCAAAGGTCTGCATGAGCTCACAAAGCTCGTAAGTCTGCCATGTTTTCCGCCACTGTCTTTTAACTCCTTCACTGCCGGAAAAAAAATGAATACGACCCAACTGCAAGAGACATAGATCCTCACCGCGACTGAAGCTCCTTATGAGGATCCATGCTTCTTGCTGAGACCAATGTGCATCCATGCTTTTTGGACGTAGATCCTCACCGCGACTGAAGCTCCTTATGAGGATTCATGCTTCTTGCTGAGACCAATGTGCATCCATGCTTTTTGGACGTTTTTTTTTTTTTTTGGTAGCTAAATAGAGACAGATTTGAAAAACAAGAATGTACATACTCTAGCAAGGATAGGATTAAAGCGAGCGAAGCAAGCATCTGCTACAAACAGTTGCAGGTTATGGTCTAATCAAGCACGAAAACGCCTCACGCTAGTCCATTAAAAAGTTATATACGATATGTTTTTACACAGTACGCACTTCAGTCATTCAAATGTTGCGTACAATTTATTCGATAACTGCGCCTTCAAATTGTTCTGAAATATGAACCATTTCGCATGCGTTTTGTTAAGGCTATTCCGGTCTACAGGAATCACGTCGACAAAAAAAGCGCTAACGACAGCCCAAGGTTCTCTTGGCTTGACTTCGCGAACGAAGATTTTATAGGAGTTTCCCACGACGTCTGCAGGCTTGTTCGTGGCTGCGGAGGCCAATCCGAGACAGGCAGGTTCGACCGCAGTGGCTGCAGGGGAAGGTATGGCCGGGGTTCTGAGCTGCGGCATCTCTGTTTTTTCTCCTGAGCCGCTTGTCCTTAAGGCTAGCTCTGTGAGAGTCCTCAAAGGAGACAGCTGCCTTGTAAATGGTGGAGCGCCAGGTGTCACGGTCCGCAGCAAGCGAAGACCACTGGTGGTGGTCGATTTGGCAGGCACTAAGTGACTTCTTGAGACAGTCTTTGTATCTCTTCTTTGGTGCCCCTCTGTCACGGTGTCCAGTAGCAAGCTCGCCGAACAGGGTGATCTTTGGTAGGCGATGGTCCTCCATCCTGGAGACATGCCCCGCCCAGCGGAGCTGTGTCCGCAGCAGCAAAGCCTCGATGCTCACAGTTTCAGCCTGTTCAAGGACCTCGACGTTGGTGACATAGTCACTCCAGTGAATGCCCAGGATGGTACGCAGGCAGCGTTGGTGAAAGCGTTCGAGGAGTAGTAGTTGGCTGCGGTAGAGGGCCCAGGACTCGGAACCATACAGCAGGGTGGTGAGGACCACAGCTCTGTACACGCTGATCTTGGTGCCTGTTTTCAGCTGTTGATTGTGCCACACCCGCTTGAAAAGTCGCCCGAAAGCGCTGTTCGCTTTTGCCAGCCTGCTGTCAAGCTCCTTGTCCAGCTTGGCGTCCGACGTGATAATGCAGCCAAGGTAAGTAAACTGGTGCACTGACTTTAGTTCAGACTCGCCAATGGTGATGTGAGGAGGGCGATACACTGTCTTGGGTGCCGGCTGATGGAGGACCTCTGTCTTTTTCAGACTGACCTCGAGTCCAAAGAGCTGGGCAGCATCTGCGAAGCAAGACGTGATGCGCTGCAGGGCTCTCTCTGTGTGTGCAACGAGGGCAGCATCATCAGCAAAAAGCAGCTCACGAATCAGTTGGTCTAGGGTTTTCGTGTGGGCCTGCAGTCGTCTGAGGTTGAACAGGCTGCCATCGAGACGATACCTGATGTACACTGCATCGTCATCATCGAGGTCCACTGTGGCCTGCTTCAACATCATGCTAAAAAAGATGGTGAAGAGGGTCGGTGCCAGCACGCAGCCCTGCTTTACGCCGTTGAGAATAGGGAATGGTTCTGAGAGGTCATTGTTGAGTCTGACCTGGCCTTGCTGGTCCTCGTGTAGCTGGACAATCATGTTGAGGAACTTTGGGGGACAGCCAAGTCGCTCCAGGATCTGCCACATGCCTTGCCTGCTCACAGTGTCGAACGCTTTTGTTAGGTCGACAAATGTTACGTACAGCGCTTTGTTCTGCTCGCGGCACTTCTCCTGTAGCTGTCTCAGCACAAAGACCATATCGGTGGTGCTCCTGTTTGCTCTGAAGCCACACTGGCCCTCTGGGAGTTGGTCTTCAGCGATGGCAGGTACCAGCCGATTCAGGAGCAGCCTTGCAAGGATTTTCCCAGCAATGGACAGCAGGGTAATTCCCCGATAGTTGGAACAGTCAGACTTCTCGCCTTTGTTCTTGTACAGGGTGATAACGACTGCATCACGGAGATCTTTTGGTAGTGTTCCTTCCTCCCAGCAGCAGAGAAAGAGGTCATGGAGCTTGTTGTGCAGTGCTGTGCCTCCATGTTTCCAGATCTCTGGCGGTATTCCATCAATGCCTGCTGCTTTGCCACTCTTGAGCTGGTGGATGGCTGTGAGGGTCTCTTCAGCGGTGGGCGGTTCGTCCAACTCAACCTTTACTGGGAGGTGTGGGATTTGTAGGACCACTGCTTCTTGAACAGTGCGCTCAGCGCTGAAGAGGCTCTGAAAGTATTCCGACCAGCGGTTCAAGATGGAGGTATTATCTGTGAGGAGTGCCTGGCCATTCGCGCTTCGCAGGGGACTTTGTACCAGGTGCCTGGGGCCATACACTGCTTTCAGTGCTTCGTAGAAGCCCCTGTAGTCACCATTGTCAGCACAAAGCTGGGTCCTCTGTGCAAGTCTGGTCCACCACTCATTCTGGAGATCTCTGAGCTTGCGCTGGAGACTGCTGCAGACGAGGCGGAAGGCAGACTTCTTCACAGGGCAGGAAGGCTGGGCTAGGTGGGCCTGATGGGCGGCTCTTTTTTTTGCTAGGTGTTCCTGGATCTCTACATCGTTTTCGTCAAACCAGTCTTTGTTCTTCTTTCTGGCGAAACCCAAGACTTCTGCAGAGGATTTTGCAATAGCAGTTTTCAGTTGTTCCCAAAGTGTTTCAGGGGAGGAGTCTACTGGGTCCGCTGTGTCTTTGAGCCTGCGCTGTAAATCTGTCTGAAAGGCGGCTTTCACATCGTCACGCTGAAGGCTGGCAACATCAAGCTTTTTCTTGGGGGGCCCCCATTTCTTGGGTTTTGGCCTGAAGTGGAGCCTGAGTTTGCAGCGGACAAGGCGGTGGTCAGTGTGGCACTCTGCGCTGGGCATCACTCTGGTGAGGAGGACGTCACTGCGGTCCCTCTGACGCACTAGGACATAGTCGATAAGGTGCCAGTGTTTGGAGCGAGGATGCATCCAGGTGGTCTTTCGACTGTCCTTTTGCTGAAAAGTAGTGTTGGTGATGACCAGTTGCTGCTCCGCACAGAACTCCAACAGTAGGCGGCCATTGTCATTGCAGTTCCCCACGCCATGCTTGCCGAGGACTCCTTTCCAGGCTTCAGAGTCCTGGCCCACTCTGGCGTTGAAGTCGCCAAGGATGATGACTTTGTCGTCTGCAGGGGTTCTCTGTAGGAGGCTGCGCAGGTCAGTGTAAAACTTGTCCTTTTCAGCAGGCTCTGCCAGGAGGGTTGGGGAGTACACACTGAGAAGGGTGACGTGTTGCTGGTGTCTCAGTGGGAGGCGCATGGACATGATGCGGTCTGAGTGGCCCGTTGGTAGGTTTTCCAGCTTAGTCGCAATGGATGTCTTGACCATGAAACCCACGCCTGAGAGCCGTCTTTCTGATGCAGGCCTGCCTGACCAGTAGAGGGTGTACCCAGCACCAAGTTCTTGGAGGCTGCCTTCGTCCGGAAGGCGTACTTCGCTGAGCGCGGCGATGTCGATGTTTAACCTCCGCAATTCATGGGCAATGAGGGCGGAGCGACGTTCAGGGCGTCCGCTGTCTGCTTTGTCGAGCATGGTTCGGACGTTCCAGCATGCTACGTTGAGTCCGGTCGTGGTCGTCATGAGAGTGGATCCGTTATTCTTTCTTGTTTTTTGACCGCAGGAGAAGATGCCCGTTGACCGCGGCTAGCCAACTGGGGTTACGAGGGGACGAGCTTTGGTTAGGCCACCTTTTCTAGGCCCCTCTCCGTGTGGAGCAAGCAGTGCTGTCCCTAGAGAAGGCTGCTTGGTCGTTCAGGGTGTGCCGAGTGATGTTGTCATCCCCAGGTCAACATCAGGCGACCAATATCCTGAACCGCCTGCATGCAGGTTTGAGACTGCGGCTTCCAGTGACATCTTTCACCTGCCGTTTCGCCCCTCGCCCGTCGCTACAGGACTTGGAATGGTCAGTGTCATGGTCCGTGGACGTTTCCTAAAGCCTGCGCGGTGGAGCTTTTTGGTGGAGTGCAGTGTTGGTATCAAATGAGGTTCAAAACAACTTCGTACACGTTTTCCTCTGCACTCACGCCCACACACACACACACACACACACACACACACACACACACACACACACACACGCACACGCGCACACGCATGCACACACGCACGCACACACACTTACACACGCACACGCACACGCGCACACGCAAGCACACACACACAAATACACACACACGCGCACACGGACGCACGCACACGCACACACACACACACACACACACACACTTATACACACACACACGCACGCACGCACACACACACACAAACGCAAGCACACACACACAAATACACACACACACACACGCGCACACGCACACGCGCACACGCACGCACGCACACACACATTTATACACACACATACGCACACGTACATGCGCACACGCACGCATGCACTCACACACACACTTACACACACACACACACACACACACACACACACACACACACACACACACACACACACACTTTACCCCATGGTGATGTAGCTGGCTTTTCACATAATAAATAACATTCTCGAGGTATAAACCTTCATACTCCAAATCTGAAAAAAACCAAAAGATGCATTTTGAGGGGCGGTTGCACGTTTTTACTTGCTGCCTAACAGTTTTTATTCAACTCGATCAGTCCCATAAAGCTGGAAAAATATTTCGCTGAAGCCAATATCTGTCGAAGGCTCATGAATTGAAGAAATTCAGCAAGAGGCTTAGATCTTCATGAGCCCCCGCGCATGCGGGGGCTCATGAGGATCTAAGCCTCTTGCATTTGTGTGTTGACTTTCGTTCGGTTGTACGCGAACGTTGTAAACAGCGGCTATATTTCAGTAACATTCTGTTGGCGACTTGATGTCTGTAGTCTTGACATTTAATACAGTTCTGTGGAGAGTGCAGGTCGACATTACTCCGTCTGTTGGCGCTGTTGTATTTCTGTGTGCATGCAGGAAATGGTATGATGCAATTACAGTCTACTTCGCTTTTAACATTGTCGGAGAGAACAAAAGTCAGACATAACAACACTAATGTTCATAGGTCTCCTTCCTTGTAAATTACTTCGCCAATAACAAACATCGTATATAACAACAAGAAACAAATTTGGGTCTCCTGGCGATGTGTCATATGAAAAGTTTACTGTATATTCATTTTCAATGTATTTATATTGCAAAATATAAGATAAAACATGTATTGTCTAAGTAAGTCACTTTGCTTCTGTGCATAATAAAGATAATTATATGAGAAAGACGTTATCAGTCTAGATACCAGCTGGTATCAGGGTATGTCAAGTCCTTCTTGTGGAACTCATAACACTTCATTCGATAACGCATGCAGTCAACAGATTCCTACCTTTGCTCTACAGGACAAAAATGCACCTGTGAGGAAATCAGCAAGTGCCAATATGACGCTGTTTATGCTTCAAGTGATTCCTGCAACATACGTAAGGAAATTAAAATACACGTATAACACACTCAAAAAAAAAATGTGTGTGTGTGTGTGTGTGTGTGTGTGTGTGTGTGTGTGTGTGTGTGTGTGTGTGTGTGTGTGTGTGTGTCTGTGTTACTAGGGAGAAAGAACTGAAATGAACTGAAACTTTTTTTTGTAATGATAAAGACAATAGGCACGCAGGCCTTTTCACATGTATGCCCTTTTTAATATAACACCAGAAAAGGTAACAAGACAAAATCAAGTCAATAATTAAAAAGATAATAATAATAATAATAATAATAATAATAATAACATAGAGAGAGAGAGAGAGAGAGAGAGAGAGAGAGAGAGAGAGAGAGAGTTGTATTTTCACTTTATTTTTTCCTTTATAACCTCTTCAGTGCTGAAAAATATTGAACACCACCTAACTGCAAGAGGTATAGATCCTCACGTACCCCGCAACTGCGGTGGCTCATGAAGATCTATGCTTCTTGCTGACGCCACTTGTTAGCTGACACCATCCATCTAGGGCTTTTTTGTTTTGTTTTGGATTACCGAAGGCTGTAGAAACAGTCTGAGTCAGCTGGAATGAACAGTTGAATAAATGAATTTGATTAGAACTCTTATTTGTTCAAAGTTAGTCTTTCTCGTCCGTACAACGTGTATCTTCCAAAGCAATAGTTAGCAACAAATGTACATTACTTTGTACCTTGCAGCTGATCTTTTAATTTCACCTTGACAGAAAATGTGGCCTACAAGAAACGGGTATTTATGTCATGTTCCACGGAACATCATCGTGTGTGTATGGCAGTCGATGGGGGCACAATTACTCCATTTTACATCACGGGTTCGATTATAATCAACTGTGTTCTGTCCGCTTACGGTGACTACAACGCCTGGTGGGCAGTGGACCTGGGTCAGAAATACACAGTCAGGAACATCACTATATATAAAGAGACTAGCAGTAAGTATTCTGGCCAGATCCCGTCATATCAGATTAGCCAAGTTTGGCCAATTTATTTAAAGAGGTTATTGGGCTTTTCATCATTAGCAAAGCTGTGGGCTGTGACTGGATATAGCTACAGATCGTGTGTGTGTGTGTGTGTGTGTGTGTGTGTGTGTGTGTGTGTGTGTGTGTGTGTGTGTGTGTGTATGTGTGTGTGTGTGTGTGTGTGTGTGTGTTTTATTTATTTTTTTTACTAGGATAAAGTCTATTTTTTGTACTACTGCATATAAAAAGAACAGTAGTGGTTGTTTTTCACAAATACCGTTGGCATTTTCAAAGTATATAACTATCAGCAGCTCCATAATGGCTAGGTGCAACATGATTTGTTTGATGTATATATTTTTGCAACTTAAAAGTAATGATGCGGGATCTAAGTTTGACCAATTTATTTAAAGAGGTTATTGGGCGTTCCAACATTATCAAAGTTGTGTTCTGTGACTGGAATCAAATGCTACCTGGAAAACTCTGTGTGCGCCATACCACTTTCGACGCATAATGCCTTTTGATCTGAAGTGTGTATTAGGGACAACACGGTTTTGGCGGAATAGAGTTTTAACTCTTTCAGCGCCAACACACTACAGCAATACATGGATTGAGCATGATAGTTCAATGGTGGTGACGGAATAGCTTGGCGCCCATAGGCGCCAATTAAGCTATTTTGGCATCACGCTGGAACTATTACGCTCGATTTGTCCCCAGAAGTGTAATACATTCTTCAGAGGGCAACTTCAACATTTGGTGATTTCGGTCTTTGGATAGAATATGTTAATGCTGTCAATTTCCGTTCAACGTGGTATATTTTGGAATTCAACACGCGGTTTTCTTTTCAACATTGTCGCCTTGTTCTGCACATTAAATTAACCCTTTCACAACCGCTGGTCGCAGACTGTGTTTCTGAAATCTTTGTAAATTCAAAGTCTAAGAGCCCCTCGGGCGCCCAAAGAACATGAATACAAAGTGGTGTCAGCAAGACACTTTGATCCTCATCAGCCACTGCAACATAGGAGGCT
>BTPG01000003.1:205596034-205665865 GCA_036245525.1 Semisulcospira habei | reverse complement strand
TCTGGGTCGCTTATTGTAAGCCTTGTTCCAAGTTTTGCCCTAGACAACAATAGCAGAGAAAAACTGAAAGTTGAAAATTATGAGAGACGGAGATATCTTCTTACAACTAGAAAGGGTAGATCAGATACTTCTGTCGTGTTTATGCCAGCAAGCTTAGTCGTGGCTAGAGAAGCGACAATAGTATTTGAAATTATCATGAAATCTGTTGCTACTGCAAAAGAGGCTCAAATTGCACAAGGAATTAAACTTACATGGAATGAAGCAGTAACAGAATCATCAAAGGTCTTTATTGCTATTACAAAAAATAATGATGTTATTAACGTTTCAAGCAGTATTCCAGCTGTCAAGGTGGTGGTTGACAAAACAACTTTTGTTCGTCTAACTTACATAAACCTTGAACACATTGATCTTGTTGCATTTTATTATGCTAGTAAATTGTATACTTTTGAAGAGTTGCAAAATATAATTGCTGATTAAAAAAATATTTGTCATAAAAAATGGTGAACTTGTATCCACAAATACCACCTGAGCCTATTGAGCGTGATAAAACATTAAAGGCAGATTCATTTCGTTTAATGAATATTACAGAAGCGTTGAAGTATTTGGAAGAAGAACAAGCAAAATACTCGAGGTGTAAACGCCGTTACAATACGGTTTTCAATTCTGTACACAACACATCAATGGCCATGGGGGTGGTTTCGGCCGGATTATCTGTAGGAGGTATAACTCTTTTTGCAACGGGGGTGGGAAGTGTTATAGGAATTGCTGTTGAAGGTATTGGTCTTGTCACAAGTCTAGCATGCTTTGGTATGGAAACCCTTAACAAAAAATTTTATATGAAGTTGCAAAAGCATGAAGCATTAAGTACGCTCGCAGCAGCTAAGCTGACGAGTATGAAACTTATTATTAGTAAGGCTTTGGAAAATAATGAAATTGATGACGAAGAATTTAAGCGAGTCCAGGATGATTTGGCTAACTATAAACAACAAAAATCTGAAATACAGAATAAGATGCGTAGTCAGGCTGTAAATGTTGAAGAGCTAAAGAAATCTTTTTTAGAACAAGGAAAAAAGATAGGCGTAGAAGAAACTATGAAAAAAGTTTACGGACTGTTAGGCAAGTAAAGATCAGTTTTGGTAATCATTCATTAATTCTGAAATACTCTTCACAAAGAGATGTCATGCCTTTTATGCCTGCTCATTTGACGCCATCAGCCCCACCACCAGACTATTACTAAAAAAAAAAGTTTTTTTATTGTCCTTGTAACTTGGGAAATCTGTCCGAGTATCTTGCTGACTTGCATCAAGAACTTACAAGATCTTATGTTAAGACACTTATAAGAACTTGTTTTAAGTCACTTATAATTACTTACGCCAACTAACTTCAAAGGTACTTACAAAGTTACTTGCTGGTTTATAAATTACCTGATTAAGTACTTGTAATTTACTTAGAAACATCTAGACAGTAACATAGACAGTAACTTGATAATTTTACCCATGACTTGAACACCAGAAAATAATCTAGACTCAGTAACAACATGGGAGAGAATTTGCTCTGTTCAGTATCAGCATAAGAAATAATAACAGATTATTTCCCTTTGTTCAGTAAAAGGGAAGGAATCACCACCTGTTCAGTAACAAAATTTTAGATTACTTCCCTTTGTTGAATATAAGTTTATACAAGGGAAGTAATTTTGAGAAAATTTTGGTAAGACAAAAAGTTACTTCCCTTGCTTTATTAAATTATGTTTTAATTTTTGACTAAAATATATATTTTTTCATAAAAAATAAAAGGCAAGATGTGTCAATAATTATGATAGATAATAGTATAAAGATGTTATTATTTGATTTTTGTTTTAAAATGTGTGATTATTGTTGTCTTTTAATACAAATATAATTTTTTTGGTATTACTTTTTTGCTTCACTAGCTTAATTTTTTTAGGAGAATGTAGGGTTATATAAATGAAAATGTTTCTATTCATTGTGGGTCCGTGAGTGGTCCAGTGGCCTGGCAAACAAACAAAGAGAGTGAGTTGTGCACATTAACCTAAGGTTGTAACTCTCTTTGTCTGTTCCAAACACCTCTGGGACATCTACACTTTCGTTTCGGGCAGCCGAGTCTTGGTAGATTCCCGTCTGGGGTGGGCGGAACAAACCAAAAGCTAGGCCACACCAAAAGCTCTCACAGGGAAGGCGAATTGTGCACTTGAACCTGGGTTATAGCTGACTCTGTGAGAGCAACTGGAAAAAGACCAGAAGCGGACTTTTACCATTTTTTGGTTCCAGTGTCATTGACCTCGTGACCTTTGACCTTGACCTGACCTTTTGACTTGCCTGAGACAATTACAGACAAAAGACGCTGTTTTTTAAAGTCTAAGTCTTTGTTTTCTACAGCACAAATATCACTTAAAAGAAGTAATTCGTCTTGATTCATTTTATAATATAATATAATAATTTTGCTTAAAGAAGTCAATGGCAGCATTAATAATTTAGGTTAGGTGGGGGATCTGGCTTAATAATCGCAGGTTGGTAGCTGATCAAAAAACGTAGCTTGAATGATTTCTGGAGTGGAACTAAAATGGATAGGTAATAAAGGTATTGGGTGTATTGGGTGGCGTTGGGTTTGTCTAAATGGCTAGTTGATTACAATAATTAGTTGATCGATGTGGCATTTATCGATTTGATTGGTTTTCAAATCTTATATTCTCATTCTAAAATTAATTATTCTGAGAATGAGAATATGAGCGCCCCAGCCTACCCCTCCCCCAAACATAGCTTGAATGATTTCTGGAGTGGAACTAAAATGGCTAGGTAATAAAGGTATTGGGTGTCTTTGTTGACGTGGGCTTGCTTAATTACCGTGTTAATTAGAATAAATATATTCTTTGGGGGAGGGGTGGGCTGGGGCGCTCATATTCTCATTCTCTTTTATTTCCTTTTACCGGGCAGTGAACAATAGACCTTTATACGGCCCAAGCTTTGAGTAGTCATTATATATCACATGCTCTGTGCAGCTGAGTGAGTTTATTAGAATGCACCCCTTTCATGACCAGAAAGGAATGCATATGTTTTGTACACACAGTTTATATATTCTCTTTTAAAAATGACCTTAATGACGCTCGACCCACACTGTGGCTTATTTTGTGGCGCCACAGGCTGTGGAAAAACTGAATTTGTTCTTAATCTCTTACAAACAAGATACATCTATCATTTCGAAAACATTGTGATATTCTGCCCTACTGTCAAACACAACACAGCTTATCACAACCGTTCATTCATTTGGACTGACAGCAACATTCACTTAGTTGATCCTGAAAAGAAACTAAACAACTACCTGCAATATTTTTACAAACAATTTGAAGGACATCCAACCCTGTTCATAGTCGATGACTGCTCTGCAGATAAGGATATTGTTAAGAAGAGAAACACACTAGCAGAACTGGCCTTCAGTGGCAGACATGTGTAGCAGAGGAGCCCTCTGCTAATGCTATCACTAGTTACTACCAGCGAGTCAGAGTTCAGTGGTTTAGTGCACGCTTGGCGCACTGTGAGCGAGAATTTCGCTGACTTAGCTAGTTGGTGTGTAGCGGACTACACGCGCGAAGCTGTGACGTAGTTTCCGGACCCAGAGGCTGGGAGCCTATATAAAGCGGCCGATTCTCAGTCTCGGGGTGAGTGTGAACAATGCTCACCACCCCTCCCCCCCCCTGTGAGCGATTGCGAACAGTGATTTCTCACACTCCCCTCCCTCTTCCCCCGTAGGCGATTGTGAACAATGATCTCCTACATTTCCCGGCCCTAACCCACGAGGCGATTGTGAACAACGATCTCCTCAACACCCCGGCCCTAACCCACGAGGCGATTGTGAACAATGATCTCCTCAACACCCCGACCCTACCCCACGAGGCGATTGTGAACAATGATCTCCTCAACACCCCGACCCTAACCCACGAGGCGATTGTGAACAATGATCTCCTCAACACCCCGACCCTACCCCACGAGGCGATTGTGAACAATGATCTCCTCAACCACCCCGACCCTACCCCACGAGGCGATTGTGAACAATGATCTCCTCAACCACCCCGGCCCTACCCCATAGGACAGTAGCGTTTTAGTCCAGTTCTAATTCACCTAAATAGGGCTTAGGCTGTGTTAGGATTGCGCGTAGGTTTTATAGGTAAGTGCATATAGGTGTTAGGCCTAAGAGTTATGTTCGCTAGGAATCGTATTCAACGTTACAGGTGTTAGTCATAGGAGATAGGTCTGCCAGGTGTAGTGTTCGTAGGTATAGTTACTATGCCTATAGGTGTTTAAGGTTATTAGGACTTGCACTGGTTTGACTAACTTTGATCATGTTGTTTGTTTCATCATGAATGCTTTTCTGGTATAAATAAATCTTGGAACCTTACTTCCATCTTATGATGCTCAGCTAGAGTGAGAGCGAGACTGAGACTGTGCGTGTGTACGTGCGAGAGGTTTGTGTGTGTGTACGTCCGTGCATGTATGACGGTGTGACTGATCGTGCGAGCGCACGTTACTAGCAGCTCAGTAGGAACGATAACAACAAGTCCAGTCAAAATAGGGTTTTTCTGGATACTGTGGTCGGTCCATTGCGCAAGCAACTTTGGCTTTTTGAACACAACGGGAGGCAAGTAAACACGGATTTCAGTTGTGCGCATGCGAGACTAGAGTAGATTTATTTACTCTCCACTGCAATCTCCAGTCCTTCCCTAGACCACAAAAGGAATTCGGACTTAAACTCTGTAGGCACTTGAGTACTGTATTAGATGGGCAGTTTTTGTCTATCTGATAAACTATTTAAGTCGCCTACACCCAGTCACTGAGTCCGGTTACAAAAATTGGTGCCGTGACCAGGATTGTTTTAGGATTGTTGTTTGACCAGATTGTCTTTTGGTTAGGATTGTTGTTTGACCAGAATCGTTGTTTGATAAAGATAGTTTGGCCGAGATACTTCGTTCGAGGAAGGTAGTTAGAGCTGTGAGTTCAAGACTATGTGCTGTGCCAGCGGCAGACTATCTGTGTCACTGTCGACACGTCTTTTCCGTTAGCGTGGTACCGGTTGCGGCAGGGAGCGTTTTCATTAGTACCAGTCGCGAGATTGTAGTGGAAACATTCCGAGTTTGAAGTTGGTTCTAGTTTGGTTTAGCGATTCGTGTTGTAGTCTGTCTGCGTGGGAAACGAAGTTAAACAAGCGACGTTTTCACTACACAGATAGTGAGGTTCAGTCTACAAGATGGGTGCAGTCTTAGGATTCCTTAGGCTTCTTGTTCCAAGCTGGTTGGTGTCAAGTAGTCCTAAAAGTCAGGATGGTAGAAGAAGGAGTAAACCTAGAAGATCTGCAAAGAGCAGCAGGCACTCGGTTTACAGTGAGTCAGATAGCAGCAGTGAGGAAAGCTCATGCAGTCACAGTAGTCGTTGCTCGCAAAGGAGCATGATGAACAGGAACACTACGAGAAATAGATCCTTTCTGAATGATAGTGGCAACTCGTCTAGGAGAGAGAGGGTGCCCGAGATATTCACTGGCACAAAAGGAGACTTGAAAGACTGGCTTTGCCATTTCGAGACTTGTGCAAGATGGAATGGTTGGGACTATAGCGAGAAGGGAGTGAATCTAGCTATGTCACTCCGGGGTCCAGCACAACAGGTGTTAGGTGAGCTTGCACTAGAGAGAATAGAGGACTATGATGCTATCAGGTCAGCCCTTGAACGTCGTTTTGATCCCGCCGAGAAAGAGAATCTTCGTAGAGTGGAGTTCAGGTCAAGGATGAAAAGAAAGAACGAGAGTGTGACGGAGTACGGGTTCGCGTAAAACCGTATTGCTAGTAGTGCATACCCTAGGATGCCTACTGAAGCAAGAGAAGCCATAGTCATAGATCAGTTTGTTAGTGGTCTTCCCTCTAGAGACTTGAGAAGGCATGTGCAGTTCAATCATCCCGCGACAATACACGAGGCAGTAGCACTGGCTAGTGAATTTGAGTCGTTTGATGAGAGATTTGATGGCAGGAAACCAGAAGACCCAGAGAGACATGGTGATGTTGCTGCTAAGGGTGTTAGAAGTCTCGAAGAGAAAGATTCAGCTGAGGCAGGCTTAGCAAAGGCTTTCCAGAATCTGAGTGACAGACTTACTTCTGAGATTCAGAAAGTAACGAAAGCGCTGACTCGTCAGTCGGCAGGAGACAAGACTAGAAGAAATCCTGATGTTGTTTGTTATAAGTGCAAAGAGAAGGGACACTATGCCAGGCAATGCCAGAAAAGTGAAGACAGAGACGGGAATGAGTCTGTGCGTAACGAAAACGCGCCAGGCCAGGGAAACTAGGGCGGGCGGAGCTCTCAGCAGCCAGGGACTCGGCCCAATTAGCAAGTGATGACGGCTGCTTAGAGAACGCGAAGGGGCAGCGTTTATGTGTACTGTCAAACACTGGATGTTGGATGGCACCAGTAGCGATAGGAAAGGTTTCCTTAGACTTTTTAGTAGATAGCGGGTCTGCTGTCACAGTCATTAGTGCCAGAGATTTTAAGCTAGTCAACATGGAAAGATCGGCTCTGAAGAAAAGTAAGTTGAATCTTTGCACAGCTAGCGGTGACACTTTAGAAATTCAGGGTGAAACCACGCTTTGTTTGAAAATAGGAGGACAGAGGTTTAGGCATGATGTAGTAGTTGCAGACTTAGGCAGTTCGTCAGGTATTCTAGGCACTGATTTCATGCAGAAATACGGTGGCGTGCTAGACTTAGCGCGAGGTACTTTGATGATACGCAAGCAGGTGGTTCAGTTGAAGAAAGAGAGTTCAGGTACAAGTGCAGAGGTTAAAGTGTGTAAACTCACTAGGGTTCCCCCTAGGTCTGAAATGTTTTTGAAGGCATCTTTCGTTCAGCCGTGTCAGTTACAGAAAGCTGATGGTCTGTTAGAAGGTGTTGAGAGTTTCAGGAGTGAAACAGGGCTAGTAGTTCCAAGGTGCATGGTTCAGGTGTCACAAGAAGAAATCCTTGTTCCTGTTACCAACTTTACTGATAAAGAGATTGTAGTGAAGCCAGATACAGTTGTGGCGTCCATAGAAACTGGGTTTTCAGTGAACTCTTTGTCGACTAGTTCTGAAAAGAAGGAAGAAGTGGTCTATGTGGATGACAAACTCCCTAGTCACTTAGTGGATTTGATCGCTAACGTTTCGTCAGATGTTAGCGAGGAGACAAAAGACAAATTGAAAGAGACGCTCTTAGAGTTTCAAGATGTTTTCCAGTCTCCAGGTGGACAACTTGGACGGACAAACAAAGTGAAACACACTATTGACACAGGAGGTGGCAAACCCTTCAAGTTGCCCCCCCCCCCCACCCCCCCCCCCCCCCCCCGTCGTATCCCCGTAGCTCAGAGAGAAATAGTGGAGGAGGAAATAGACAAAATGTTGAAGCAGGATGTCATAGAACCCAGTGACAGCCCCTGGGCTGCTAACGTGGTACTTGTCAAGAAAAAGGATGGTACAACTAGGTTCTGCGTTGACTATAGGAAGTTGAACCAGTTGACACGCAAAGATGCCTATCCTTTACCCCACATTGGTGACTCGCTTGATGCTTTGTCAGGTTCATGTTGGTTTTCAACTCTTGACTTAGCGCAGGGTTTCTTCCAAGTTGAAATGGATGAAAATGATAAACAGAAGACAGCGTTCGCTACGCATAAAGGTCTTTTCCAGATTAAGGTCATGCCATTTGGGCTATGTAACAGTCCAGCTACTTTTGAGAGACTCATGGAGATGACTTTAAGTGGTGTTCTTTTTGAGAGATGTCTAGTCTACATTGATGATGTCATTTGTCTAGGCAGAACAGAGAAACAGGCACTGGAAAATCTCAAAGTTGTTTTGAAGAAGTTCAGAGATGCCAATTTGAAGCTCAAGCCCTCGAAATGTTCGTTGCTACAGAGCGAATGTGCTTTTCTAGGGCATGTGGTTTCAAAAGAAGGGACAAAGTGTGACCCAAAGAAAGTAGAGGCAGTTGTTAACTGGCCTGTCCCTACTTGTGTTTCAGAAGTCAGAAGCTTCTTAGGAATCACGTCGTATTACAGAAAATACATTTGTGGTTTCGCTGAGATAGCTAGTCCTTTGACAAACTTGACTAGGAAAAATCAGAAGTTTGTTTGGTGCGAACAGTGTCAGCAAGCTTTTGAGAAACTGAAAGTGGCTTTAGTGTCTTCTCCCGTTCTTGCTTATCCGACAAGAGAGGGCAGGTTCATTCTTGATACAGATGCGTCAGCAAATTCCATTGGTGGCGTATTGTCTCAGATTCAAGATGGAGAGGAAAAAGTGATTGCTTATGCAAGTTGTGCTCTGTCTAAGAGTAGGCAGAGGTACTGTACCACATACAGAGAGCTGTATGCAGTGGTGAGGTTTGTGAAGTACTTTTCTCATTATCTTTGGGGACGTCCGTTTCTGGTTCGGAGCGATCACAGTTCCCTTAGGTGGCTAAAGTCCTTTGATCAGGCTGAAGGCATGGTAGCTAGATGGATAGCTACGTTGGACACCTACGATTTTCAGATAGAGCACCGGAGAGGCGCCCTACATGGAAATGCGGACGGGTTGTCGAGGATCCCAAGGAGATGTTGTCAGAGAGAGGAGTGTGATCAGTGTGCTAAGAAGCATGTGAGAGTGGTGACACGTCGGCAAGCACGTGGTCATGACTCAGCTGATGGTGGGAAAGCTAGCGGTTCTCAGAGGAATGCTGCTTCACCGAAGGGTGAAGATGTTCCGCGTGCGGACCCAACTATCAGCGAAAGTCAGGGCGACACTACCACCGACAGGTCAAGTGTAGAAGTCAGGGAAGATGAATCGGTTCAGAGTAATTCTGCCTCAATGTCTAAAGGGGATACCGTGGATTCTGCTCAGTCTTATGCGTTTGGTCCTGGCATGCAGGAAAGCAACTGGTTAGCCGGCTGGTCTCGTGAGGACTTAGAGATGTTCCAAAAGAGAGATCCAGTGACTAGCATTCTAATAGCTCTGATAGAGAAAGGAGAGAAGCCTCCTAGGACAGAAGTTTGCAAGTATAGCGCAGCTGTCAGAACACTAGTTGCTCAGTGGGACAATCTGAGAATAGTGGACGGTTTACTATACGTTGTGCCTGATAAGTGCCTTACTCAGGAAAGGGTACTAGTACTAGTAGCTCCAGCTGAGATTAGACAAGAAGTGTTACGTATGTCACATGACATAAGATGTGCAGGTCATTTGGGCCGTGACAAGACCCTGGCAAATGTCAGACGTCACGTGTACTGGCCAGGCATGGCGGATGACGTTGCCAGATGGTGTAGACAGTGCGACATGTGTGCAAGAAGGAAGCCGGGTCCGGGCAGGGCGAAGCTTCCTATGCAGCACGTGAACGTGGGTATGCCCATGGAGAGGATAGCCATAGACATCCTGGGTCCACTGCCCATGTCACACGACGGGTTTGAGTATATTATGGTCGTCGAAGACTATTATTCCAAGTATGCAGAGGCGTATTGTCTCTCAGACCATACAGCACAGACGGTAGCAGACAAGCTGTTAACAGAGTTTATCTGTAGATTTGGTATTCCTCTAACTATCCACACAGACCAGGGTAGAGAGTTTGAATCTCACTTGTTCAGATATCTCTGTGAAGCGTTAGGTTCTAGCAAGACGAGAACCACACCATATCACCCAGAAAGTGACGGGATGGTAGAAAGACAGAATAGAACCATCCAACAGATGCTCTCAGCATATGTAAACGAGAACCGTGATGATTGGAGCGATCACCTCGACCTGATCATGATGGCATATAGAGCTTCTGTCCACCATTCAACCGGGTGTACGCCCAATTTAATTGTTTTTGGTAGAGAAGTCAATCTCCCATTGACAGTCGAACTTGGTGTCTTCCCTAGTAGAGATGCGTCTGAATGTCCCATAGAGTACGTACAATGGGTTCAAAACACGCTGGAACGAGTATTTCGTTTTGTACGAGAGAATTCAGAGGCTAGTGTCCAACGGCAGAAACACTATCATGACAGAACGTGTAAAGAGAGACCAGTAGAAGCAGGAATGTGGGTCTGGAGATGGTACCCACCAAAAGCTAAACAAAAACTAGGTCTAGGATGGACAGGTCCTTACAAAGTCATTGAAAAAGTTGGCAACAGTGCAGTAAAGATTGCTAAGAGCAGAAATGACAAACCCATTGTAGTAGACATTAACGATGTCAAACCCTACGAGGGTAGAAGCCAGCCACTCAGTGAGAATGAAAGTGAGTGTGCGACAGAAACTGGAAGCGAGAGTAGTGAGAGTCAGATGAGTGATGTAGATCTGATAGTAGCTGAAGAAAGGGATGAAGAGGAAACTCCTATCAGAACTAGAAGGGGAAGAGAGGTCAGGGCCCCTAGGAGGTATTCCCCATCCTCGTCATAAATCTGAATTTGAGACTACGTTTTGTTGAATGCTACGTGCTCAATATTGTGATTTTTATGTATTGCACGTTCAAATTAGTTCATATGTAACACATTTTGATATTCTGAACTAACAGTGATGATTAATATTTTGTGCATATTTTGTTGCAAGACTTTTGGTACCAATTTTGTATGGTGCTTAAACTTTGTTTTGTGGAGCCACCGTGGTGGTGCGCATTGGTTTTTGTGTTCGTTTGTTTGGAAATATTTTGAATTTGGTTTCAGCGACTCTTGACCCAATACCAGGAGAGTATTGTGGTCAGTGAGACGCGCATGTCTCACGCGTCCGAAAAGAATTTTGTGAGATGGCGGCATCTCACGGGGAAGTTCGAGCTGGCTCTAGTCGGCTTCCCTAGAGACCCTTTGAAAGTGAGTTGGGCCCCCAGCTCACATTGTCCGTTAATATGCACCTGAGACAGGCGTCTGTCTCGTACCTGTCTTGGAGTAAGCCAGTGGCTCTAACTGGAAACTCCAAGACGAGAGTGTTGCCCGGTCGGCTCTGACCAGGTAACCTCTCACGTCACGCGAGCCAACGGAAAAGGACTCTAAACATCAAGAAAGTAAGGACATTATCCAAGGACGAACAATGCCATGACTGAGTATCTGTTAAGTTTGTTTCTTTTTCAGATGTCTTCTTTGCATGCATATATTTTTGTGTTGAATTAGAAATGTTTTTGATTTTCTATTTTTGTTGTCGTCGTATTGTTTTGTGCATGCCTAGACGTCTGAATCATATATCATTTTTCTCCTTATAATGTGTAATCATCTGACTATGCTGCTTTGAAGGTTTTTGTACCTCAGCAACAAATTGGGTCTGGTTGATTATTTTTGTACTGTATTTTGAACTTTTTGGCATAAGATTTTGAATATTTTTGGTTAGGTTTTGTACTCGATTTTACCTCAGGAATTTGCACTTTGAAATCGTCGGATTTCACTGGTGCTAATGTTGGGTGTGTGTTACGTGAACCAGTTTGCTCACATGGGTTTAGAGAATTCCATGAGATACGGACCAAATGCTATAAGGCTGATTTTTGCCTTCGTAAGTTTTTTTTTTTTGTGTGTGGCAGACTAAGTAAGTTTTGGACTTTATGGTTGCATTGTTGTGTATCAGCTCGCAGGATGATACCAGTACTTTAATTTTGGTTTTGAAACCTTGTTTCTTTGTTTTTGTGGATTATTTTATGCAGTGGCTATGCATTTTGAGTGGTGCTGAAGCTTGTTGATTTTCACGAGCACATCACGGTTGCTGAAATGGTTGCTCATGCGTGTTCATGATCAGGGATCATGTTTTGAAATGTGCTTTGAATGTTTCATTGATTTGGACTTTGGTTTGATTTTGTTTGAATTTTCTTGTGCATGCATCACGATTTTATTTTGTTGAATTTGTTGAACTTCTTTTGAATTTGGATTTTACTTTGCATGCCAGAAGTAATTTTCTTGAACATGGTGCAATTCATTTAGTTTGTGCAACTTTATTCCTTTTGTTTGACTAATGTGTCGTGCACATTAGGTCTTAAGGAGGAGGGAGTGTAGCAGAGGAGCCCTCTGCTAATGCTATCACTAGTTACTACCAGCGAGTCAGAGTTCAGTGGTTTAGTGCACGCTTGGCGCACTGTGAGCGAGAATTTCGCTGACTTAGCTAGTTGGTGTGTAGCGGACTACACGCGCGAAGCTGTGACGTAGTTTCCGGACCCAGAGGCTGGGAGCCTATATAAAGCGGCCGATTCTCAGTCTCGGGGTGAGTGTGAACAATGCTCACCACCCCTCCCCCCCCTGTGAGCGATTGCGAACAGTGATTTCTCACACTCCCCTCCCTCTTCCCCCATAGGCGATTGTGAACAATGATCTCCTACATTTCCCGGCCCTAACCCATGAGGCGATTGTGAACAACGATCTCCTCAACACCCCGGCCCTAACCCACGAGGCGATTGTGAACAATGATCTCCTCAACACCCCGACCCTACCCCACGAGGCGATTGTGAACAATGATCTCCTCAACACCCCGACCCTAACCCACGAGGCGATTGTGAACAATGATCTCCTCAACACCCCGACCCTACCCCACGAGGCGATTGTGAACAATGATCTCCTCAACCACCCCGACCCTACCCCACGAGGCGATTGTGAACAATGATCTCCTCAACCACCCCGGCCCTACCCCATAGGACAGTAGCGTTTTAGTCCAGTTCTAATTCACCTAAATAGGGCTTAGGCTGTGTTAGGATTGCGCGTAGGTTTTATAGGTAAGTGCATATAGGTGTTAGGCCTAAGAGTTATGTTCGCTAGGAATCGTATTCAATGTTACAGGTGTTAGTCATAGGAGATAGGTCTGCCAGGTGTAGTGTTCGTAGGTATAGTTACTATGCCTATAGGTGTTTAAGGTTATTAGGACTTGCACTGGTTTGACTAACTTTGATCATGTTGTTTGTTTCATCATGAATGCTTTTCTGGTATAAATAAATCTTGGAACCTTACTTCCATCTTATGATGCTCAGCTAGAGTGAGAGCGAGACTGAGACTGTGCGTGTGTACGTGCGAGAGGTTTGTGTGTGTGTACGTCCGTGCATGTATGACGGTGTGACTGATCGTGCGAGCGCACGTTACTAGCAGCTCAGTAGGAACGATAACAACAAGTCCAGTCAAAATAGGGTTTTTCTGGATACTGTGGTCGGTCCATTGCGCAAGCAACTTTGGCTTTTTGAACACAACGCGAGGCAAGTAAACACGGATTTCAGTTGTGCGCATGCGAGACTAGAGTAGATTTATTTACTCTCCACTGCAATCTCCAGTCCTTCCCTAGACCACAAAAGGAATTCGGACTTAAACTCTGTAGGCACTTGAGTACTGTATTAGATGGGCAGTTTTTGTCTATCTGATAAACTATTTAAGTCGCCTACACCCAGTCACTGAGTCCGGTTACACATGCAAACATCAGTGTATGGGTTCTCACTCAGAAATATAATGCTGTACTGAAAGATTTTCGTGAGCAGTTAAAGTTTATCTGTTTGTTTTACTGTAAAGATCGTGACAGCTTTGAAGACTGTCTCAGAGAGAACGATGTCATCCCCAGCAAACATGAACGAAACATTGTGAAAAACAAACTGAAATTGACTAAGCATCTAAAGCTTATTTTAAAGACAGATCAACCCACAGGGTATGGACTAGTGAATTAATTTAGCCTTATGGTTTTGTCCATAAAAAATGATGGACAGACAAATCGTGCAAGCATTTGATATCACAGAGAGCTTCAGAGGTGTTGTGCATTTTTATGACTTAAAAACACAAGTTAAACATCCGTTTCAGCCTTTGATAAAACTCTCAACACCAACGAAGATATACATGGCATTTAATGTAACTTTTGGATATTCTAATTGTCCACCACGTTATAATTACAAGACTGTTGATCTTAATATACAAAATTTTATAATTTATGATGCTAACTGTGACTGGTTTGAGAGTATGTGTTTACACATATTCTACCATCTAAGTAAACAACATGATTATATTGAATTTGTTACTGTCAATAAAGTGATATTACACCTGCAGCATGAGCACAAGACCTAAAGACACATACCGGGGAAGTGGTTGATTTGTTGGGAAATGAACTAAATATTTATTATTATAGAGATTACAGACAATAAAGGTATAATTTTTCCTATTTATTATTTTGTCGGTCAAATAAAAATGACGGACAATGCCCAAAGCTTAAGAAACGTGTTTCACACAACAGACTTGCCTATATCCAACACTTACAGTGTCTATGAATCGATAGAAAGGTCTTTTTTGGTCATACAAAATAATCTTCTTTCTGGTAGTGTAAAGATTCAGATTGTTGCTAAAATAGAATTTACCAGGGTAGATGGTGAAGTGATTGTTTCGTATATCTCGAAAGACACCACACAGTTAATTCAAGAAGGGAATTGGAAAAAGTGTTTAGAGAAAGACTGTTGCCTGACTTCCTTGAAGCAATTGACAGAGGAAAAATGCAGGGATCTGCTTGTCACGAAGGCCGTGTACATGAACTGCAACTGAAGCAGTCAAGATACCATCCTATTTTAGGCAAATCATGGTTGCCACTGCCAACTGAGGTTGCAGACAAAAAGGCTGTCGTCAATGTTCAGAACAAAGATAATTTCTGTTTCATATGGTGTGTGCTTGCCAAACTGCATTTTGTAAAAACAAAACCTGAACGTGTATCTAACTATACCAAATTTGTAAATGAACTCAACTTCAGTGGCATAGATTTTCCTGTTAAGGTGGAGGATATAGATCTGTTTGAAAAACTAAATCCTGGGATATCTGTGAATGTGTATGTATGGGATAATGAGTCTGAGAACAAGTTACAGCCAATTAGAGTGTCACCAATTGCCCCCACCTACGGTCAGTCAGAAAATAAGCATGTTGACATGTTACTAATAAGCTTTGGTGATAACTTTCACTACACAATTATTAGGAGTATGTCACGACTAATTCACAACCATGTATCAAAACACAATGGCAAACAGGAAGTATGTAAGAGATGCTTACAAAGGTTCTCTTCCATAAAAGTGGCACATAAACATACCCTGCACTGTAGGTCAGCTGATGACATTCAAACAATACTTAGGTATCCAAATCCTGGTAGCAAGGTTTATTTCAAGAACTATGTTAATCAGCAAAAGCTGCCATTTGTAGTGTATGCTGATTTTGAATCACTGGTTGTGCCATATGAGGGTCCTGTTCCAGAATCATTACCAAAGACAATAAAGTTGAGTGATCAAGTGGTGTGTTCTTTTGGATATATTCTTGTTAGGTCTGACGGTCAGCATACAGAACCTGTTATCTACAGAGGGGAAAATGCAGCAGCTGAGTTTTTAACAGAAATGAGACAACTGTATAGTCAGGTAGTATATTATTTGGAAAACTGTCAGATGCCTTTGTTGATGACAGAAGAAGACAAACAGAATTTTGATACAGGAGTGATGTGTTGGATTTGTGAACAACCTTTAGGATATTGTGATCAACTTCTGAACAGTGATAAAGTTCGTGAACATGACCACATAACTGGACGTTACAGAGGTGCTGCCAATGGTTATTGTAACTTGAAATTAAAAATAGTTCCTGAAAAATACAAACTGCCTATCTTTTTCGATAATCTTAAAGGGTATGATTCACATATTATCATGCAGGCTGTGGATGAGTCTTACAAAAAAATTAGTTGTATTGCCCAGACAACTGAGAAATACTTGACTTTTAGGCTGGACAACAAATTAGCATTTTATGACTCCATGCAACATCTGTCTTTAGGGCTTGCTAGTCTTGCAGATGGACTGACTGAGTATCCAATAACAAGTAAATATTTTGAACCAGACTTGATTAAGAAAGGTGTGTATCCGTATGAGTACATCAGTGACTGGGTTGTGTTTGAGGAAACAAGACTGCCTCCAAAAGAGAAATTTTATTCTACACTAAATGGTAAAGGTATTTCTGACTCTGATTACCAGTGCGCACTTGATGCATGGGGTAAACTAGGGTGTCAAATGATTGGTGACTACCATGACCAGTACTTGAAAGCTGACGTTTGCTTGCTAGCAGACGTATTTGAAAGTTATCGTGAAAAGGGTTTGTTACACTACAGTCTTGACCCTGCTTGCTACATAACTAGTCCTGGCATGACATGGGATGCATTTTTGAAATCCAGCAAGATATCTATAGACCTGTTGTCGGATCGTACGATGGGTGAAATGGTGGAACGTGGATTGAGGGGAGGGATTAGTATTGCAGCGAACAATTATTCCAAAGCCAACAACAAATATCTGGATGGCCTGGGGTTTGACCCCTCAAGGTCAAGGTCATTCATTACGTACTTGGATGCTAATAACATTATGGATTTGCAATGTGTGAGTTATTGCCCTTGAAAAACTTTTATCCCTATGATTTGTCACAGTATGACATAACACAGTTAACAAACTATATTATGAGTCATGACCGAAACAACGCGAAGGGTTGGATCTTTGAAGTAGACCTGGAGTACCCACACCATCTACTGCATAATGAATATCCATTGGCTGTTGAGAAAATGAGTATGACAGGGAAAAAAGAAGACACCAAACTTGTGCCAAATTTGAATGACAAATTCAACTACGTTTACCACTATCGCTTACTGCAGTTTTACATCAGACATGGGTTAATACTAAAGAAAGTTCACAGAGGCATTCAATTTGATCAGAGTGCTTTCATGAAAGATTACACAATGAAGAACACAACATTGCGTGCGAGAGATGGCAACACTGCATTTGACAAAGACTTCTTTAAAGGTCCTGGTTCAGCAATTAGTCAGTTGAGGACAGCGAAAAAAAATTTCGAAGTCCCTACTGACCTGACTTGAAGTGCAACCCTGACAGGGCCTCATCAGATGGGATCCCCGAACATTCACGTTACTATAGCTGCTGTAGAGTGTCAGACGTCCTTGACGGCTGTCACAGTTCATGCAAACAGGTATACGCCACTCAGCTGCCAAAGGTCACTTCCAGTTGCATCTGTCCGTACACGGTAACACCCACAATTCTCGTGCAACAACAACGAAAGATGACTATCCAACTTTCACTTCTGGGCCGGTACTGGGAAGCACTGAGCGACGTCCACAGCGTCCAAAAATGGCCCAGGGAATGGTGACGGTACGTCGAACATGCTATATCGTGGTCTTCTCATTTCTTATGTCCTCGCATTTATCCAAAACAAGGTTTCCTCGAAAGCGTTTGCAAACAACAAGTCTTTATGGTAGTCGCCATTTTTACGAAGGGAAGCTACTAGATAATGTGTGTGTAAGGGACAGCACTCCCGTGCTAAGCAACGCGCAAACGCCCACCTCAAAACGATTTTATTTTTCACAAAAGCCTGGGAGATAATTTACAGGTCATCATGCAACAATGTGATGTGCATGGGTGACAGTGCGAGAATATGAAATGAATGTAAACGGGACATAAATATGCCCCATAAATCCATGGCCAGCAAGCGATATACATTCCCATGAGCTCCTGCGGATGCAGGGGCTCATGAGAATGTATGACTTTTGCATTTGGAACAGGCTGGCTGAAGGCCTGTTCTGTCTGAACCAAACAGCTGAAATTCAGCTTTTCGGGATTTTGAAAAGCTGAATCAGCTTCTAGGAGTGAAGACGGTCACCCATTGATGTGATTGTGCCTGTTCGTGTGTGTTACACGGACATAAAATTTGATTCCATTATAAGAATCTAAGCACTAGGTAATATTTTGCTTTGTCGTTTACTTCTCATCTTGTTTTTTTTTTTTTTTTTTTTTTTTTTTTTGTATCACAAAAGATAATTACCGTCTGCAAACTTGATGAGTTCAGTGATAATATTTTCTCACCAGACCAACTGCTGTCTATGCACACGCAATGCACCCTGCCCAATGCATACCTCATGCAGGTGCCTGACAGCAAACACCGATACACCAACTACAAGCTAAAGGGTGCACGAGCAAACGAGAGGCAAGTTTCAAAATAATTAGATACAGGGCCGCAGCAGATGGTTCCGGCATTCGCCATACCAATAATGTATACATTTTTTTGACAAGACCATATAATTATGTCTGTTTATGCCCTCGACCCAAATTAATTTAAATGTTACTAATTTTTCCATTTTTGGGGGGTTGTGCGAATTCTTCCCCCCCCCCCCCTGCCCGATTGACTTTAGGAAGCAGATGAAAGCAAGCTGGCATCATGCAGGCATGCACCCCTTCGGCTGGAGCATTAGGTTTCTTTCACCTCCTGCTATGGTTATGAGATATGAAATAAATGTTAGGAAACAGATATATATATATTATGTAATTGGTATTCTAACCACAATATATTTCATTCATAGTTTATCTATGTTTGCACTGACAGCAAACCATGTGGGATTTATTTCTGATTACTCCATATAGCAATGTTCTCTATCAGAAAACTGAAATGACTCAACCCGCAAAAATAAATATCAAGAAAATATATCAGTTCACAACAGCAAGAGGTATATCTCACTTGATCTTCATTTTGTGACAAAAACATTGTTTTCAAATACACTTCAACGTATGGTTTATTTGTTTATATCTGTACTGAGTGAAACTGTTAAAAATGCCTTTCATTGTGAGGCTTCTCTTATGAGTTTACCAAAATCGTCAAGTACATCAATAAGTGTCTCTTGGCTTGACTTCACGAACGAAGATTCTATAGGGCTTGCCCACGTCGTCTGCAGGCATTTTCGTGGCTGCGGAGGCCAATCCGGGACAGGCAGGTTTACATCAATAAGTGTATACATAAATAAAACACAATTACCATGATTGTCATAATTCCTAAAAATACAGCTGATTTTTTTTTATGAAATGAGTATGTCTATCCTCAACAAGACCAAGTAGTCTATGTACCCTACAGAACCACATAGTCCAGATCAAAATGGTGACTGCGAAGCGTGTGTAATGCAGAGACGAACTCAACGAAAAAAAGAAAGACGCTTAGAAAAGACAGCTACAACACAATTTTATTCATATTATCTAGTAATAAATTGTGTTGTAACTGTCATTTCTAAGCGACGTTCTTTCCTCATAGGGTTCTTCTCTACAGAACAACATACATGTGCACTTTTACTTCCTGCACCATATATAACTGTAATAATACATGAGGCAAAAACACAAACAGAACAGAGACAACCATTTTAATTATAAAGAAACAATTTCAGTGATGTCATTGAATTATATGCATGGTATATTTTGCTTATGATGCTGTCATTCAAACTTGGTCACTGTGTTTTGGTAAGTGAGGGAGAGGGGGGGGGGGGGGGCTGGAGGGGGCGGGTACACATGCAGGCATATATATATATATATATATATATATATATATATATATATATATATATATATATATATATATATATATATATATATATATATATATATATATATACCGCAACGATTTCCTAATGTAATGTTACATATGGCAATATAGTTCTATCATCATATGCTAAATTTTGCTATCCACCAAAATGCTAATATTGCCATGATTCCACAGCAGACAGACAGCCTTCATGGACAGGTCCAACCAGTGAAGAGACAACAGACTGGCCAGTGTCAAACATGTCACCAAACTGCAGGGGCGTTAGCAGCAATGTCACACAGAAACTTTGGAACAGCAAACAGCCTGATGCAGTGCAGTGTGCCCCAACTTGCTCTCAGCAGGCAGCTGCAAGACAAGAACAAAGGTCAGTTAGTACATGTGAAGATGTACTGCAAACACTGTTCTAGATGAGTTTACTTGGCTACCGGGTATCAGCCAGTATAATCTACTCAACATGAAACCAACCGTAATGAATCAATCACAGCCAGTGTAATCAATAAACTCCATACAAGACAGATTTGCAAAATAACTTTTACAAACAATTTCTTTGTCTCGGTGATGGTCAAACGATTTATACAGTTTTGTTCTAATAATAAAAGACATTGTAGCTTTGCAATGCTGCTTGGTAACATGATATTATATGAATATGTTTTCAGGCCAACATAACCAACTTTTCCCTGGGGGAGACTAAAGATGCACTCAACCGATGAGCAGCCCCTGGTGACCATATCGAATGTGGGAGTAGAGGCGACACCTTATCAGCGCGTGACCAGTGAAGACAATCCGGCCTACTGTTTGTGTGGGAATCATCTAATAATAATGGACAACAAGAACTACTGAATTTGATCCAGCTGATCGAGTTAACAGAAGAACCAACTTTTCTAGATATTTGTAAGAAGCAGACCGAAGTCAAATTTTGCAGCGTCAAAAATTATAGCATCACATTTGCAAATAAAATTCCCACATTATAATAGCAATCAAACATCACCAACACTCTACATACAGATTTTTTTCAGTTGTGGCATGAGAGCCATATGGGGCTTGGCAACAGCAAACACTGTTGCTCTTGTCAGGTGGCCATAATCAGATGGCAGTTTCTAAGCCCCAATCTAAACTACCTGAGGGCACTATCTGGTTGTGTATGTGTGTGAAACCAACCTCCAAGTCTTTACTTCTGCTGAAAAACCACATCCACTCGTCGCTCAATCTTGTCATCTGTACTGCATAGGTAATGTAACAAACTGGAGAGCTTCTCATCAGTGAGGCATTGGGGATACAAGGCCACGGAGCACATTCCTTGATGAGAAAAAACAGAATGAAGAGAACATTTTCATTAACTTTTAAAATTTACTTTCTGTCATGGAGATTGTTTACATCTGTTTGTACAAGTAGTTGGGACATGAATAAATGGACACATGCATGTAATATATACTCCATATTGTGCACTTTGTACTCTCTATACAAGAAAGTATTAAAGTTGAATGTAAAAGCAAAATGTTGGACATTTTTTGTTTTCAATACATTTGGACATTCTTCTTCATAAATTGCATACATGTCTGCTTTCATTTTTCATCCTTGTTATAACTACATACTGTAAACAGTGCACATGAACAGGAATTCTGCACCTGACTTGCCATAAGAAAGAATTAGTTTTCATGGTCAGTGTCACAATCCTAAATAGTATATTTCTACAAATACATGTACTGTAATGATACTGAAAATGACATGTACAATACTGCACTTGTACCAGAAATTGCACAAGTGTGTAACATACATGTACTATGCATATTTCTGCTGTGCTACCTGGTATGCCACAGAGTGCCTGTTGCTAATCTTGGTATACTGCTTGCATACTTGGTGGTTGAAGTCAAGGATGGTAAGCCTGTTGCGCATTGTGTAGCCTTTGTAGCCAATGAAAGTTTTTGGGGGGGCCATTTCATTTTCAGCCACATAGATACATCTCCTTGACTAACACTCAAAACACTCAATGATGAGACTGAAACATATCTAAACTCTAAGTCAAAATAAGTGCATAAATAAGACATGATACCTTGATCATGCCTGGCAAGGACACTCGTAATGTGTGGTGATGGTTGATAACAGGCTTTATCCCTTGTTTCAAGTGGTGTTTAGCCTTTGGCAGCAGCAAAGAAACTGAAAACAGATGGCCAATATAATAGATAAAGCAAAACCTGAAAGTAAAAAAAGCACAAAAGTGAAAATGTACCAGCAGCAGTTTATACTGAGTAGGTTATTTCGATGACAGGACAGTTTCGTGTGTTTTTGTTCTGCATACACTCAAGGATATAATCCTCCATGTAAACACACAGCTCAACTCAAACCTTTTATGCAATTCGCTTGCCTTTGTGCCACACATCAAAGTAATGATCCAGAAGTTTCAGTGGCTGCGATCAAGTCAGTAATAATATACAAATCTATTTCATACTGGAAAAAAGATACATGCATTACAGAGTGGCAAACTGACCGGTAGCTAGCACTAGCTGTTATGAAGACTTGGGAGAAAAACCACCATGGCACCATGATAATAATGTTTACTGTCAACTTGTAAATATACTTACAGTGTGGAGGTAGCAGTCATATGTAAATCATAACTTAGTGTTGTGACAGCAATATTTCCAGGACACTATAAGCTACTTTATGTGTGATGTGATAACACTTTTACAAACAAAAATGATTTTGTGCAAGCGCACGGGTGTACCATACTTCAAAATCAAATGCCACCAAACTGATAATTACCTGAAAGTAGCAGGAGACTACAGTAGAACTCTGTCGGTGACAACTTATCGGACAGGTCTTGCTGTCTTCAGAAACTCGATGCCAGTCTGTGCATTCACCAGTTTCAAGTCACCTGACCTTGTGGCAGCCCTGCTGTCTAGAAACAAACCATAAACACAGTCATGGATGGACAAAACCTGTTGAAAAAGAAATAAATACAGAAAATAGGCATGTGTGCACATACGCATGTACGTGTGGCTTTCTAAAAATGGCTTAGTCACAAAATAGCAGCACATTTTAGTGTTATGATATGGAGCAATATATACATACATGTATTTACATGATTCACAGAAAAACTAGCAATAAAATATTTTGGTATACAAGAATGATAGTATAAGTTTTTGTCACTCATATTTCTCCTGTTCATCAGCTTGTGGTTTCAGGAAAATATGAGAAATACATTGTATCAGTGGCAAGCCAACTTACAATAGACCACTTATATACCTGATTGTGAGTTTCATAATGAATTATGCACATACATGTATTGCTCTATTTCATCACACTGAAATGTGCTGTTATTTTGTGAACAAATATATTTTAGGTTGATTATAGTGGTATAATTATTTTATCCTTACCTAGACCTGTTGATTATATTCTCATCCAGACAATTGCTGATGTTGTTTTCATACAGCGAGCAGCTGTACATTTGTTTTCATTCAGACAGCTGAACATTTTGTCTGTGTTCAGACAACTGCAGGAATATTTTGTTTTTTATTCAGACAGCTGTATATTTAATTCTATTCAGACAGCTGTATATTTTGTTCTAAATATAAGCCAGCTGTACATTTTGTCCCAAGCATACACACACACACACACACACACACACACACACACACACACACACACACACACACACACACACATTTTAGGTTCACAACTTACCTTGCCACTGCGATTATCTGTTATGTATTGTGATGAGATTGGGCGTTGTTCCATTACTGATGCACCTTCACTTTGTACTAGCTTCACAAATGTATCCACAGAAATAACACATTAGCTGCTTGCTGCTCTGTGAGCTCATTTGGTGTGGCACTGAAAAAGAATCAAATGACTGGTATTTGTATAGTTATGTAATGCACACACGGGTCTTGTACTAGAAAATGGCGTGGCGTTCTGAAGATATTTACACAAAAACTTGACAACCACCACGAACCCCCAAAACAAATCGCAACTAAAAGTGGAAACTTCTAAATGTACATCAGACCAGAGCTCAGAATATATCGCATATTTCATTATGTATATAACACAAATATGTGTAATAGAAAATTGCCCAGAAACTATTACACTTATTTATAAAGGAGAGAAAATTTAAAAACAAAGTTTCAGGCTGTTACTATAGTGACGTATATATAGTAACTACAGAAGAGACGAACAGTGAGGCTAAGATTTCCAATCTATTCTTCGTCTTGTTCATCGATGTATTCTGCCTACTTCTCACCACTGTCGTCTGCTGTTATTTCCTCAGTCATCATTTCCCCCGAAATTAGTGTCCTGTACACCAGAACACACATAACATTACGATCGCTAGGGCTTCTTGTTGTTGACAAGGAAGTGGTCATTAGAGTGGTGTCCCCTGATAATACATATTTACGAGTACCTTCCCTTTGTAAACACGACGTCAGCTACACGCGCATAGGTGTTTGTTGTTGTTGGAAATATACTTACCAACAAAAGTAATATTTGTACCACAAAAAGTGAAAAGACCACACCATATCATGTTGGACTTACCGCCACCATTCGCTGGACCTTTTTTGGACGCTCTGGACGTCGCGGCTCGGTGCAGGCTTCACCAGTGCGGCAAAATGAAAGTTGGATATTTTTCAGTCGTAGTTGCACGGGAATTGGATGTTACCGCGCATGGACAGATGCAACTGGAAGTGACCTTAGGCAGCTGGATGGTGTATACCTGTTTTCGTGAACTGTGACAGCCGTCAAGGACGTCTGACACTCTACAGCAGCTATAGTAACGTGCGTGCTCGGGGATCCTATCACACGGGGCCCTATCAGGGTTGCACTTTCTGTGTCAGGTAGGGACTTTGAAATTTTTTTTTCGATGTCCTCTACTGACTAATTGCTGAACCCGGACCTTTAAGCTTATGAACAATGCCTGTTTTGGTAAGACGATGGAAAATCCTCATCACCGCAAAGATGTGAGACTGGTCACAACTGAATCGGGTGGAATTAAACTTACAGGTAAGCTACAGTACACAGGGTACAAAGAGATTCATTCATCATTGTATGCAGTGTCACTCAAAAAAAAAAAGATTGTCAAACTGTCATTGGTATGGTAATACTCGAGTTATCAAAATTGCTGATGCTTGAATTTTACTATGATTACTTTAAACCAAAGTATCCTGAGTGCCGTCTGCTATACACTGACACTGACTCTATGATCATAGACGTGCCTACTGAAGACTTTTATGAAGACATGAAAACAGAACTGCATATGTATGACACGTCTGACTACCCTAAGGATCACCCGCTGTTTAGCACACAAAACAAAAAAGTGCCTGGGAAATTTAAAGATGAACTAAATGGTGTGCCGATAGTTGAGTACGTTGGACTGAGATCAAAAATGTATTCTATACTGCACCAGAAGGGCAGTCAGTCGAAAGCCAAAGGTATAAAAAAACAGCGATAAAAAATAAAGACATTCGACATGAACATTATAAGCAAGTATTAGATGGACAACTGATGCCTGATTATCCAAACAAGACACTGAGATCAAATAGACACAATATTGAAATGATCCAAACACATAAAAAGTCTCTAGCAGTAGGGGACACAAAACAAGTGTTTCACACCAAGGAAAAGGCTTATGCACCTGGACATTATGCGCTTAAGTTATCTGAAGAAATAGCTGATGAACTAATCGATGAATTAGTTGATGAAATGGTTAAAAATGTGTAACAGTGTCTGGGGGAATAATTTGTCATTCTTCTCTAACAAATGCCCTCTGAGGCGCAGGCTCATACAGATAATAAATCGATGCATTAGAGGAAGGAACTATTTTTTTTAATATTGTGGACAGACGTAGACCAAATTGGATCAGTTGCCCTGCGCCTGACGTCATTCTCGACCTCGCCAGGATGATACAAATATCTCACCTGTTTTGTAAACAAGCTTGTGTCAGGTGCTTTTGTTTTTATTTCTGACCCTGACGGTATTGTTTTTAATTTAATAGCATCAACAGGTTTAGGGTGACCTTCATTATTCATTGCTATTATCACAGACGGTAATCTCTTAACCCACTCAGTGTTACGTGTGTCATGCATGAGTTCCTTAGAATGCTGATAGCTGAAAAGTCTCTCCGATAACTGCTTGTTAAAGTTCTCAACAATTGCCTGTGATCTATGCATGCCCGGTATGCCTCGCCGCACTAGCACTCCATGCTTTGCAAATAACTGATTAACAGCGCCTTTAAATTCAGATCCGTCATCGACTTGCACAAGCCTAGGGTATTTTAAAGGACCACAACTATATATCTTTGTTAAAGCAGTGGCCACTGTTACAGCATTTTTGTCAGTTATGGGTTCGGCTTCCTTGTACCTTGAAGCTATGTCAACAACAGTTAGTGCATACTTGTATCGTTTCTTTTTTATTGTATCATGCGGCAGGAACAGGAGATCCATTTGATGGGTGTCATTAGGTATAGTGTTTACAAAATGAGGTCTTGTTATTTTTTTTGGAGCAGGAAGATATATTTGCCAAATTGCTTGTTTTTGTAGCCACTGTTTTATTTGGTCTAGTGTGACATCACCACCCACAGCCGCATGTAATTTTTCTATTGCGGTTTTTCCTTTCCAGTAGCCAATAGGGGAGTAATATATTTTTGATAGTTTATTTCCAATGTCGGCCATTTCTTCTAGCAATAAAATCTCCTGTAAAATATACTAATGTCATTCCTACTAGAACAAATATTATTTCTCCATTTTTTTGTTCTTGGCTTGGTTGGTAGTAGTCGCTAAGTTTTGGTCGTGGGATAGACATGTCTTCACCCGTGACAAGAAAATATTCTTTGATCACGTCATCGACATTTAAAAATGTATGCTGTGCGTGACCCTCAAGCCTGAGTTTTGAATTGATGAAATCAAGTTTCTCTATTCTTTGCTTCTCATAATCCTGTTGAGCTTGTGCCAATTTTTCAGATGCCTCATTATGACGCTTCATTTCTTCTGCAGATTCCTCTCTACCCATTTTTGAATAAAGATAGTTTGATCCACTAAATGCCAATGCGTTAACAACGGCCCCACCAATCATAATAGCTATTGTTGCCATACTTTTTATTTACATAGAAACATTTTCTGGAATAATTCCCTGCTTGACAAGAAGGTCTTTTGTGGCAATCGATGCTGTTACAATACAACAGCTACTAGCTTAGCACTGTCTTCGAAGTCTCATTTTGAGAAGACTTTTCCCAAGCATAGAATAAGCAACTGTTAGCCCGCTTATTACGGCAGAGTGATAGATGAGGTTTATTATGTTCTTTGTGTCGCTCATTTTCTTATGCCACAAAAATTTAAAAAATAAATTTATTTACTGCATGTAAAATGGGTCCACGGCTTTGGGTGTTGCTGGTAATGTGGCGACTACTTCTTTTATTTTTGGAGTGCTTGATTTTTTGGACACTGTTTGAGTCTGTGGTTTGTATTTTTTGTATAATTGGTAACCTACGTAACCAAATCCGAAAACAAATCCAGCAACTATATATTTTGTTGTTTCGGGTTTAGACTCAGTTGTTTGTCTCTCACTTTGTTGGGGGTGTGACGGTAGTGACGCTGGTGCTGTTGATGGTGTGTCAGTCTTTTCTATTAATGCTTGAAGCTGTAATTTTTTTGTCTATTATATTCAGCTAATCTTTTTCCAGCCTCTATTCGACCTGGACTTTTAGCCTTAGTCACTGTTTGAACCTGTGTCAAGACAGGACTCTGTTGTGGAGTCGTCTGGGTCTTGTCCATTTTCTTCTAATTTAAAATTTATTTTAGAAAAATCAATATGACTCTCAGTAATGAGTAAGTTTACCACAGGTGCAAGGTAATTCCCAAACTTGTAAAACATAAGGCATGCTAATTTGCCTATTGAACTTGAAACTATGGGGTTGCTTTCTAGATCATGTGAAAGGCTGTCACTATCAACATGTAGGAAGTGACTCACAGCTTTTGTGTATAGGCAGACAAGAGATCGACTCAAATCACGTGTCATTAGTGAACTAATGTGATTTTCATATTTCGAATGAAGTTTAAATAGTTCATCAGCTGTTAGAGATTCTATGTCTTCTGTCATGTATTGTTTTCCGAGAAAAGCTTTTGATTTTCAGGAAACAACTACAGAGAGAAGACGCTGTTTTTTCGAGTCTAAGTCAATGTTTTCTACAGCACAGATATCGCTTAGAAGAAGTAATTCGTCTTGGTTCATTTTATAATGAAAAATAAAAAAATAACACAGCTTTGCTTGGACCTGTGAATAACTTATGATCTTACTTGATAACTAATTTCAAAGTTACCTACAACTTACAAGTGACTTTGACGTTAACTTTGAAGTTAGTTGTCACAAGTTCTTGACTTCAAACAATAAGACACTCGGTCAGATTTCTCAAGTTACAAGGGCAACAAGAAAACTTTTTTTAGTACTCTGGTGGTGGGGCAGATGGCGTTAGATAGGCAGGCATGACATCTCTTTGCGAAGTGTATGACAAAAATAATGGATTACCAAAACCTATCGTCAATTGCTTATAAATCCTTGTACTTTTTTTGTAGTTTCTTCTACACCTATCTTTTTCCCTTGTTCTAAAAAAGATTTCTTTAGTTCTTCAACATTCGTGGGTTGACTACGCATCTTATTCTGTATTTCAGACTTTTGTTGTTTGTTATTGGCCAAATCATCCTGGACATTTTTAAATTCGTGATCGTCAACTTTATTATCCTCTAAAGCCTTAATTATAATAAGTTTCATACTGCTCAGCTTAGCTGCTGCGAGCGTACTCAAGGCTTCATGCTTCTGCTCATATGAAATCTTTTGTTAAGGGCCTCCATACCAAAGCATGCCAGGCTTGTGGCAAGGCCAACACCTTCAATAGCAATTCCTATGACACTTCCCACTCCCGTTGCAAACAGAGCTATACCTCCTACAGATAATCCAGTGGAAACCACACCCATGGCCATTGAAGTGTTGTGTACAGAATTGAAAACCGTTTTGTAATGTCGTTTGCAACGGGAGTATTTTGGTTGTTCTTCTTCCAAATACTTCAATGCTTCTGTAATATTCATTAAACAGAATGAGTCTGCCTGTAATGTTTTATCTGGAACAATAGGATCAAGCGGCTCAGGCGGTATTTGCAGATACAGTGGTGGCATTTTTTTATGACAAATATGTTTTATTAATCTTCTAATTTATTTTGCAACCCTTCAAAGGTATACAATTTGCTAACATAATAAAATGAAACAAGATATATGTGTTCCAGGTTTATGAAACTTAGATAAACTAGAGTTGTTTTATTAATTACTACCTTAACAGCAGGGACACTACTCAAAACTTCAAAATCTGTATTGGTTTTTCTAACAGCAATAACAACCTTTGTTGACTCTGCTACTGAGTTTTCCCACATAAGTTTGATTCCCTGCGCGATATCTGCTTCTTTCACAGCTTCCACAGATCTCATGAGAATTTCAAAAACTATTGTCGCATCTCTATCTATGGTAAAATTTGCTGGTACAAACGAAATAGAAGTATCTGTCCTACCCTTTCTATTTGTAAGAAGATACCTTCGTTTCCCATACTCTTGAAGTTTCAGTTTTTCTCTGCTATTGGTTTCGGAATAGCTTGGCACAAGACTTACAAGCATTGGCTCAGAGTTAACAACTTTTCTAAATACTAAGGCTCCTTCATCAGTAAAATAAACATAAGGACTGATGAAAACAAACTTTATGTCCCATACAATGGGAATAGGTGCAAGCGGAACAGGGGTAGGAATAATTACCCACTTATTAGCCATATGTTTTAAGCTGTAGAGCACATTACTTACAGGAGTAGGACCAGTAACATCACGAAGTTGACTAAGTTTAGGAAACGCGCCATCTTTTACATCTTCAATTGTCTTTCGTTTGTACAATCCAACGGACACAAGTTCAAGGCCATACACATCTCCTATTTCACCTTCTTTTTCAAAATCTTGCACGTCAGCCAAATCTTTCAACTCTATTGATGGACACGCAACTGGAATAATTCTCGGCTTTGGACCAAGACCGCTCATTTTTATAAAACAAAAATAAAATTTATTTCACTTCCAACACAACATAAAAATCATGCATGACAACTGGTTTTGTCATCCTGGTTAGTTACAGATATGCACAATGATTCAAAGAAACTGGAGCCCAATTTTTTAAACTGTGAATTAGGAAATCTAGCAACTACATTTTCACAATAAGGGGCAGTTCCAATCAACACACATTTCAACAAAGTCGAAGGCTTTCCATTGTGAAGTTATCAGTAGTGCTTAATTCTTTCAAATGAACATTTAGCAATGTGTGTACTGACAAATGAACAGGGTATCTTCCAGTTATTCTTAATTTGTTTGGTGATAGTAGACGTCCATCTGATTGTGACCAATCTTCATCTGGATATGTTATTTTATTACCTAAAAAAACAAGTAATAATAAAAGACTAATTGATAAAGAAAACTGACCACTTTTCGGAAAATCAATTGTAACAAGTAAATTAGCTGGGTTTAAAGTTGCTTTAATTTTAAATTCATTTTGAAGCCATTCAGCTAAAGTACAAAAGTCATAATATCCAGCTCGTAAAATATCACCCTTTTCTAAACCATCAAGAGTTCCACTTACAGAATAATTGTTATCATCTGTTACATTAAACCATTTTACTGTATAAAACATTTCATGGATAGCTACAGCCTTGCTACCATCATGATTATCAATCCCATTAGTTAACCACACTGGTTTGCTTGTGTCAAGATTTGTTAAGGTAATAAACATTTTTATTATCTCATAAAAAAAGGACGGAATTTAAATCACCAACAATTACCACAATAAACACATTTCAATTTAAAGTGAATGCCAAATACAATGTCGCCCCTACTTATGAACAGAAAATAATTCAGCTAAATCAACTCGACATAGCTGTAAGCGAACAAGATTTATTTCAAGTCAAAGTACCCAACCCTTTTGATCATTACCTAAACCCGCCAATAACAGACGATGCTACTGCAAGAAAGTGGTCTTCAAGTCCACTACAGATGTTCAAAACCAACTCAACTTTGCTATACTGTGTAGTACTACAGGCTGTGGTGTTTCATTTACAGATCACTTGAATCACCCAAACAAACTGATTAAGTCTGTCTATCGTTTCCACACTTATTACCAGCTTAGACGTATACTGTCAAAACAGCATACCCCACTACCAACTGAATCTAGTTTCAACAGTTATAACAACCCCATGGATATGAAAGCGTTTGAACGGATTTGTAATGAGTTTAACATAAGCCCCCGGTATGACTTCACACAAAAACTTGATGATCACAAAGGCATGGGTACATTGTATTATGCTATGTGTTACAGACAATACCCACAAGATTATTACCCTGGTTACACTTCATTCTCATCAAAATCACAAGTATGGTTAGGATCAATAGAACAGAAACAGTCTAATGCCTGGACCACATTTATCTTAGACAAGAGTGATGGGTTTACTCAAGCGGGAGTGGAACGCGTAAATGAATCTATCAGAACTTATGTATGGTGTTTACTAGGAGCACAATCATTAACAAAATCGAATATTTTGAATAAAAATTTTGAATCTCAAAAACAGTTTCTCGCAAATCTTGAAGATTTGATCAACTCAGTAATTGATCTCCCGTCAAGCATACAACGCTACCAAGACGTTCTCAGATATGCTAGATCAAAAGTTGACTTTGTAGTTGGCATCAGGTTATACATGTTGCCTTCTGATCTTCAACTCCAAATGGGGACAATAACAAATTATAATAATGAAATAATTGTTGCTGGGAGTGATCAGAAATTAGGCCTCAATAAATCTGTAAATTTAGGAGGAACCACTGCGCCTATACAGATGTTAAAACCAATACAGGCGGTTACTTCCCCTGCTCCAACACCCATACAACAGCTAGTAACGTCAGTAACGCCAGTAACACCCCAAACGTCATCACCAACGCCTGTCACACATGAGTCAGAAAGAACCGCATTGACAATAGGATTAACAGGATTAGGTATATTACTTCTTTACCTGTTTCATTAAATAACCTACCATTAACCCTCCTACTGTTACCAAAAAGACCCACAGATTCTCTGCCATAAACCCCACTACCTTTGCCGCTGTACTAATAAGCCAACTGAAAACTGTGCCTAAAATACCGGGTAATGAATCCATTGCTTTCAGAGCCAATTTCTTAAGCAGGTCTGAAATATGAGACAATTGTTTCTTTACCCATGACTGTAAATCTTTTGGGTCTGATGGAACTGGATGAGCTGGAGGGGCCGGACCGCTACCCCCTGGTCCTCCCGTTACAGCTAACACAACAGTACTAATAATAAATCCAAGAGGAGCAATTAAACTTGCAATAGTGATACCCTGCTCTCTGAAAAGTGTTTTCAATCTCTCAGCCAATGTTGTGTCTTCGTGAAGTATTTTCTGAATAGTTTCTCTAATTCTGTTGACCTGTGATTTCAGATTTTCTTTTCCAATTTCAATCACTTCTAGTCATGCTGATCTTTCTATCTGCAAATCATTTAATCTGTGTTGTATTCTTTCTTTCATTTCTGTGTCATAATTCCCATTGTCAGCTGTAGCTAATTTTTCTTTTTCTTTTTCTATGTGTTTATCAAGCTCGCCTAGTTTGGCTACATTATTCACAAGCTCACCTCTGATTGACTGCAGTGTTTTATCCAAGCCCATAATTTCCCGCATTGTCAAAGGAGAGTCACCAATTGTTTTCATAGCCTCATTTATTTGCCCTTCTGTAAATGAAGTTTCTTGTATTACCTTGTCTGCTGTTTCTGGCAGTCTTGTTACTTCAGTCATTTCAATTTCTTGACCAGTTGGCAATCTTGTTTGTACGTCATGAAGAGCACTAGCAAGTCTAGGCGGTAACTGTTTATCTCCAATACCAAGTTGACGCAAGGCGCCAACACCACCTTCATTTTTGATTGTACTTAAAGCTCTAAACTTACCAGGGTCTCTTTTGTTAGTCAATTGTACTTTTCCTTTGTCAACAGTGTTTAAATATAAATGACCTTTTTCATATTCAAACTGATTAGGATCTATTTCATCTGGGCTGTCACCAACACTATCATAAAACGAGTTCACTTTGCTTAGTAAAACTTCGCAGTTCCCTCTACTTTAATATCCATTGAACTATTAACTGTTGCATTAGTATCATAGTTATTCATGGCATCCATTTCAATATCATGACCAAATCCTCCCGCTGTCATTGTTTTTATTAATTTAATTTTTTTATTGTGCATAATAAAAATGGCACAGTCCTATGGATCAAAGTTAGACCCATACAGAAAACTACGTGAGCCTCTTGGTGTTAAGGGCATTAGACAATCAATCGTTATCACTAACAATCCTAGCACCATAGACGAGAACCAAACCCTTACTGTCAAGTTTCCTAACCTAGACCCCGGTCACGTTATTGTTCCTGGTACTGCACGCCTTGCATTTAATATCGAACTTTTATCAGATACAGATGACAAAAGAACACTAGTTAACAACCTATGTAGAGCAATTATTAAGAATATTAAAGTTAAACTTGAAGGACAGGAAGTGTTTAGTCTTGACGATTTCGATGTGTTCTACTGTTACAAAGATTTGTGGCTTACAAAAGAAGAACGAGAGGATAGTATTTATCAAGGCATACAGTCAGATAGCATTATGAAAATTCGAATAAATGCAAGTGATAAAACAACAGAAGCCAAGGACGTTATAGTGGCAGAAACATATGGAACCAGATTTTGCATTCCATTTGAATTTGAAATCCTAACAGCGCATTTGCCTTATTACCAAGGAGCACTAAATGACCGCCTGAGTTTCGAACTAATCTTTAATAACTACTCCAAAGTTATCAAATCAACGGATCTCAATGCATCATACAAGATCTCTAACATTTCCTTGGAATATGAGATTGTCACGCATGCTCATTTAGCTTCTCTCATTCAAAATCAGTACCAGTCAAGACTGCCGATTTATTATGACCGTGTGATAAGACACAGTTTAATTAATAAAAACAAAAGTGACCAGATTTGGAATATCAACCTAAACATGCCTGCTAGGTCACTGAAAGGCATTCTTATGTTATTTGTTGAACCAAAAAGTCCTTACCAAGGATATTCAGAAAAATTTTAGAATCCAAAGATTACACATTTATCCTGTACAATCGAAGGCCGCCCTAACCAAGTTTTTTCGTCGGGAATGCAGGGATATCAGCACTATGATGAGATCACAAAGTAATTTGCAGGGGGGAGACTTAGAGAAAAATCAGCAAACATAGCTTGTAAAGATCTGCATCTATATGATGTAAGAATCAGTGAATACCTGACAGACAAATACGCACTGTGGCTAGATCTGCATTCTATGGAGAATGATTTTCTTCATGGCTCTGGCCATACTATCGAAAACGGTAGTGACAGAATCTCAATTCAAATACAGAAAAAAACTGAAAAAGCTGAAGCAATAAATATATATTTGTATCTGATTTATGATGCGCAACTGAACATTTCTGAGAGCAGGCTAAGTAGTCACATATATTAAAAAGTATTCACTTACCTTTTCACGGTTGTTTCAGCTTAGTTTTAGCCTCGTCAGAAAGGTCTTTAACCTTTGACAACCCATTTTGGATGAACAATTTCCGTGGTCTTCTAACTGCACCAAACCACAAAATCCAAACGTGTTAGCTCTCAAGTGTAATTTGTGTTTGTATGTTTATTGTTGGGCTGTAGGTGCATCCTATAGAAAAAACACATGTTAGAAAAAAACACATACACACAGCACTCCCGGACTAAGTAACAAAACTTATACTGTGTGTATGTGTTTCCCAAGACATGTTTGGCTGTCAGTACATCCTAGAGAAAAAAACACATGTTAGAAAAAAACACATACACACAGCACTCCCGGGGCTAAGTCACAAAACTTATACTGTGTGTATGTGTTTCCCAACACATGACTACTATGGTAAAAGAGTATGATGTATCAAATTTGCTTGTATTTACATAACCCTGAGAGCCTGTATATTAGCTTACATCGCGGTTTTCACTAAGCGGTTTAACACTCACTTTTTCTCATTGCTTCCACTTTGCTGTCGCATTTTTATTCTCATCTCTTTCATAGACTCAACTAGGCTTAAAACTGAGGAATCTTTTTCTAATGCTGTTATTTTTTCTTTGAGATCTTTTTTTTTTCATTCAGTTGTATATCTCTCTCTTTCAATCTGATCTTTTGATCACATCGAATTTTATCTTTTTCATCTTTTTCTTTTTTTCATTTAGTGCGCCATACTCTATCATCTCATTGTTGAACTCCTCCTTATTACCTTCATCTTCGTACCTAATCAAGTAAGTCACAGACTTCTCAATCGCATTTTCAATATCACGTAAACTTTTTTCTAAATCCTGTGCTTTATCCTTCAGTAGTTGCAATGCTTGTCTGAAAAGACTGTCTTTTCTTTCACAAGTGTTAAACCGCTTTTTTAAAAGACCACATCCCTTGATAATATTTTGTGCCATGGTTTTGCCGGTGCCTTGTTAGGAGTTGTGTTTTATCTTGAAAGCCCTAGGTACCGATTGGATAAAATATTTTAAGCCAATAAAAATAAGCTAATGTAAGAGTTGGCAAATCATGCAACAGGGTAATGATGACTACGCAAAAGCTTGAGCATAAAGGCCTATTGTTCACTGAGAATAAAAAGGTAACCATTTCACTACCGATTTCAACCTTCCTGGTCATGAAAGGGACGCAAAAACTCACTCACACCGCAAGCGTTATATTAATGACTACGTAAAGCTTGTCTGGTTTTATTCTCCTTACTCTGGTTGGGTAAACAAAAGCAATAAACGCACACAACACAGATGTCCGTGATCTGGTTTCAAACTAATGCATCACGCGACAAGGCTAATAAAAACTGAATGAAAGGCCGATTGTTAAGGTTCGTCACCCACTGAGCATAAACAGGAAACCGTTTCACAACCGATTTCAAGCACAACTTTCTGGTCATGAAAGGGATGCAATCTAGTAAACTCACAATGACTACAAAAAAGCTTGTCTGGTTTTTATTCTCTACCTACTCTGGTCAGGTTATGACGGCAATAAACTGCACGCAACAGGGATCCGGTTTCAAATTAATCACTCACATCCAATTTTCTCCTCGCATGAGTTGGTGATCTAAAAACACTCGTAAAATAGAGTAGCTGTATAGTAACTTTAAATCACTGAGGTTTCTCGCTGGGAGTAGAGTTGTGGGTTTTGTCTTTTATTTTTAATGCTTCCCAGTCACGATGTGCTGATGAGTGTAGTGAAAACTTTTTCTCCACACAGACGTCGAAAGAAAAATTCTCCACACAACTCCTCACTTGGGGAGTTTATTTTATTTACGAACGACGTCGTGCTCCATATTTGGAAGAAAACCTAGTTTCAAGGTTTGTGCCACAAAACAAATCTGACATAGTGGCTTAGTGACATAAATTTGAAGCGTTGACACAGAACGGAATAATATGACCTAATATATTTGTGTGTGCTTGTGTGTGGGGTTGGGGTGGGTGCCTGGGTGGTGTGAGGGGCTTTGTAGGGTGGTGGGTATGTGTGTGTGTGTGCGCAAGGATGGTGGGGGGTGTGGGGGTAGGGGGGTGGGTGGCATGTACAGGATGTAGCCGCTATTTCTCAGGAACGCCAACAGTGACAGCATTGATATTTTAACTAGCAATTGTTTCCAAGGGGCAAGGTTGGTGGGGGGTGGGGTGTGGGGGTAGGGGGGGGGTGTGTGTACAGGATGTAGTCGCTATTTCTCAGGAACGCCAACAGTGACAACGGGAAATTAAAAATTCTGGACCGTAACGTAATTACGTACGTAATTTACCCTGATTTATAACTATCGATATGGCATTATTGATTATAGGTGTCGGTCCGCTCTCTAATATCTAATCTCTCTCAAATTGGCATGTTTAAAAAGGTCTTGCCACAAATTATCCTAGGGCAAAGCTTGAAGAATGTGGCTTGAATAGTCTCCGAGAAAATGCCACTGTTAACTCATTCTACCCCCAGACACCACAGCAGGATAAGGATCGACCATGATAGTTCAAAGGTGATGCCAGAACAGCTTGGCGCCTACGGGCGCCAAGCTATTCTGGCATCACCCTTGAACTGTCATGGTCGATCTGTGTCCTGCGCTGCAATGCGGACTTGAGAGGACAGGGGCAAAATTTAAGGATTTTGGTGTTGGGGTAGAATGAGTTAAAGTTTACAATGGACGACGGACGGACGACCAGTGGCCCAGAACATAAACTCACTTTTGCTTCGCACGCACGCCAGCCCATAAAATGAAGATGATCATAGAATCACTTTACTTACCAGTTTGTAATTGGGAGCATTCCGCTGCCGTCCATGCACCCTTCTACCAGACGCACCCTCTGTGGCAGAGGCTGGGGGGCCATGATTCTGCAGCATAGATCCCGATGGGTTTGGACATCCTGCTGCCATCCGGCGCTGGGTGTGTGCAGAAAGTCCTGAGCCGGTGTGACCAAAACGGTGTTGCTGCAAACATGTCCAATACAACCATGTAAACCAACTGACATTTTGAATCAGATTGATTGTACATTGCTTAACGTCCCGACAGCAACAAGGCTTTCTCAGGACGTGCCTGCACTGCTTGTGAAAAAAACCCACCTAAACAGAACATTGCCATGTATGTCGCCTGCCGGTCCAATACGTTAAATAAACCTAACACATGGAGCCTAAATAAAGCTAAGACCATTTAGCAACACACATCCAATATCAAGAGCTACAGGCAGTGCAGACAGTAGGGAGAGTTTTAAAAAGGCAAATACAGGTGAATGGACAAAGGTTAGACAGAAACACATGCCCCAGAATAGAGAGAAAAACCCACCCTGTGGGGCTGACCAGGGTGACCCTGAGAACTAAAAACTGGTAATACAGTAAAAAGCGACACTTCAGTTGCACATTCCGAAAGACCTGTTTGTGGACGTTTGTTCTTCGAATAGCGAGGCAGTTTTGCTAACGAGGATTTAAAATAGATCTGGCGCCATTTTTGTTTTTAAAAAAAAAGTCAACTAATACTGTGCATGCATGTGGCAAGTTAACACATGTCAGGAAAAAAAAGAAGAAACAAAATCGCGTGGCAGATTGACCTTGTAATGGGGTTATTGAACGAATTCCTTTCATTGAAGAAGAAAGCTTTTGTTAAAATCGTGGGGTTCTATTATCATTTACTACAAGACTCAACGGTCAGAGAGTCAGAGAGGAAGACACGGACCGAGCCACGGCTGAAGCAGACGCCTTATTTTTCTGGGCCAAACGGGTATCGGGGATTGGAGGCATCTCTCAGTTAAATAACTGCACTGAACAAGTACATTTGGGCGTGTTCTTAACTAAGAAATATTGCATAAAGTACCTCTGCAAACGCGAAAGAATGGCCGGTCACGGTTGGAGACGAAAGACGTTTTAGCAAGGGAAACAACTCCGTTCATCGGTGTTGGGCTAACCAATCGGCGATCATCAAATTGATCTGAAAACACTCCGGCCGTTTCCGTGTCAACACACAGGCCCAGTGCATCGCCGAAACACAACCATCGAGTAAATCTGTCAAAATGGGGACATCGTATTTTGATATTTTTTTCTGACTTTTGAATGAAAGATAATACAGAAACAACCCTCAGAAAAAATGGGTGTCTGACTTGGTCACCCAGAATTTTACACACACCCATTTTGCATAAGGATGGTAAAGAAAGTAACCCATTTGAGTGATTTGGTGTACGCACACACACACACACACACACACACACACACACACACACACACACACACACACACACACACACACACACACACACACATACACTATTCATTTTTCATATACAAAGATAAACAAAACATTAATTACCTACCTTGCAACACAGGTACACACCATTTACACTGTCAGAGCTGGTTTTTCTCAAACAGTTTACAATTTCCAAACCTGCTAGCTAACTTTTCACAAAATACCAATCTATTGAGTCCTCACGCTCCGAGTCAGGGGCACAACTCTTGCAGTAACGTCGGTTTGATCCCTTGTAGGAAGAACAATAACTAACAGAACACAAAGAAATCAGCGAAGTAGAGTGCAGATTGTAATATGTCTACTGTATTAAGTAGCGAGTGATCCATAATCCTCAGGTCTAATGCACTGAAGGTTATTTTACAGTCTGTGTGTGTGTGTGTGTGTGTGTGTGTGTGTGTGTGTGTGTGCGTGCGTGCGTGTGTGTGTGTGTGTGTGTGTGTGTGTGTGTGTGTGTGTGTGTGTGTGTGTGTGTGTGTGTGTATACGTGTGTTCGTTTGTGCCTGCATGATACACTGTATATTGAATACACAGTCCGTCACAATGGGCAGGGTCCTGCGCGGGCCAACAGCGGCCAACGTCGGCCTGATGGATTGATTGATTGTACATTGCTTAACGTCCCGACAGCAACAAGACTTTCTCAGGACGTGCCTGCACTGATTGTGAAAAAATACCAAAACAGAATACTGAATGTATGTCGCCAGCCGGTCCAATACGTTGAATAAACCTACGACATGGGGCCTAAATAAAGCCAAGACCATTTAGCAACACACATCCAATATCATGGGCTACAGGCAGTGCAGACAGTAGGGAGAGTTTAAAAAAGGAAAATACAGGTGAATGGACCAAGGGTAGACAGAAACACATGCCCCAGAATAGAGGGAAAACCCACCCTGTGGGGCTGACCAGGGTGACCCTGGGAACTAAAAAGTAGTTAACCCCACCCAAGTCCCCCAGGGCAGACCCGGGTGGGGGAAGCCCGACGGTCGTATTTCCTATATTTGGGAGGCGTCATCTAATGACTATGCACCAGTTGCAGGCGATGGATCGATCATGATAATTCAAGGGCAGTGCCAGATTAGCTTAGTAGTGCGTCAGGGTTGAATGGATTAAAGGCCCATTACCGCCGTAACTTTTGAAAATCCACTGGCCAGAGAAGATCAGCAGCGACAGACTCTGGGAGAGAACAGAGCAGATAACAGCAGAGAATGCAAAGAGATGCAAACATCCATGATGCAATGAAGAAGGACATCACCCTTCCAGAACTGAAGATGGCCATCAAACACCTGAAGAAGAAAAAATCTCCAGGTCCAGACAGCATCTCAAACGAGATGTTACAACACCTTGGCAACACTGCCTTAATGAAGCTACTGGACATCTTTAACCACAGCTGGAGAAGAGGACATGTACCCCAGTGCTGGAAGGAAGCCAGGATGATCCCAATTTTGAAGAAAGGGAAGAATAAGTCCAAAGCCCTGAGTTATCGCCCCATCAGCCTGACAAGTTGTGTGTGCAAGACCTTGGAGCGCATCAGCAACAAGCGCCTGCAGTGGTACCTGGACTCCGAGAGCATTATCGTGCCAGAGCAAGCCATCTTCAGAAGCTACAAGAGTACAGAAGACCAGACAACACACCTTGCACAGGTCATAGAAGATGCCTTTCAACATCAGAAGGTGACATTAGCTGCCTTCATTGACCTACAGAAGGCTTTCGACAAGGTGTGGAAGGATGGTCTCCTTGTGAAACTCCTTCGCAGTGGCATCCAAGGGAATATGTACCGGTGGACCAAGTCATACCTGCACAATCGCAGAGCCCGTGTGACAGTGGATGGGTACTGTGGCCAAAAAGTGCTGCTGCGTCAGGGGGTGCCACAAGGGGGAGTCCTATCTCCGACCCTGTTCATACTCTTCATCAACGACCTTGTGTCAGAGCTACCAAAAGGAGTCCACGCAGCCCTGTACGCAGGTGACCTGGTACTCTGGTGCACAGAAGAGTATGCAACAACTGCTACATACAGGATGCAGCTAGCCCTGGACAGGCTGACAGACTGGACCAACAACTGGTGTGTGACCATCAACACAGAAAAATCATCAGCCACACTCTTCTCTCTCTCCAACAAAGCAAAGGCTGGCAACCTAATACTGGGCAATACCCCACTGCGGTAAGACCAACAGACATACCTGGGAGCCACCCTTGATAAGAGGCTGAAGTGGAAGCCGCACATTTGGAATGCAGAAGCGAAACGGCTAGAAGAAAGCTGAACATCATGAGGAAGCTGGCTGGAACACAATGGGGAGCCAATGAAAAGATCCTCAAAAATGTATATCAAGGCACAGTAAGACCACACCTTCAGTACAGATCTAATGCATGGTTGACGGCAGCCCAGTCACACCAGCAGACCATTGACAGAGTTCAGAACCAGGCACTGCGTATCATCACCGGCGCAATGAGATCCACACCAATTGAAAAGATGGAAGAGACAACAGGCATCCCACCCCTGCGCATGAGAAGAGATTGCAAAGCCTTGATACAGTCCACAAAGGTCAAGTCTTCCAAAGACCATCCTATGAACGCCAGGATGAAACAACCAACCTCAGGGAGACTGAAAAGATCAAGCATAGATCCTCATGAGCCCCCGCGACAGCCTCTTGCTGAGACCACTATGTATCCATGTTCTTTGGACAGTTGTGGCTTTTGGTCGTTCAGTGAACTCAGATTTTAGAAACAAAAATTTACGTGCGGGGGCAGGGAAGGGGTTAAGGGGCCAAGGACTGTAAACGAATGCACGAGGTAACAGCACTGACAATGCCGTCTGACAAGGTCGGCCTCGAAAGACTTAACTCATTCCACCCCGACACACCACAGCAAGACATGGTTCGAGCATGATAGTTCAAGGGCGGTGCCAGAATAGCTATTCTGGCACCACCCTTGAACTATCATGCTTCTGTCTCTAGAATTGTAATACAGTCCTTCAAAGGGCAGCTTCGAAATGTTTGGATTTCGGTCCTGGGGTAGAATGTGTTAAGCCGTGACGTGTGTAAGAATGTACACGCCCGGATGTGAGATAGAAGGAAATGATACTGGAGTGACGTATAATTGGAGAAAAACAGGCAGGCAGAACGAAAATGTGGTGGACTAGATTGCAGATTTTATTTTGTCTGCACGTAATATATTAAATGTAGCGACTGATGTAGAAGCCTGATGCCCTTGCGTTTGTTTGGTATATATGTGCATGCGTGCGTGCATGTGTGCGTGCGTGTGTGCGCGCGTGCGTGCATGCGTGAGTGAGTGCCGTGCGTGGAAAACTGCATGACCGGATATTAGATGGCAAAGAAAAAAATTATATTGGAGTGACATGAAATGTAAGAACCACAGGGGGAGAAAACCGAAGTTATGACAAGTGGTGTGCCTTTGACTCGGAGCGTCAATAAAATACTAGCCTATTGAGTCAGGGGCACAACTCTTGCAATGACTTCGGTTTTCTCCCTCTGTGGGAAGAACAAACAGAACACAAAAAGGCGACGTCAGCGAACTAGAGTACAGATTGTATTATGCCAGCACATGCTGTATTCGGTAGCGAGTGATTCATAATTCACAAGTCTTATGCAGTGAAGTTTATTTTACAATCTGTGTGTGTGTGTGTGTCCGCGCGCGCGTGTTTGTGTGTGTGTGTGTGTGTGTGTTTGTCTCTGTGTGTGTGTGTGTGTGTGTGTGTGTGTGTGTGTTTGTCTCTCTGTGTGTATATGTCTGCGTGTGTGTGTCTGTCTGTCTGTGTGTATGGCTGTGTGTGTGTGTGTGTGTGTGTGTGTGAGTATGTCTGTGTGCGTGTGTCTGTCTGTCTGTGTATGTGTGTGTGTGTGTGTATTGACGATCAGTATCTTCTGCTGACAACACTTTGGATCTGTGTTATCTGGACGGGTTGGGCTCTTCGACGTTAAAGTAACAAATAGCTCAATCAGCTAACTGGTAGTGAATAGGTTAAACTAAGGAAACAATGGAGAATTATGAGGAAAAAGGAGCAATAAAACAATATGTGAAATTCAAAATGAGACATAGTTGCAGACATTATATAAGAATGAAACATAAATGCAACTCTAATATTACTTTAATAAGTAAGAGGGGGAGATTGTCAAAATCGTGACACATCATTTACGTGTCTTAGGTTTCGTGACTCGTAACAGACCTTTGTGATACTCTGTTCATTAATAAAATTTATGTTGTCATAAATACGTGATTGTTCTAATCCTAAAACAGCTGAGCCGATTTCCGGTTGGGACAAAACTTTAATTGATATAATGCACTGTTTTATTGTCATTATTGTAATGGTGCTATTGTTGGCCTTATATTATTATTATTATTATTATTATTATTATTATTATTATTATTATTATTATTATTATTATTATTGTTATTATTATTATTGTAAAAGGCATAGATCCTCATGAATATCCGCATTTCCTGGTGATCTTAACCTCTTCACTGCCGAAAAAAGTAAGTGCGATCTAACTGCAAGAGACATAGATCCTAATGAGCCCCCGAGACTGCGGGGGCTCATGCGGATCTATGCCTCTTGCTGCAACGATTGTGTGTCCATTTGTGTTTTTTTTTTTGTTTGTTTTTTTTTTTTTTTTTGGTTTGTTTTTTTAGCGGATTGTGGCTTGGTCGTTCAGTGAACACAGATTTCAGAAACAAAATGTACATCCGTTAGCAGGGAAGGGGATAAACAAACAATCCTCCTGCAGTTGGGTGGATGGTAATCTTAGCAGTAAATAGGTTAAGCGCTGGTGCTAATTGGGATTGTATTTCGCGCGGTAGGCAAGTCCAGCTCTGCTGACTCCCCAGAAAGTGTTCCCGGAAAACTCCACCGCGCTCATCTCTCCTGCCACCTTCTTCCAGGACGTTCCCGTGGGGGTAGCGACTGACACGCCCATCCTCACCACCATCTCGTTGTTCGGAGTGACTCCCACCACGAAACCGTCCTCCGAACTGACGTACTTCAGCAAACCGTCCACCTGAACCCAAGCTGTACCGTTCGTGTCGATGTCGGAGTATGTTCCTTGCCGGTAGAAGACTTTGCTGGTAGCGTTTATGCCCCAGACTCCAGACATGCCCACGGATATCTGCACAAGATAGCCGTCAACAGTCTGCCAAGTCGTTCCCAGGGGGCTTGTCATCGAGGCTCCGACCCTGCGCCAGACGAGCTGGATGCTGTTCACCCCCCAGACGTGGCTGTTGGGGCTGACGCTGACCTGGGTAAGACTGCCAAAGATGGTGCCCCAATTGTTGCCCTGGCAAAATATTAGTGTAGGCAAAAGCGCCATGAAAAGTGCATTATTCTGCATATTCAAATTACAAACACCAAATTTTAGGCATAGGCAATGCCCTAATGACAAACGATTAGGATACCATGGAGATTGTTTCTTGACACCGTAAAAATAAAATAAAAATAAATAAATAAATTCGTTTGTTGCGTCATCTTTGGAATCACCATTTCATGCAAGTATGAAAAAAAGAAACATGTGGCTTTTGCATATAATTAGTTGGATTATAGTAGAATATGAATATGCTTGCTTTCACGAATATAAGTGACATATGACCCTCAATTTAAAGATGGCAGCAACACACCTTTTGTTTTCTTGAGGTTGAGGGTGCTGAAGAATATAGGAGAACAGGCTGCTGAAAGCATCTTCAGTGATAAAATAAACACATACATGGATAGCGAGGACATTACTACTTTCAAAACGTTTAAGATACCATTCCCAAAATGTCCACGTTTTTCGTGAAAGTCAATTATTTCTTGTTAGTGTTCTTATTAGCCTTTCTTTGAATCACTTAATATTCCATAGTTGAGCGCGCAGTTAAGGAAACTATATTTGCAATAAAAGATTACATTTTTAAGTAGCATGATCTTAATCTTGATATGATGACGCACATTTCGTTAAGTTTCATCAAACATGGCCGCTGTATCCAAGATGACCGCCTTTCACACAACCTTATCCCTAGGAAATAGGCTGCTGTGTATATTTTGTAACTACTTAGTTAGGATTCGGTAAACTATGTGATCATTTTCATCTTGTGCAAATGCCGGAGAGGCGTAACCAAGTGTTAATATCAAAAATCATCAAGTTACCAACATGACACTTTTAAAGATATTCGAAGATACCGTCATCACGACACAACACATAAAAAGCAAGTTTCTTTGTCAGCTGATCTGTTACTTTTCATTGCAGTATCGTGTTAGCACCTGTCTCATGAAAATTAGATCCAACACGTTGCCTATTTCCATACCGTTACGTCTTATTTAACCAACAGTTTGTGCTCAGTTGGCTCATTCTGCACGTAACATTCATGTTTAGACACAACAGGGATGACAATTTATCATAACATATATCAGCCACAAATAAACATTTTTGCATAATAGGTGTTTGTCTTATTGTCAAACTAGAAACAATCACACCAGCGCCCTCTATACAAGGTCACGGTCGTGTTGTTTTTTTAGTATTCTTTAAAATTATTTTGCAATCCTGCTTCATAAAAAAGCGATAGGATATACAGACCGTTTTTAAACATTATTGTCACATGACACGCTACATCACGGTACTCTACTTTATGATGGAATATTATCAACTAGAGTTGCGTTGTATTCTTTGAGGTCAAGGTCATAGCCATCACATTTGTTGGAGCTTTCTTGCGTGCTATATCTTTAAAATCACTGGACAATTCTATCCAGAAAGTTGATGATGACATTCTGGCTTTAAAAGAAATTTCCAGAAACCAAAAACTAGTAGCTGCTGTAAAGCTCAAGGTCACGGCAGCTATTGCAGGCATTCGGACAGCACTGAACCAATTATAACTTAATGTAAGATAATGATATTACAACTTGTCACATAATATTTGATGAGAGAATCAAGCTGTCATCCTCAAGGTCAAGGTTATGAAAACGAGATTGGTTTGACGCATTGTGCAGACTTCTTCTCTTAAAAGACAACCGATTGTAGCAAAATTTAAGGCCATGATGCTCGAAAAAAAGAAACGTGAATTAAAATCAGGTCCTTAATCTCAAGGTCAAGGTCACGACTACATACCATATTTGTTAGAACCTTTGTATAGTTAACATGTCTCAGAACAGTAATCTGATTTATTTTAAAGGTGGGTGATCACAAAGTAACCTTCATTTACAGAACATCGATACATATTCATTGCTTCCAGTCGCTTGATTAGAGCACTTTTCTTTCCTGTCCTTTTTTTGTTGTGCTTTGGCCAATCTCGGTCTATGAATTTTGGTCGATAAGGCACAATTTTCTCCCCTGACAGTGCTTTTACCTACTTTACTTTGCAATCTTCCTAAAATATTACCACTGGCAGTATCCCCTTTTCTTTTAAAAATTCAGACACTTTGTATGAAGAGTATGATTATGTGTCATATTGTAATTGACCTCCTGCCACCTTCCCCTTCTCTAGGGGTCGTTTCATTTTTTATGTTTAACAGGTTTTACCATTCACTATCTCCATGCCAACTTTGAAGTGTGTGGTTAAACCCGTTTCAGAGAAAACACATGAATACGTGAGTGCAGAAACCTCCCTTTCCGGTTAAAAGTCATGCAAACATGTTAGCATATATACACACCAATACACATAAGTTTTTGTTGAGGCAGGATGAAAAATACGCACAGTCTGTACCCCTATCCACGGAAGAACTAATTCTGCTTGGCAAACCATGAACAAAAAGCATGAAGCCAAAGCGTGACGTAAAATCTAGCTAACACTGGGCCTTTTCAGAAAATGACGCACACATGGATAGATAGGAAAGTGCATAATTTGTTAGCATTGCAATTAGGTTTAACGTCACATAGGCCCTACAGGTCTATATTCGTCACATACAGAACGTGGGGGTGTTTTCTTGTGAAGAAATTTCCTACAAATAATGAATACTATTAATAGGCATCGCTAGGTTTGCTGACGGTTCTGAGATAATCGGATTACTATCTGATTATTGTCGATTGGCCGATTTGCATGTTGAGCGCCGTATCAAAGCCGCCACCAAACTTGCTGTCTCTCTCATCCTATCTCGCATCGACTACTGCAACTCTCTCCTTTCCGGCCTCCCTCACTCCACCACTTTCACTCTCCAGCGCGTCAAGAACAATGCTGCCCGCCTCGTCCTCAGAAAGACAAAATCCGACCACATCACTCCCCTGTTAAACTCCTTCAATGGCTTTCCATCCCCAACGCATCCAATACAAGATTCTGGCTCTCTGCTACAAATCCCTGAACAACTGCGCTCCCGCCTATCTCTCAAACTTACTTCACCCGTACACTCCTCCCCGCTCCCTCCGCTCCGCCTCCGACCCTCTCCGCCTCCACATCCCCCGCACCACACTCAGCACTTTCGGCCCCCGCTCCTTCTCAGTATACGGTCCATCCACCTGGAACACTCTTCCACTCTCTCTCCGTCAGAAACACTCTCTCTCCTCCTTCCAGTCCGCCCTCAAAACGCACCTCTTTCAACAGTTCTAGCACTATAACATCACCACACTCCCCACCCCAAGCTGACTTTCGTAATGTATTTTACTATTTGTGGTACGTGAGTCGTTGTCTAAAGCGTGCGCATGCGTGCGCGAGTTGTGAGTGCGCGCTTAGAGTTATAATTATTATAAGATAAGCGCATTATAAATACCGTAAGTATTATTATTATTATTTTATCAGGCAATATCTTATCGTCTGAGACTTTTTCGCGTATGCATGGACGGTCTGGTTTTCTCACAGGTGTAAATTTCGGGTCGCTTAGATCAGTTGGAGCGTCAGTGACAATGTTTTGTTCGCATTAGTTCATGCATGATGTTTACTCCCCTTACTCGACGTTCGCTGAATGCACAGCTGAGTGCTATGAATTCCGCCTTCATTCACACGTTAAGACTCACATTTTATCTGTCAAAATGAGCACTCGTCATTTATTTTGGGAAGGCGGTCAAATTTAGTCGCCATACAATACATCTGGTCGGAAATCTATCCAAGAAAACTTTTTATTGAGCGTTTGTAGCCCTAAAGATACCACCCTGGGTGCAAAGTACATCGGGCCGACGTCGGCCGCCGTTGGCCCGCGCACGGCCGTGCGCGGGCCAATCGCGGCCGACGTTGGCCCAATGGCCTTTTGCAAATCGGGCAATGCCGATGTGTTCTTGTCCTTATTTTCTGACACGTACTAAACCTTAATAGGAATTTACAGGGGGTTCTTACACAAAGGATCTCACAAACCTGTGGAAGACTCCTCGTAACTCTGGAGCGGGCGTTAATGCCACCTGTTGCCCCGAGTCCCCACACTGTGTTCGGCCCCACGGACAGCTGAAGGATCTCTTTACCGACGACTTGATTCCAAACTCCGACTGATACGATCGTCTCTCCACAAGGCGCCGAATCTGCAGAAAATTGTTAGTAACCCTTTGGGTTTCGGTAGCGATTTTGCTCAAGGTGATTCCTGCAGGATGTCTGGATGTTGTTATCCCTGCAGGATACACCTTGACCAAACTCGCCACGGACGCCTGAAGGGTTAACGTATTTAGTCCTTGATTTTGACAATACAGTTCGGTGGAAAAGACCCGGCAGTAGCAATGACGGCTAACGCATCTTTTCCGCTGAGCGGTATTGTCATCAGCATTTAAAGGGTTAATGAAATATAGGTCGGCTGGTAAAAGAGAAATCCTACTTAAAATTGTATCGTAAGATACAAACGCTGTTTATACCACACGGAGAACTCTGGTGTACATGTGTTACGGCATAGTAGGAGGTTGAGTCACTGGTACGGTTAGCGCCCAACTCACTGAAACATCTGCAATACGCAGTAGCCGGCCACGCGCTGGACAGTCACGTCCACTGAGTGATGAGAATTTACGCAATTTCTTGAGCAGGGGTCATATGCACATTGCATCATTAAAAGTAAATGGCCTTAGGACTAAACGATCATTTGTAAATGGACCATTTGTACGGAATCTAATTGGAATGCACGTTGTCCAATCAACCGTGCCATTAGTTACGGGCTACTTTATGTTTAGACTGGAGAGAATCCCTTCCGCTTGGACAAGTGGGCGCATGCGTAGTTCGTGCTGGGGGCAGCTACTATGAAAATCTCGCTTTTCACGAATATGGACTAACTGTCTTTTATCTTCCTCGCCGGGCCGAAATCCGACGAGAACTGAAAATAGCCACCCAAGCACGAAATTCCCGTGCATCTTACAACATGTATTGGCGGTCCCTGGGTTTTTCACCACCACCGCATAATAATCGCACATTAGGGTCGCTAATTTTGGGGTACAACGACAATAAATTTAATGAATCATTAGGCCGCTAAAATAGGTCATGAATTCCGTTAAATGGCTGATTTGTGACCATTAACCAATAATGGCGTGACATGCATACGGCCCCAGGCTTGCTACGCAAGCCGCCAATAGCAGACATGCAGGGGATTGTGCAAGCGGACTGGTTTTGGTCGTAATAAGCGCGCTCTCACTTTGGTCAGTCAGTTACCGTTCTGCTGCAACACGCGAGAATTTGGTCCACTCATAGACCATGCACGCAGTCTTGGTTCGTTGTACCAGGCAGATGAGGAGGTAGATCAGTGACCCGCGGTCAAACAAGCTTGGTGTGCAATTTTCTACCCATGTCTACCCAGCAGGAAAAGAGACACTCTTTATTCGGAGAATTAGTTTTGTTTCTTGTCACAACTCTACAACAATGACTTCCTCACTGTGATTTGATACATTTCGCCAGGTCAAGCCTCCCAAGACCTACCTACTCTACTAGTCTTGCTCTCAGACTGCCACCTAACTTCGTTGGAGCCCCAGGGTAGTCGCTCGCTGACCGAAGCATTATACGAGATAAGTGCTGTTTCTTTATGCACGATGTATCATGATATTACCGACAGTACTTACTGGCATGACAAATTAGAAGCTAGGAATAGAAACTAAATCAAACGATGACATACGCACTTCTACAGCACTAGAATTTCTCAGGTCTGCAAATCATACAATGTTATGGCATGTTACTTTACAGGTATTTCTACCGTTCTTGTGGCAAAATATCAGCACAAAAGGCCAAGCGTTGGTTCGAGGTTTCAATTGCAACTGATCCACATACTGGTGTAATGGCGTACCTCAACCGATGGCAACGACGACAATATTGGGTTTACTGGTTGGACAGTTAACATGCTGATAAAGCGAATTATTTGGCACAGTCCATGTAATAGTATAGACTGCACGACTGACTTTTTTATGGACACATTACACATGTAATGTTTACAGATGCAGCAGCATAATCTCCAATCGACTTGTGTATTGAAGTAACGCGTACATTCATAAAATGATGCCTCTTGGGTATTCTTGCTACGGGAGTTATGATTACTGAATGAAGACTAGCGGAATGTGATGGCGATGATACTCACTGTGCGTACGTTAAATAACAGTGCAACAATGACATGGAGGGCCAATCATCAGATAAGATCAATTTGAAGCATTGACGGACAGTTGATCACTTCATGCCACTGTAACCGCAGCAAGTGTTTGTAATGTGTGCTTGTAGTGAAATTACTTCACGATGACGCTTCCAGGCAGAAGACACAGTGTAGTCTTGATGCCCTTAATTCGACACGGACTAGCATATGGCACGAGGGCTTTTTTTTAAGGGGGTGGGGGGAGGGGGTGGCGTGGGGGGGGGGGGTACGTTTATTAAGCTCTGTTAGTAAACGCTGTTCATTTTCAACCACCAAAAGCACTTAGGCTACACATGAATTTGGAATTATCTTCTTGTGTTCCATGCATTATGTCATTGATATCTGTTGTGATGTGACCGCCTTTAGATGGCCTTTTTGCCCGCCCAGCGTTATAAGAGTCCGAAATAGCTCAGGCGGTTAAACATCGGAGCAGGAGAGCGAAGGGAATCGCCGGGTCGTGGGTTCGAATCCCGTCCCGGCCCCGGTAGCTGGACTCACAATCCGGGGTGAAAAACGGATTTGTTCAATAGCATGTCCGTTGAAAGGTCCTGGTAAATCAAAGTGGCACAGTTGGAGTGCGCCTGAGTAGATCAGTGTTCAGGACGTACTCCATAGGCAATAGATTTACCTGCCCCCCATAACACGCACGTCATGGCCGTCCATTATCACTTCGGTGCCGTGGACGTTAAACACCGAACGAATCAATCAATCGGCCGGCGTTAAACCGGAATAAATAACTAACAACTGCTGTGCCGATGTGAACAAGCCGCCTCATGCCCAAACCTTGTATGAAATGATATGTACATTTATATCAACTATTGATTACATTTGCTGATTGATATTGCACCTTGGGGTGTAGAGTGTTCATGGAGAAGTAGTACCTTTGACTTTTCAGCCAGCAGCGCCTCTTGGGGCAGGCGGGAGCACTGGTCTTCACATGGCACTCAACTCTCACAGCTGGCTCCAGGTCCTTTACCTAGCCACACACCGGTAACCGCTTCTGCTGGTGGGCGAAACGTTGTGAGGGGCTGACGCGTCTCTCAGTCAGTTGAAATACTTGGAGAGGAGACGGGCGCCGCCAAGTTCGCCTAAGCCCATTGAAAGGACTGATGGACAAGCAACAGAATAAGAATAACATGCCGGATCGGTCGGGGCCCGGATCACCAACGACCGCGCACCCCATTGGAGGTCTCCAGGGTGGGGGCGACAAGTGTGTTACTGGAACCAAACCCACCATCAAGCTGCCCACGCAAGGAATAACTATCGGAACTTGGAACGTTCGCACACTCTACCAGTGCGGCAAAGTGAAGGAACTCACCCACGAGTTGAAGCGCTATCGCTGGGACATTGTAGGACTTGCAGAAGTTCGATGGACAGGCTTCGGAGAAACAACAACAGATGAAGGCCTTAAAATCTGGTTCAGCGGAAAAGAAACCAAGCACGAACATGGCGTAGCTTTTATCGTAAGGAAAGAGGTGGCTGGAACTGTCATCAGCTGCACCCCCGTGTCAAGCAGACTAATCTCCATCCGCATCTCCGCCCGACCGCACAACATCACTATCATTCAAGTATACGCTCCAACAGCAGATCATGATGATGAAGAATTAGAAGAATTTTACGAACAACTGGACAACATCATCAAGAAAACACCTAAGAAAGACATTCTGACTGTCCTCGGTGACTGGAATGCAAAGATCGGCCCTGACGCCTACCAACAATGGGCAGGAACAGCTGGCAAGTTTGGCCTTGGAGAAACAAACGACAGAGGCCTGCGACTTTTAGAGTTCGCACAGAGTCACCGTCTCACCATTGCTAATACCCTCCATCCACACAAGAAGTCAAGAACAGTGACATGGCAATCGCCAGGAGGCCTGGTCCATAACCAGATTGACTTCATCTTGCTGCCTCGACGATTCAAATCCAGCGTTAACAAAGCACAAACGAGGTCCTTTCCTGGCGCTGATATTGGCAGCGACCACAACCTCGTCCTTACTAGCCTCAAGTTGAAGCTGGCATTGAAACGAGATAGCAAGAGCCCTCGCATCAGATTCGACCTCCAGAAGCTAAAAGACCCGGAAGTAGAAGAGCTCTTCCAAGCCCAGGTGGGAGGCAGATTTGCAGCCTTGGCTACTTTGGACTGCGACGTAGACACCCTTGCTGGAAATATAAAAGAGGTGTTACTTTCTACAGCAGAAGAAGTGCTGGGGAAGCAGAGGAAGCGCAAACAGCCCTGGGTCACCGATGACATCCTCGATCTCTGTGATGAGAGGAGAGCCTGGAAGAAAAAGAGAGGCCAAGACCTCACATCAGCAAACAAGTACAGACTTGTCAACAAGAAGATCAGGAAGAGGATGAAAGAAGCCAAAGAAGATTGGATTGAAGACCAGTGTTGTAGCGTGGAAGAGGGCATGGCAAACGGCAACAGCAAGAAGGCTTATGAAACGCTAAGGACCCTCACCAAGACTCAACAGCGAACAGCCACAGTCATCGAAGACAGCAGCGGCCAACTCCTTACGGAAAACACTGCTGTACTAAACAGATGGACTGAGTACTGCCGAGACTTGTATAACTACAAGGCTGAGCCAGACACCAGCATCCTCCAAAACAACCAGGCTGGGGCCAGGAAGGCTGAAGACCTGCCAGTGTTAGCTGAAGAGGTGGAAGCAGCCGTACGCGGCCTGAAGGGAGGAAAGTCTCCAGGTATAGACAACGTACCTGCTGAACTGTTGAAACATGGAGGAGAAGTAACAACGAAGGTCCTCACTACACTCTGTCAAAAGATCTGGGAGCAAAAGAAATGGCCAGTAGAATGGACACAGTCTCTAGTGATCCCGCTCCCCAAGAAAGGAAACCTGAAACAGTGCCAGAACTACAGAACTATCAGTCTGATAAGTCACCCTAGCAAAGTAATGCTTAGAATCATTCTCAACCGCCTCAAAACTTTCGCCGAGGAACTGCTGGCAGAAGAACAGGCTGGCTTCAGAGTTGGAAGAAGCACTGTAGAGCAGATTTTCAACTGCCGCGTCCTGATCGAAAAACATATGCAGCATCAGCGCGAACTCTACCACAACTTCATTGATTTCAGGAAAGCATTTGATCGCGTCTGGCACGACGGACTCTGACAAGTCATGAGATCGTTCAACATAGAGGAGGGACTGATCCAAATGATAGAAGCGCTTTACAAGAACGCCTGCAGCGCGGTTCTACTTAACAATCAGTCAGGCGAGTTCTTCAGGACGACGATCGGTGTCCGTCAAGGATGCCTGCTCTCTCCTGTCCTTTTCAACATATTCCTGGAGAAGATCATGCAGGAAACCCTCCACGACCACCATACTTCAATCTCTATTGGTGGCAGATCCCTGTGCAATCTTCGATTCGCAGACGACATTGACCTCATGGCAGGCAGCAATAGTGAGCTCCAAAACCTGACAGACAAACTTTCAAGTAGCGCAGGGTCTTATGGCATGGAGATCAGTACGGATAAAAGCAAAGTGATGATCAACACCACAAGCGACAGCAGCAGCAATATTCACATAAATGGCCAGAAGCTAGAAGAGGTCAATAGCTTCAAGTACTTGGGAGCCACCCTGTCCAAAGACGGTAGTTGCATAGCAGAGATCCGTATCAGGATAGGTACAGCAACATCCGCAATGGCCAGGCTGGACAGGATATGGCGAAGTAACTCCATCAGCTTCACCATCAAGTACAGGCTTTACAAGTCCCTCGTAGTGTCTATTCTACTCTACGGCTGTGAGACTTGGACACTGCTTGCAGACTCAGAAAAGAAAATCCAGGCCTTTGAGAACAAGTGCCTGAGGAAGTTGCTCCGCATCTCGTACCGCGAGCACAAGACCAACGAATATGTACGGAGCATCGTCACTTCCCTGGTGGGCCCACATGAACCCCTTCTGGCAACCGTGAAACGGCGCAAGCTTGCTTGGTTTGGCCACGTGACCCGACACAACACCTTGTCCAAGACTATCCTCCAAGGCACTCTCGAAGGAAGTCGTCGGCGAGGTCGTCAGAGAAAGAGTTGGGTCGCAAACATAAAAGAATGGACCGAACTCGAGATGCCAGACTTGCTTGCCACCGCCCAAAATAGAACTCAGTGGAGAGCACTGTCTGTTGCTGCTGCCTTTCAGTCCCCCCAACGCCCAGTTCGGGCAAGGGACTGATGATGATGATGATTGCACCTTCGACAATACGATATTGACATGCTGTAAATAAATTTTAAAAGAAATGTGAAAACGGTCAGTTTTAAGTGAGAGATAAATTAGTAATTAAAGTACGTTTTGAATGTATCTGATTTGCAGCCGAAATGCATTTATTTCTGTAATTATGTATAGGGATTTAATAATAATAATAATAATAATAATAATAATAATAATAATAATAATAATAATAATACCGTTATTATACAAATCCTTTTTCTCAATATTTGGGCAAATCGACTCAAAGCGCCGCGAACTGAAACCCAACACGCACACTCACGTAACAGACACGGATTTACGCCATTTAAGACAAACACAGTACAAGACAGACGAAGGGCCAGTTCAGCTACTGAAGTTACAGAGATTTTTGATCGCTTGTATTTGAAATTTGTAAAGTTGCCTGAAACCGGTACCAAAGTGTGGGGGGTGGGGGTGGGTTAATTAACCCCCTCACTGCAGTGTTCGCAGATTCTGTGTCTGAAAACCTTTTTGATTCAACGCGGAAGAGACGCCAGTCGTCCTTGTAACATGGTCGAAGTGCACGTAATTTTGAATAGCCGATAACTCAATGTCCTAGTACTACGCAAAACTCTCCCTACAGATGGACATTTGGTGGGCAATTTTACAGGTTTGCAAAAGTCTCCTGCAATTCACGATAGCTGATATAAGGTGTCAACAAGAGGTGTAGGGCATCACAAGCCCTCGCACCTGAGGATCTATGTCTTGTTCAGTCGGATAGTGTTGACCTATTCTTGGAAATCAAGGATTTAATACTACTAAATTAAACGATCAGTAATTTGTTTATTTTTAAATGGATCAACNCATTATAAGCCTAACAATATGAACAACTCTGAATGTTCATAAAAGATAACACAACTGAGCTTCAAACAATACGGTAGACTTTGGGATGAAATCCTCATCTTGTTGTTTAATAAAAAGATCTTACCGTTCCCAGTGCGATACCAGACGGTGTTGTTTTCCCCTATTGCCCACACTCCAGCCTCGCCCACAGACACAGCACGGAATCTTTCAGAACCTGAACTGATCCACACGATTTTGTCCAAACTTGTAGTTGCCTGCGAACACACTATGGATATAAAAAAAATGTGTGATTAGCGCGTTGACGTGTTTATGCTAGGTTGTTAAATCTGGACGATCTAGTCCCTGTTACAGAGGAAAATACCATTCATTCTTTTAATCATTGGGCTCTCGGGTTTTGTAGCGGTGTCCTGCAGGAATCATCACAACAAACACTGTTAGTCGACATCCAAAAGGCTGAAAATCAAACAAATTAACTCATTTTGCCCGCGACACACTACAGCAAGATATGGCTCGACCATGATAGTTCAAGGGTGGTGGCAGAATAGCTTGCCGCCTACGCCAAGCTATTCTGCCACAACCCTTGAACTATCATGGTCGATCAATTGTAATGCACTCCTCAGAGGATAACTCCATAATGTGGGTATTTCGTACCTCGCGCACAATCAGTTAAGATATGTGCGCTGGTCTACATCTGAAAGGTCACACAAAATGAAAGATCAGTATATGGAAGTATTTTTGAAGAAATTCCTTGGAGGTGTACGATGTAAGTTACTGCTTGCAGGTGTTTGCTGCACGGGCCCTTGTAGGCATGTGGAGTGTCAAATTAACCATTGTACACATAAGGTCTAGAAGGGTCCGTGTAGCAAACCACTACTACCAATAGCGTCTTGTTTTCATTTCGCCGCTAATTTCGAAAAATGAAATCTGGGTGATGAATGCATTGTCGCAAATGTGGGCTACGAGGTATGACAAGAAAGTAATGGTAGTTGACCCGCTATTTGTTAACTCCTCAAGTCACATAATTTCAGTTAGTATCTAACGAAATTTCAGCCTTTACCCTTTATTCGTGCTCAATAGAGAGCTGGTATCTTTAGCCATGCCGCTGTGTGACGTCATTGAAAAGTGATGTAATCCTCTGTGGCTTAAAAACTCTAAGATAATAAATGTATTTCTACAATTTTAGAAGAGTGAAACATTGACAGCCCTGCCAACATCCAAACGAATTTAAAAGCTGTCTTATGTGGTATTTGCGTTTTGTCTCGCACTGACTGCAATGGGATTGTGCAATTTAACTCTGAAAGAGAGGACATTGAAGGCAAGTACAGGTCTGACTGTCAAATTTCAGCGTGGAAGGAGCAACCTTTGCTCTTTATTTACATATTGATAAGAAAATACGCATTTATTTTATCTTGCGAAACATCTTGAACTTAATCCGATCTATTTCTGGCTACAGTTCAAAAGATAGTGCGCAATGACCATGACCTCCCCAACATATCTGCAATAAGGATACCCCATTTCTTGACAGACGCAGACGCAGCAGAAAGTTGAGCGCTTAGATTAACTAATCAAAACGTTTAGCATGAATGGCCTCTAAGACCGTGTGATGTCATAACTGAGGACAATACTTGCAAGCAGTTCAATCAAGAGTGTTTGGCCTCTGATGAGAACAGAATAGGGGCACTTTCGTCAGATTTTAAGAATAGACGGCAACACTAAAAGTTTTCTCTATTTTTTTTTAAACTGAGATGTCCATGTCATTTTTCATAGTTTGACAGGCATATCAAAATATCATGGAAGAAAGTATTTTTCCAAAAGTGTTGAAGTCGGTTCTTGAGCAGCGGCCAACTCTCATTGGTCAGAACATCATGTTTTCTCTTGTAAAATCCAGTTACCACAAAGACAAGGGCACTGCGTCTTACACAGAGAAGCAAAACGTTCGTGTTCTTCCTCAGCCATCATACAGTCCGTGCCTTGACCACTGCGACTTTTGGTTCTTCTCTAAACTGAAAAAAGAGGCTGGCAGGACGGGGTTTTCCCGCTTCCAGGGCCTAGCAAAAAGCCATAAATTCACAAGTCTGACCCCGACCCTTATCAGAATACCACATCCCCAGTGAATCTTGCCTGAAGTAGCTGTAAATCTGCATAAACAGCGGCGGATAGTGCTATTTCGAAATGTGAAAATGTCAAATAAATTTGTCCAACTGTTTCGGTTTGACGACACAACTATCATTACTTGTTTATCATACCACGTCCGAACAACTGCAGTGTGCGTATTGTTTATCATACCACGTCCGAACAACTGCAGTGTGCGTATTGTTTATCATACCACGTCCGAACAACTGCAGTGTGCGCATTGTCAGTTTTGAACAACACTATGTAATTTTGTACTTTAGAACGTTTGGTGCTCACCTCTTTTTTACAGAACAAAACTGGAGCCTCACAAAATAGCTGCATAAAAATGTGCCATTAGTCACTACAGAGATTTGTGTAGTTAGGTCAAGAGGAAAATTTACGCTAAAGAGATTGATAGTGCGACGCAGGAATGAAAACAATACAATTTCATCAAATATATGGGATACAAACCCGTTTTAAAATAGACATAAATGCAGAAATGAATGACGCACACTTATCTTTCTTTTTTTTTTTTTTGTACTTGTCCTTTCTAAACGTGTTTCTATGCTTGCTGGGAAAGACTTTGCATTTTATTCGTTTGGCAGCACCTTTTTCCGTATATTTAAAAAAGCTGAATTTAACATCATTTACAAACCATGAAAAGCTGCATTTAAGTTTTAGTACCTGCTTCCTCCGAAGTGTACACATGACTTCCCAATGACGTCACTTTAGGGCTATTTGACGTCATAACTGCCGAGTGCCCGCGGCACCTTCCCGGCATATCAGTGGTGGCGTGGGAGGTGATATAGACACACCTCTCCGTCCTTTGACACAAACAGGCACACCGAACGAGAGACGCGTCTTGAAAATCAAACAGCACATTTTCCGTGAAAATGACATCCTTCGGAGACGATACCGCCACTAAAGTAGTCTGTCGTGTATCTGCGATGGCCGAGGCGAATGTAGGGATAATGAAACATGCCAGCCACCAGGCAGCATTCATTGCTGTAGTCTGACAAATATCAAAACACTGTATACACTCTTCTTAGCATATGATCCCCACCACAAACAGACGCGAGGCCGTGATATACGGTGACTCCTGGTTATTCAGGTCTTCTCTCCATCCACATCCAATGCATACGTGGCAGGCGTTAATAAATTAACGCATTCACTGCCGAGATAAAGTGACCAAGATCAGGATGCAAGAGGCATAGATCCTCATGAGCCCCCGCAGTCGCGGGGGCTCATGAGGATCTATGCCTCTTGCTGGAAACGCTCAGTATCCATGTGCCCGGGACGGCTGGGTTTCTTTGGCGTTGAATAAACGAATGTCGGAGAAACATTGCAATTCGCGGGGGCTCATGAGGATCTATACCTCTTGCTGAAACCGCATTGGTGCCATGTTCCTTTTGGATATTTGACGTTGAGATTACATTAATTTTAAAAGCACAGGCTGCCGGCACAGACTGTGAAGAGATTCAAATGTCATTTTTGTAGTCTATCAAGTCCATTTTGTTACCCACAATCATGCTTTTGCAATAAACAGAGCGTTTTTCGTCAGAAGCGTTACATCGATTGCATATGACTTGAATACCTTGTCAAACACAGCGGGGTCCTCACAATACAATGCCCGCATCGACATTCCCAAGACTGAAAAATGTTTTGAAAATATTACAAATCCGAAATAGCTTTCTAAAGGAACACATACACTCGTGCAATAATTCAGAAGCAGCAGTGGTGTAGTACAATTCTGAGAGAAGGTAGAGGCACATTTCCCTATGTAGGCACAAGACAGTAGCTGCATATCTAAAAAAAAAAAAAATATTTTGTTTTTGCATTCTTTTGCAATGAGAATGTAGTTTTTCAAAAAGTGGACAGTGCCTTTTGCCCCCAAAAAGCAGCCCTGTCCGAAAACTTCAACGTACAGAGGTGAGAGGGTGGGGAACAAAAGGTGTAAAATTGAAGCCATATCTACTGATGTACAGGCTATGAAAGATAGATTAACATGAAACATAGGAAGGATTTGGTGCTTGACAAAAAGTATTCATAACACGAACGATAAAATTTCAAGCCTATGACATTAAGTATTGTCAAGGGTGTTTGCATGCAACCTCGTAAATAATTAAAAAATAATAATAAAAATCAGCGCATTAAATAGGCGCTTTATCTCAATTGAAAATCGGCTCAAAGCGCCGCCGCGATGACATTTGGTTAATCATGCTTTGGTCGATTGTTTGTGTCTTTGTTTGTTTCTTTGTTTGTTTGTTTTATTTTTTTAAAGAAATCTCTAACCTGTATCTCAGCAGAAGGGAACTTAAACACGTTTCCCCTTTTATTGTGAGCGGTTGGGAGTGGCGGGGAGGGTAGGACAAAGTGGTGAAATGGGAGGAGGGGCCGGAGGGGGTGGATAGGCATGGTACTGTTCTTGCCGCAGTTAAGGGCCTACGGTAGTAATGGACCTGCAGACTTAGTACGAGATAGTGTACCCTTGCCCTATCTTGTCAGAAAGAAACAGGGTCTGGCCCTACCACGCCATATGGGTTCCTACACGCAAAATATATTGTTCGTCGTGTTCCTGTCACAGCTCCTGTACATTGTAGCCTGCTTAGTCTCTTTTCTACCAGTTTCCATTAGCTGCAGTTCTGACAAACAGCAAATATTGATCGTCCGATGACTTACTCCGCAAAAACAACAAAAAATATAAATGGAACAATCAAGAGACATAGATCCTAATGAGCCCCCGCGAACGCGGGGGCTCATTAGGATCTATGTCTCTGGACGATGACGCTAGTTGTGACCTGCCAGTGACGGGGTTAAAGCTCCAAACAATGGCTGTCAGTGCTGCGGAAAATATCTATTTTTCCCGTCTTTGGAGTGTTAATGCATTTTTAATGTAAACTTTTCCTTAACTGAATATTTCATCTCAGTGTCAGACGTCAGGTTTTTGTCTTCTGGGTGACTAGAATTAAAAGTCAGTACACTGATTTTTTTTGCGCATTCAATTTTTATTTTTTATTTTTACAAGCTCTGTAAACCCGCCCGCAATCCAAAACATCTTGGTGGCCTACGTCGGCCCGAGGTAATATATGCTCTAGTATGTGACTGAATCTTACGGCTGTGTGCTGAGCTCCAAATAACACAGAAAAGCCCACCCATTTTGAGTTTGTCCTAATGCATTATTCCTTACAAGATTTTTTTTTTTTTTTCAATAGTGGGGTTTCCATTTTGCGACGAAATCACTCCCGACTACGAACGAGAACGAACTTGAAATCACGGCGGGCAGTCAACACAGCAAACGTCTCTAAGAGGCTTAGATCCTTAGGAGCCCTGAAGGCTCATGCTGTTTTCCCAGACCTGTGGAAGGTTTAACTCATTCTGCCCCTGAACCGAAATGCCCAAATTTTGAAGTTGCCCTCTGAAGAACTGCATTACACTTCTGTGGACAGATCGAGCGTAACAGTTCAAGGGTGGTGCCAGAATAGCTTGGCGCCTATGGGCGCCAAGCTATTCCGGCGCCACCCTTGAACTATCATGGTCGATGCATGTCTTGCTGTGGTGTTTCGGGGCTGAATGAGTTAATCAGTTCATACCAATCGAATCAGACGCTGGCGTGAGTATTTGTCGTTAACTTATGCGGATATAAAAAAAAATGTATAACTGTCTTTGACTTTTTTTAAGCCAGTGGACGTAATGTTGGAAATCATAGCAAACTTCAGCGTCAAAGATAGCCCTGCGGCCGTCAAAGGAATATGTATACAAAGTAGTTTCAGCAAAGCTGTTAGACGATCATAGATTTTCATGAGCCGCCTTAACTGTAGGGACTCTTAATGAGTATCTGTTCAGTTTACCCGGCAGTGAAGGGGTTAACTTGGATATATGACTTTCATTTAGTGTTGTCAACGCTCAGCAGCAAAACACTCTGACGCGTCATGTTGGTCGATGGGTCATATATACTGAGGAGCAAAATTAATGCGACATTTATGGAATCATCGGAAAAACTAGAGTGTTTCCTATGAAGCCAACATTTCTTTTGCTCCTCAGTATATTTTCTTGTACCTTTTGAATATAAATGTGATTGTGTGCTAGAGTGTGAGCGTGCGTGCGGAAGGTGTGTGTGTGTGTGTGTGGGGGGGGGGGGTATTCGCGTGCGTGCGTGCGTGGGAGTGCCTGCATGAGTACTTACAAATGCACGTCTGTTCCTGCGAAATCATTAATTTAGGAACATTTGTGCGCTGATCTGAAAATTTGCACAGGCGCAGATGTTGGGGAGGGGGGGGGGAGGGGGTGGAGGGGACACGAGTTCAGCCCCTCCCCCCTCCCCTACCACCACCAATTATTTAAGATGCTATGTCCCTTATGGAGGTGTTTGGACGCGCCCCCCCCCCCCCCCCCATCTCCCTGCCACCCAAACACCCATCGATGTTTGATAATCCAGCGACTGGTAAGAGCCTTGATACACGCGCTAATCCCCCCACGCCCATCCCCCCCGGCCCACTTCCACCCGTTGTTTGATTTTTCGACGAGTGGTGGTGAGAGTCCTTTCACACGCGCCTCACTCCCCCCCCCCCCCCCACCCCACCCCCCCCCACACACACACACTCCCGCCCGTACACAACCCCCACCCTACCCACCAGACCGAAAAGGTGTGCAAAATGCTCTAGTGAACTGATCAGCCCCTGCTGCACCTTGCGCCCGAAGACCACAAGGTCCAAAATCACAGACCAGCACCTTTCCCAGATCAATAGTGGAAAAGACAGATTCTGCAGCTAAGCCAGTGAACACAAATCGTAATCCCATATATAAGCATCGATTTCTCATGCATTCTCACCAGTGCTTATGAAATTAACACTTTTTTTGTGATTGCAAGGCTTTAACCCTTCACTGCCGAGAAAAAAAGAGAACACCACCCAAAATGAAACAGGCAATGGCGGTGGGCTCATGAGGATCTATGCTTCTTGCTGACACCAACATGTATCCAACTTTCTTGGGCGCCTGGGTCTCTTTGGCGCTCCATTCAGAAAAGGGGTTTCAGAAACACAGACTGGCGTCCACTGGCAGTTAACCCCTTTAATGCAGAGAAAAAGGTGAACGCGAACCAACTGCAAGAGACATAGATCCTCATGAGCCCCCGCGACTGCGGGGGCTCATGAGGATCTATGCCTCTTGCTGAGACCAATTTTGTGGCCATGTTCTTTGGGCAGTTGTGGCTTTTGGTCGTTCAGTGACTGAACTCAGAAAAATGTACGTGCAGCGACAGAGAAGGGGTTACGGGGCGAAGGACTGTAAATGACTGCACTTGCTAACAGCATTGACAATGTCGTCGGACTATGTCGGCCACGAAAGACTTAACACATTCTGCTCCAGGTCAGAAATCCGCAAATGATGAAGTTGCCACCCCCCCCCCCCCCCTTGAAGACTGTATTGCACTTCTGGAAACAGATCGAGCGTGATGGTTCAAGGGTTGTGCCAGAATACCTTGGCGCCTATGCAAGCTATTCTGGCACAACCCTTGAACCATCACGCTCGATCCGTGTCTTGCAGTGGCGTGTCGGGGCCGAATGAGTTAAGCAGTGACTTGTGTGGAAAACTACACGCCCGGATATGAGATACAATAAAATGATACTGGCCAGGCGTATAATAGACAGGCAGATCAAAAATGTGGTGGACTGGATTGCAGATTGTATTTTGTCTGCACATGATGTATTAACCCATTAAGCCCTGACGCACTACAGCAGGAGATGGGTCGACCATGATAATTCAAGGGTAGTGCCAGATTAGCTTGGCGCCTGTCGGCGCCAAGCTAATCTGGCACTGCCCTTGAATTATCATGGTCTATCCATCTCCTGCAACTGGCGCATAGTCATTAGATGACACCTCCAAAATCTGGGAAATACGGCCGTCGGGCTGAATGAGTTAAGTGTAGCGAGTGATGTATAAGCCTGATGCGTGTGTGCTTATTTGATGTGTGCGTGCGTGCATGCATGTGTGTGCGCGCGCGTGACTGCGTGCGTGGAAATCTACAAGATATTAGATGGCAAAGATCAAAATGATATTAGAGTGACGTGCAATGGAAGAACTACAGGGGGAGGAAACCGAAGGTATCACAAGAGATGCTCTCCTGCCTACGAGCATCAATAAAATTCTAATCTATTGAGTCCTCACGCTCCGAGTCAGGGGCACAACTCTTGCAGTAACGTCGGTTTGATCCCTTGTAGGAGGAACAAGAACAGACAAAACACGGAAAAGTGACATCAGCGAACTAGAGTGCAGATTGTATTATGTCTACACATGCTTTACTATTAGGTAGGGAGTGATTCATAATCCACAAGTCTAATACACTGAAGGTTATTTTTCTCTTTCTGTGTGTGTGTGTGTGTGTGTGTGTGTGTGTGTGTGTGTGTGTGTGTGTGTGTGTGTGTGTGTGTGTGTGTGTGTGTGTGTGTGTATGTGTGTGTGTATGTGTGTGTGTGTGTGTGTGTACGTGTGTTCGTTGGTGCCTGCATGATAAACTGTATATTGAATACACAGTCCGTCCAAATGATCAAGCCCCTGCGCGGGCCAACGGGCGGCCAACGTCGGCCCGATGGCCCTTTGCGCATTTGGCATTACTATTTAACTCATTCAGCCCGACGGCCGTATTTATTATATTTTGGAGGCGTCATGTAATGACTATGCACCAGTTGCAGGAGATGGATCGACCATGATAATTCAAGGGCAGTGCCAGATTAGCTTGGCGCCGACAGGCGCCAAGCTAAGTCTGGCACTTCCCTTGAATTATCATGGTCGACCCATCTCATGCTGTAGTGCGTCAGGGCTGAATGGTTTACCACCGTAACTGTTCAAAGACACACTTCTGTAACAGATGGTTGCAAAACACTACACACAGGCCTAGTTATGGTTCATTTAGACACAGGACAATCCAGTTCAGCACACGTCGTCTTTATATCAAGTAACCTGACAATGACTCCACTCCGTTCTACAAATGCAACGCTATCAGTACGAGAAACAGCCAAAAATCGATTGACACGCTAACGGCAGCGCAGGATAAAGAGCGAGTACGCGTGTGCTTTTGCTGCGTGTCCCAACTGCATTTACACCTCATTAGGTGTGTCGACAAAAATACGTATTGAACACAGCTGGTGCTGAAATGTATCTTCAAATTTAAGCGTAATTGTGCTTTAACGTGTTCTTTAGGCACGAGTTTGCGAATGGCAGATAAATCGCACACGTACAATAACCTATTTAAAACACCGACAAAAGCAGAATGTTAAACACCAGTCCAAATTCAGTTTGATTAATACAAAGTGCCACGCATCAATAGCTGCCGGCAACGCTATACGAAATTTCCGCAGCTATTGATGCGTGGTGTCTTGATAGAGTCGAGCAGACGCAAGAAACCACAACAAATTCTCCTTGAAAAGTGTCTGCCCTCCTCTGAGTGAGGAAGTCGTCAGGGTTTCGCCTGTGACATAACCCTGTAGGCAATGGTCCTCGGACCGACGGCAGCCGCAGCGCCCGGGTTTGCTGCGTCCGGCTTCGGCCCTAGCGTCTTTTGCTTGTTGGAAAATGTACACATCCTGTTCGGGCGGTGTGCAAGCGTGTCAAAAAACATGACGGTAAAATAGCTGCATGTATACAATTGTAAGGTATATAATCTATTTTCACCTACTTCGTATATCGTGTTTTCAACACTGAGACAAGTCAGTGCGCTTCAGACAACATGTCTGCTTGGAAGTGGTTTGACCTCCCCCCTACTATTCACTTGTGGTTACTGCTTACCTTGTGTGCTTTGGAGGCGAAAGGTAAATCATTTATATCATTTTGTGATTTGTGTCTATAAAATTTGCTTACAAATTTGCCGTCGGCTGCAAGAACCAAAATCCCCATTTATTTGTGTGTGTGTGTGTGTGTGTGTGTAAAAAATGTCTGTACATCGCACACCACTATGTGATGGCTTGATGTGACCAGCCGGTCACATCAAGCCACCACTATGTGATGGCTTGATGTGACCAGCCGGTCACATCAAGCCATCACATAGTGGTGTTTCAATGTACAGACATTGTTTTATTAATTTTTTTTTTAAGTTGCCCTCTGGAGGATTGTATTTCAATTCTAGAGACAGTTCGAGCGTGGTAGTTCAAGGGTGGTGCCAGAATAGCTTGGCGCCTACAGGCGCCAAGCTATTCTGGCACCACCCTTGAACTATCACGCTCGATCCATGTCTTACTGTGGTGTGTCGGAGATGAATGAGTCAAGCAGGTATTATATATATACGAATACACCGATGATCTAGCCTTTGTACTTGCATATTTGGAGCTCAGACTAGATCAGATAAGGTGGCAAGGCATTCTAGCATGACCTGTCAACCCCTTAAATGCCAGTGGGCGCAGATTGTGTTCTACAATATTTGTTCATTCAGGCTTAACCCATTCATCCCGGAAACACTACAACAGGAGATGGGTCGATCATGATAATTCAAGGGTAGTGCCAGATTAGCTTGGCGCCTATCGGCGCCAAGCTAATCTGGCACTGCCCTTGAATTATCATGCTCGATCCACTTCCTGCTGTAGTGCGCCAGGGCTGGGTGGGTTAAGGTGTGGTGCATTTAAAAAGGAACATTGTTAGCAACTTACACACACTTCCTCTTATCTCTGTTTCTCTCTCTCTCTCTCACATACACACACACACACACACACACACACACACACACACACACACACACACACACACACACTAACACACACACATGCACACACACACGCACGCACACACACACACACGCACACACACACGCACACTAACACACACACACACCACAAACAGGTAAACTTTTAAACATAAATTTTGGAATGTTTTTCAGGTCAGAACTGTACATGTGGCGAGATAGGCAAATGTCGAGAGGCAAAGGTGTGTCTCTATGACAAGTGCAACATAGGTATGAGACCACAGAAAATTGTTTTTTTTTTAAAAATAATTTTTATTGTTTTTATGAGAGAGAGAGAGAGAGAGAGAGAGAGAGAGAGAGGAGAGAGAGAGAGAGAGAGAGAGAGAGAGAGAGAGAGAGAGAGAGAGAGAGAGAGAGAGAGAGAGAGAGAGAGAGAGAGAGAGAGAGAGAGAGAGAGAGAGAGAGAGAGAGGTCGTGAAGACAGAAGTATAATCTGCCTAGCGCTAAGGACACTGTTGAAGGCCCACACAGGTCTAGCTATGGTTCATTTAGACACAGGACGATCAAGTTTAGTACACGTTGTCTTTATATCAAGCAACCTGACAATGACTCCACTACATTTTAGAAATATAACGCTATCAGTGCGAGAAACTACTAAAAATAAATAGACACGCTAACGACGCAGGAAAAAAAGTGAGATTACGCGTGTGCTATTAATGCGTGTTCAAACTGCTGTAAGAGTTCATTATGTGCCGACAAGGCATAACAAACACAATTAGTGCTGAAATTTGTCTTCAGATTTATGCGTATGGGTAGTTTAAAATAAATGATGGGGTGTTTCTTTTGTTGCTTCTTTTTTTGATCTCTTTGTCTTTTGTTGTCTGTTGTTTCTTCGTGTTTTTTTTTTTGTTGTTTGTTTATTTTTTGTTTGTTTTAGTTTGTTCCTTGTTTATTTTTGTTTTATGAGAAGGAGGAACATTTACAATTTGTGTGTACAAATTGAAAGTGGAAGTCAACGTTTATTAAAACAATAGATGATATTTATATGCAAGTCGTCTTCTTTGTGCAACAAAATGTCTTGCAGCATGAAGTATTTACTGTTTAAACCTGCATTAACCCATTCAGACCTGTCGCACTACAGCAGGAGATGGGTGGACCATGATCATTCAATGGTAGTGCCAGATTAGCTTGGCGCCGACAGGCGCCAAGCTAATCTGGCACTGCCCTTGAATGATCATGGTCGATCCACCTCCTGCAAGTAGTGCATAGTCATTAGATGACGCCTCCGAAATTTGGGAAATACGGCCGTCGGACTGAATGAGTTAGACTTGACAATAAATGAGGTACCTTTTCTTGCGGCGCACGAGGTTTTCTCTCTTATTCTAACCCCTTCACTGACGACAAAAAAGTGAACACGGTCCAAACTGCAAGAGGCAGAGATCCTCATGAGCCCCCCTCGACCGCGGGGGCTCACGAGGATCTATGCCTCTTGCTGAGACCAATTTGCATCCATGTATCTTGGACGCTGTTGGCTTTTGGACGTTGAATGAACCAAGATTTCAGAAACAAAAATGTACATACACTGGCCGGGAAGGGGTTAATCACTTCACTGGCACAGACCACGCGTTGTGTTACTATAACAACCGTAATAGATTTAACACCAAAGAACTCCAACAGTCCAGAACGGACAGCAAGAGGAATATATCCTCATGGGACCGGGTCTCAGCTGACGTTATTCATTCGCGATAATAAGGGGTTACAATAGGTTCAGTTAACCTTTTGATTGTCGCTAGCGCTTTTTCGAAACTGCGATTCCCACAGTAATCATCCTCTGGCTGTTTGTCGAAATGATTCCTACAAAATTCATCGCGACAACAAGCGCTACCGACAGCCAAAGGGTACATTTATCGTTTCGCAGAAAACGTGGCCCTCGGTAGATCAGCGTACATGAAACGAATCACCAGTCTGAACCACCAGGCGTGTATGGCCGTCAACGGTGACACCAGCACTACCTTGGAAGTAGACCCAGCCACGGGGAACACCAACTGCGCGGAGTCCGGGCTGAGTGATTACAGCGCCTGGTGGGCTGTGGACCTCGGGCAGGACTACACCGTCAGAAACATCACCATCTACAGACGAGCAGGCTGTGAGTATGATTGTGTTCTCTGCGCTTTGCCCGTCTAACCATAAGGTCGCATGTCGTCAAGTTTAGAAGTGTTACACAATAACTGTGTACCAGTTGCCGGAGATGGATGGACATGATAATTCAAGGGTAGTGCCAGATTAGCTTGGCGCCAAGCTAATCTGTCACTACCCTTGAATTATCATGTACCATCCATATCCTGCTATAGTGCGTTTTGACTGAATGGGTTGAAAGTGAAATACATGGGGGGGGGGGGGGGGGGGTTAAGGTTAAAAAAGGTCGTAAGAGGACTTTACGATATAAGAATACACGTAAATTTAGATTTGTGTGTGTGTGTGTGTGTGTGTGCGCGCGCGCGCGCGTGTGTGTGTGTGTGTGTGTGTGTGTGCGTGTGTGTGTGCGAGCGCGCGCGTGTGTGTGTGTGTGTGTGTGTGTGTGTGTGTGTGTGTGTGTGTGTGTGTGTGTGTGTGTGTGTGTGTGTGTGTGTGCAAAAGTCGAAAACTTTGAAAAATAAATCGTGATTCCCACATTTCAGAATGGTCATGAGAAAATTATATCAAACAAAAAACGCCTATTGGCGTAAAGTAATGGCCAAAATGTACATTCATACACACGACGAAATCCCACTGAGGAATCCACAACAAACATCAACGTAACAATGTTCATTCATTACGAAAATATCTGTCACTTGTACAACTGTTTAATTTTTTTATGTATTTGGCGGTTGTTTCATACGAAACTGGTCTGCGTAAGAGACATAGATCCTCATTAGGATCTGTGTCTCTTGCAGTTGGATCGTGTTAATTTTTTTCTCTGTTTTTAACGGGCTCACCTAAACCACATTGTCTTTGTACGCTTAAAATGTGTTTATCATATTAAATGAAAACGATAAACGTGTTGGGCTTTGGCGTTATTTGTCGATCACAAAAGTGATTTCAAAGAGAAAGCGTTGAAAAGAGTCTGAACAAAAAGTTGACCTTAGGTGGTAAATCGCCGACCTTTCGGACGAGAGTGGATTTTTTTGGACCGTCTTGAGCTACCAAGCTCCCCTTTATCGTAAATTGGGATATTCATCCATTCATGCGCAGTGCGCACAAGACCATCGGGCCGACGTCTGCCGCCTTTGGCCCGCGCGCAAAGAGTAAACAGTAAAGGTGAACGGACAATAGCTCAGTCTGCCAATGAAAGCAGAACAAGTGGTTAGAATGAGCCATTCAGTTTCCTACTTTTTTATTTCACACCAGCTAACGGATTCTACCGAATGGCGGACCTCGTGCTGAAGGTAGACAACCAACTTTGTCACACTTTCCCGAATCGCAGTAATAAAGACGCCCTGATGGCTCTGCCGGAAAAGATAGATATCACGTGTGACGCAACTATTGTCGGACAAATCGTCAGACTGGAGAAGGTCAACCCAGGGACTGACTCCTTGTATTACTATATCAACATCTGCGAAGTACAAGTGTGGGGTACGTCTTCTTCACACAAATCACTGCAATGATTTTCCTTTTGGTGCTTTTTTATATTTTAATTACCTATTTATTTGAATTAATAAAGAATAAAGCCATATCCATCTGCTTTTATTATCATGTGTCTTATCTTTTACTTACATCTCGGGGAAATAAAACTCTCCTTCAGGTTTTCTTCCTCGCGTATTCAACTCGTTATGATCATAATTATGTTGTTTGTTTGTTGGGGGTTTTTTTGTTTTTTTTTTTTTTTTTTTTTTTTTTTTTTTTTTTTTTTACAACATAACGCAAACCGCCCAGAGTTCCAACATCGGACAAGTGCACGTTATCTCTCAGATATATTGTCAATTTTTCTGCTCTCTACTAACGTGTTTATTTTGGAAAATTCTAAGGAAATGCGCAAAAAGCCATCGGGCCACCGTTGGTCCGCGCACTGGGAACCTGTCCCCTGCCACGGGTCGCAAATTGTGTTCTGAAATCTTTGTTAACTCATTCTACCCCAGAATCACCACAACAAGATAAGGATCGACCATGATAGTTCAAGGGTGATGCCAGAATAGCTTGCGCCTATGGGCGCCAGTTATTCTGGCATCACCCTTGAACATCTGGTCGACCTGTGTCCTGCACTGCAAAGCAGTCTTCAGAGGACAACGGCAAAATTTAAAGATTTCGGTGATGGGGTAGAATGAGTTAACTCTTTCGAAACGTGCCGCATCCGGATTCGCGGCTAAAGCCGCGAATACG
>BTPG01000003.1:205548534-205591034 GCA_036245525.1 Semisulcospira habei | reverse complement strand
TCCACTCTCCGTTGGGTACTTCTTTTCTAGTAAGCACACCGCATTCTATCCACATTCTGTCATAAGGGGTTAACGTATGATAATGCAGATTCGTGTACAATGCCGTTTAATATTTATTTTTACTTGACTGTTTCTAGAGCAGTAAGCACATCGTATTCTATCCACATTCTGTCATAAGTGTTTGTCTTTTATGTGTCTTGTTTGTTGTTGTTGTTTTGAAGTCCAGTACACACATGTATGCATGCGTACGCACGCGCGCGTGTGTGTATGTGTATAATTAACACATTCTGCTCCAGGACCGAAATCCGCAAATTTTGAAGTTGCCCCCTGAAGACTGTATTACACTTCTGGAAACAGATCGAGCGTGATAGTTCAAGGGTTGTGCCAGAATAGCTTGGCGCCCATGGGCGCCAAGCTATTCTGGCACAACCCTTGAACTATCACGCTCGATCCATCTCTTGCCGTGGCGTGTCGGAGTTGAATGAGTTAAGTACCTGGGCCAGGCTTCTGAGATTAATCACTGCCTTCCGCATCAACTAGTCCATGGCACAATTTACCAATTCTGATGAGAGACGCTCTGCGACACAACTGTAAGACACATGTTCTTTATATCAAAACAGAAAAATGATTACAGACGGTTTACACGTAGGTAATGCTGAAAGTATTTACACTTACATACATGATGAGGTATACACTCTACGACTTGGTTGGTGACTAATCACCAGGAAAGTGGTCAAAGATGGCCCAATGCATGGCCCAAAGCTGGCCCATTCCCGCTGGGCCCAAAGGCCATCGGGTCGACGTCGGCCGCCGTTTGCCTGCACACGGTCATGAGGCTCTGTGCCTCTTGCTAAAACCACATTGGACAGACTGTTATTTGACGTCTGGGTTCTTTTATGCTGAAATAAATACATATTCTGCGTCCACTGACCATAAAATGTGTTGGAGCTGTCTTTTCTAAGCGTGTTTCTTTCTACCTAGGACAGACATAGTCTTATTCTGTGTGAAACGTGGCAGTTAACACAAGCTCCACGAAACGACGTCGGCCAGAGGACCTCTTGCCCTTCATGAAAACAACTTTTATCGCATACGCGAATTTCCAAACTCATTATTTACGCGCAGGTCATTGCGTGCAGTGGGGGAAAAAGGCCCGTCATCGAAACGTACCTTTCGGGACTTGAACCGCTTGAGCTCAGTGGTTGTCTCCCTTGAATCGCTAGCGGTAGTGATTCGAGGGAGAAAACATTGTGCTGGGTGAGAAATTTTAATTGGTAATTCTAAAAACAGAATCATACATCAAGTCTCTGAAAAACAGGATATTAGTAATCACCACGTCATAACTTGCTTTTCTGGTTACGCTGCTAAAATAGTACATAAACAAATAGATAATAATAATAAATAAATAAGAAAATATATGAATAAATAAGATATTCATAAATAAATACGCTTTTTTAAAGTACACAAACAAATAAATAAATAACGGATAGATACAGCATATACATAAATACATTTTAAAATGTCGCACACACACACAAAACCCATCTCCCGAAAGTGTCCTAGCTAAAAAATACAGTGCAAGCATAATTTACAAATAAATAAATTACGTGCATAAAATTTAATCATGAATGATTACAACACCCAAACCTTGTGCACCGTGTAACAGTCAAGTGTCTTGTATAACAGATGTTCATAACACATTGTTCTTCTTCATTTGATTGGATAGTAAATCATGAATGATTACAACACCCAAACCTTGTGCACCGTGTAACAGTCAAGTCTCTTGTATAACAGATGTTCATAGCGCATTGTTCTTGTTCATTTGATTGGATAGTAAATCATGAATGATTACAACACCCAAACCTTGTGCACCGTGTAACAGTCAAGTCTCTTGTATAACAGATGTTCATAGTGCATTGTTCTTGTTCATTTGTTTGGATAGTCTGGTAGTAAAGAACTGAGTAACATATCAGGCCGTCCTTGTTGTTCAAAGTGTGGAATACATCGTGAATGATTACAGCAGATAGAGACTGCCTGTTTCTCTTCCGTCTCAGACATCTGTCACAAACATAAAACCCGCAGAGTACGAGAAGAGTGCTAGTAACCTCTTTTCTGTGGAGAAAAAAAGGTACAGCACACTACTGGAAGAGGAATAGATCCTCTTGAGCCCCCGCAATTGCATTTGAGATTAATAGAATAATAGATAAAGACCTAATCACCGTTTAATTTCAAAATTTCTTGCAAATTATAAACTTGGCCAAGAGGAGAAAAGACGACATAGAAGAGGCAAGAGGATGGCCACTTGCTGGTGAAAATAATCCGGCTTTATTAAGTGGTACGAACAAATCGCTAAAATCAATATTATCAAATGTATTACGTTAGACTTTGCCAGTGGTTCTTGTCGCCTCGAGGGTCCGGTCAGGGGCGGGGAGGGGGGGGGGGGGGGGCAATGTCGGAAATTAGACTCGAGGGCTTATCAAGCCTTTTTTGTTTCTTCGCCGTTTCGAATGCGGTCAGTATGTACAGCAAAGAGCTTTGGCGACATGCGACAAGTTGACTCCCGTCGCCTTGAGAACGGGCGATCAGGGAAAACAGTCGAATAGAGCCAGGCCAATGAGAAAAGTAAAGAAAATGAACAAAGACAATATTTTATAATTTACTATCAAAGAAGAAAATCTTACATTATAAGAGGCATGTGATGAAACTCTATGCGCACGCAATGGGTTCACACAGTAGATTTAGTAGGGTACAATTTTTGTTAGCGGTTTGTTTGTGACGATAGTCCGTGGTGGCACGTGGGCCACTTCGAACCTTTAAGACACGGTTAACGCGGGGAGTTTTAGTGAGTTCTAGGCGAAAAGCTCAGTCTGTCAGAGGTCTAAATAAGTTAATACGGGGCTTTACTGTCAGTGGGTACAGACGTGTGTGAGATACCTTAGCCCGTATTCCAAGACTCTGAAACATAGAATTCAGGTATGTTTTTGATATGTATTATTGATAGTTACTTATTTAAGGATAGTATGCGTTGATAAGAGTTAATACAGTTCTGTAGTGTTTACTGGTTTGGTTCAGTAATGTTGGTTTGGATTTCATGGAGGTAACCGGTGTTTTCGTATATATTTATTTACCGAGATGAATAACTAAGGAATGTGAGGGTGTATGCCTAAGTCGTTGTGAAGGTCTTACGTGGTTAAGTATAGTCTTTTTCAGCGTATGGATAATGTATAGCGAGAGCGTTAGGTTATAATCTGTGTCAATGTAGTTGTACAGTTATGGGGGTGTTACGAAAGTAGTCGGGTGATGAAGCACGTGTGTGTGTGTGTGAATGAAAGTGTGAGTTATTGTATCAGCCAGGTTACGTAATATATCTCATAATTTATTATCCAATATCTGTGTGTGTTTAACAAGTGTTACGATTTAGGACTTTATTATTGTTCAGAATGCTTGTCGAGAGTGGAGCGACGGACGCCGAGATGTCAGTCACCAGGAACCTAATGCGAGGTCATCTCTCCATCTCTTCACTCGGGGAGTGAGCGACCGGTGCCGAGACACTTGGGTCACAGCGAAGATACGGTACGAGAAACGAGGACGTCCACGAGACAGGACAAATCGAGACATAGGAAGGACTTGCACGCCTAGACGTGAAAAGGACTGAACATAACCAGGCGAGAACACCAAACAGGTTGGAGTGTGAGAGACTACTACCTAGCCTGGCATTGATATCGTGTATGTGTATGTGGTGTTTGGATGCTGGTAGTGGGGAAAGTGTAGTGTAAATAGAGTGATATTTTTTTTAGCGTTTTCTTTCTTTTCTGTATAAATTTAATGTCGTCGTTAGAAAGGAAGCCCATGAGTTGTGTTTTACCGCGTGAATGCGCCCTTCTGAGTCAGTGGTGGTGTATGCGACTGTTGTGCGAGAGTCTGTGCGTACGACTGGGGGAAAGTCTGCGTGCGTTACAGTGGTGATCCTGTTTTAGCGGTAGGTTGAAGTAGTGCAGGCGCTAGTGAGTAGCGATTTTAGAATAAGTTTGATTGCTATGTGGGTTTTTGTTTGTCTGGGTTAGTTCCCCTCTCCGATTCTAGGGGGTAAGATCCGTTGTTTCTGTAGTTTTCTGGATCTTACAAGGAGGTAGTTCTTGTTTCTTCTTTTTGTATAGGTAGTATTCTTCTTCCTTGCTCTTCTTTCTATCTTTCTTATTTTTCGTTATATCTGGACGTCAAAGTAGGTCACTGTTTTCTGCGTAGGTTGATATTGTTGTGAGTTTCATTTTAAGTTTTTGCCATTGATTTGTTTGTATTTTACGTTTTCACATTTTTTTTTAAAGAAGTTATTGTAATTAAACATGGAGTCGGACCAGGTAGAGGTGTATATTAAGCAAGGTGAGAGGCTAGGGCTGAAGGACGATAAACTTTTTGATTACGTTGAGAAATGTAAGGATAGGGAGGACAGGGAGAGAGAAAGAGTCCTTGGGAAGGAGGAGTTAGAAGCTCAGAGAGAGAGAGAGAGAGAGAGAGAGAGAGAGAGAGAGAGAGAGAGAGAGAGAGAGAGAGAGAGAGAGAGAGAGAGAGAGAGAGAGAGAGAGAGAGAGAGAGAGAGAGAGAGAGAGAGAGAGAGAGAGATGGAGGAGAAGGAAAGAGTCCTTAAGAAAGAGGAATTAGAAGTCCATAGAGTGAAAGACGAGAAAGAGTTAGAGATTCGTAAGATTAGAGAGGAGAAAGAGATGGAAATACAGATACAGAGGGAGGAGAAAGAGATAGAAATTCAAAGAGAAAAAGAGAGAGAGAGGTAATACTTAAGGAGAAAGAACTAGCGTTTCAGAGAGAGAAAGACGAAAAGGAGCGGGCTTTAAAAGAGAAAGAACATGAAGTTCAGAGAGAGAGAGAGAAGAAGAAGAAAGAGATACAATCCTTAGAAAGGAGGAACTAGAGTATCAGAGAGAGAAAGAAGAGAAAGATAGGGAGTCGAAAGAGAGAGATAGGGAGGTGCAGCTGCAGTTAGCTCGAGATGCGGGGTCTAAGCAGCTCCAGACAGGGATTCAGTAGGCCAGGGCATACGTAATTTCCCTAGATTACCGATGTTTAAAGAGTCTGTTGACTCCATTGACGTTTTTTTGTGTCGTTTCGAGGCTCGCGCGCAGGCGTTGAGTTGGCCTTCTGCCAACTGGCCCGTTTTGCTTTCGTCGGTGCTAGAAGGTCAGGCCTTGAGTATTTCCATAGTTTGAACGTTTCGGGGAACGTAGATCACGAGACTCTGAAGGAGTGTTTCTTACAGATGTTCCAGTGTAATGTGGAGGATTTGTTTACTCGGTTAGTGGGTATCCAATACTTCACGAAACTCGATCTGTCCAAAGGTTACTGACAGATCTTAGTTAAAGAGGAGGACTTACCGAAAACCGCGTTCCAGACACCCGTCGGGCTGTATCAATGGGTCAGGATGCCTTTCGGACTCGTTTCGGCACCAGCCACGTTTGCTCGAATGATGCGATGGTTGCTGAACAAGTCCGCCATCAATTTCTTTGATGACATTCTGGTTACGAGCAGGTCATGGGATCAGCACGTACGAGACGTTGCGTCCGTAATGTCGCGTCTGCAGGAAGCGGGATTAACAGCGAGGTCGACTAAGATCTACGCTGGTTTCCGTGTGGTGGAGTTTCTAGGCCACCAAGTGGGTCGTGGGGTACTCCAGCCGGTGGATGATAAGGTTAAGAAAATCCTTGCGATCCCGGTACCGACTACGAAGCGGCAGGTGCGGTCTCTGCTGGGACTGATCGGGTACTACCGTCGGTATGTGCTGGATTTCGCTATACTAACCGCGGCGATTAGCGACCTCGTCGCGGGCGGGGTAGGCGTAAACTGTTTTGGACGCCGGAGTGCGCGACCGCTTTACACCGGATCCAGTTGATCCTTTCTTGCGGGCCGGTACTCATTTTGCCGGAACTGCGCCTGCCTTTCCTGGTTCAGACTGATGCTAGCTCTACGGGGATAGGGGGGTGGGGGTGGGGGGGGGGGGTCTTATTGCAGGACAGAGAAGACACTCGCCACCCCATTTGCTACGTGAGTCGGAAACTCTTAGATACAGAGACGCGCTACAGTACCATTGAACGGGAATGCCTGTCTATTGTATGGGTTATTTCGAAACTCCAGAGATATTTGTGGGGTTGTGTGTTTTGCCTGCAGACGGATCATCAACCACTGGCATACCTTATGTCCGGCCGTTTCCAGAACGCGAGGTTGATGCGGTGGTCGTTGACGCTGCAGGAGTTTCAGTTCGAAATTGAGGGGCTTCCCGGTACACAGACACGTTTGCTGATCTCTTGACGTGTTTGCAGTGCGATCAGAGAGTGTGTGTTGAATTTTAAGGCTGTTTTTTTGGTTCTCTTGTTATTAATAATCGTGTCTTGCGTCCAGTTGTCTTAAATAGAACCTCGGTCGTTTCTTTTTTTTTCCCTAGGAAGGGGAAATTGTGATGAAACTCTATGCGCACGCAATGGGTTCACACAGTAGATTTAGCAGGGTACATTTTTTGTTAGCGGTTTGTTTGTGACGATAGTCCGTGGTGGCCCCGTGGGCCACTTCAAACCTTTAAGACACGGTTAACGCGGGGAGTTTTAGTGAGTTCTAGGCGAAAAGCTCAGTCTGTCAGAGGTCTAAATAAGTTAATACGGGGCTTTACTGTCAGTGGGTACAGACGTGTGTGAGATACCTTAGCCCGTATTCCAAGACTCTGAAACATAGAGTTCAGGTATGTTTTTGATATGTATTATTGTTGATAGTTGCTTAGTTAAGGATAGTATGCGTTAATAGGAGTTATTTCAGTTGTGTAGTGTTTACTGGTTTGGTTCAGTTATGTTGGTTTGGAATTCATGGAGGTAACCGGTGTTTTGGTATATATTTATTTACCGAGATGAATAACTAAGGAATGTGAGGGTGTATGCCTATGTCGTTGTAAAGGTCGTACGTGGTTAAGTATAGTCTTTTCCAGCGTATGGGATAATGTTGGCGAGAGCGTTAGGTTATAATCTGTGTCAATGTAGTTGTACAGTTATGGGGGTGTTACGAAAGTAGTCGGGTGATGAAGCACGTGTGTGTGTGATTGAACGTGTGAGTTATTTGTATCAGCCAGGTTACGTAATGTATCTCATATTATCCAATATGTGTGTGTGTTTAGCAAGTGTTACGATTTAGGACTTTATTATTGTTCAGAGTGCTTGTCGAGAGTGGAGCAACGGACGCCGAGACGTCAGTCACCAGGGACCTAATGCGAGGTCATCTCTCCATCTCTTCGCCCGGGGAGTGAGCGAACGGTGCCGAGGCACTTGGGTCACAGCGAAGATACAGTACGAGTAACGAGGACGTCCGCGGTACGAGAGACACGACGACTCGGGAACGTAGGAAGGACTTGCACGCCTAGACGTGAAAAGGACTGAACGTAACCAGGCGAGAACACCAAACAGATTGGAGTGTGCGAGACTACTACCTAGCCTGCCACTGATATTGTGTATGTGAATTTGGTGTTTGGATGCTGGTAGTGGGGAAAGTGTAGTGTAAATAGAGTGATAATTTTTTGAGTGTTTTCTTTATTTATTTTGTATAAAAGTCGTCGTTAGAAAGGAAGCCCGTGTGTTGTGTTTTACCGCGTGAATGCGCCCGTCTGAGTCAGTGGTGGTGTATGCGACTGTTGTGCGAGAGTCTGTGCGTACGACTGCGGGAAAGTCTGCGTGTGTTACAGGCACGACAATGATAAGACCCAGTAGAGCGAATCCTCCAACAATGGCGCCAGCGAGTGGTCAAACCAAAGTGCTGGCGTCTGGATGACAAAAATAAAGATATTGAGCCGTGAGTCCAAATTATAGCATTTGGGAGTTTTCCTCTGAGTACAGCATGACAGTTTTACCTTCACTTGATAAGAGCCAGTATGTTCATTGTTATACAATGAAAATCTGTCTCTTCTTTTAAAAAAAAAAAGGACAGACAGCATTTTTAAAATTAACGGTAGCGCTCTGGAGGTATGTTGACCACGATGGTTCAAGGCTGATGCCAGAATAGCTCGGCGCCTCCGGCGCCCAGCTATTTCTGTCACCACCCTTGAACTATCATTGTCGCTCCATGTCTTTTTGTAATGTGTCATTGAAGTTAACAAACAAAGACAATTGTCAAGCTTGAAAATACAAAGAAAATCACAAAAATGCAAGAAACCAGTTAGAAAGGACAAGTACGACAAAATTATTACATTTTCTGTACAATTTGCTTTCTTCAAATAGGCCCTGCAGGCACTTATCATGGACCACTAATTATCTCTCGAGATGCACTGTCCACATAAGGTAACTAAGTAATTCGTTGTTCTTTCTGTCTGTCTGAGCAGGGTGTTAACCAGAAAATTAAATAAACTGTGCTGTATTTGTCCTTTCTAAACAAGTTCCTTTTTTGTTAGGATCTTCTCTAAGCGAGTTAAGTTACAGAGCCAGAAAATTTATTTCTTGGAATTAATAAAGACAGTTTTCGGAGAAGCGAAACTCCTAAACCAGCACTCATTTATTGACAGAGTTGGTCAATACCTCTTCTTGACTTCCCAGTACGCAAAGGCCATCCAGGCCCACATCGTCCGCCGTTGGCCCGCGCACAGCTGTGCGCGGGCCAACAGCGGCAGACGTCGGCCCGCAAAGCCTTTTACACACTGGGTTGTGCCTGTGTTCCACTTCTGTCTGTATGTCTATTTTGACAATGTAATGAACTGTGCAGTGTCAAAGTGTCTTTCTTTCTGTTGGCTTTTCTACTCTGCAAAATGTCTTTCTGCGTTAACTTCTAAACTCATTCAGCCCGGCGCAGGTATTTTCCAAATTTGGGAGGCGTCATCTAATGACTATGCTCCAGTTGCAGGAGATGGATCGACCATGATAATTTAAGAGCAGTGCCAGATTAGCTTGGCGCAGACACGCTACAAGCTAATCTGGCACTACCCTTGAATTATAATGGTCGATACATCCCCTGCTGCAGTGCGTCAGGGTTGAATGGGTTAAAGCAGTTTGTTGATTGTTGTCTCTGCTTTCGTCCTTGTGATCCCATCGTATCTCTGTCCATCCCGCCGTCCCATAAACGTCTTACACAGGGTGTCGACGCAAGCGCCCGAGCAGGCTGAACACAAAATATACCCACAATTTACTGAGGGGAAGGCCAGGTCGCCCGATTGCCAAACTATCGGCTCCAAGAGAAACTCCTGTATGGGGTGGGGGGAGGGGGAGGGGGGTTGGAGGCTTGTCCGTCCTCAAACGCGGGCTCTAGTCGCTGTCACATCCACTTACACACACACGTACACACGCACACACACGCGCGCACACACACACACACACACACACACACACACACACACACACACACACACACACACACACACACACACACACACACGCGCGCGCGCGCGCTTGCGCCCGCGGCGCCTTGGGGCCAAATCGACGTTCTCTAGCAAGGTTTGCATAGCTAGACGTGACGTCATTTTTATCTTGTTACTTCTTTGCCAGAAGTTCTGCGTCGCACGCCAAAAACGTCATGTGCATACTTCGGAATGCGCTCCGACCCAGCTCCATTTCAAAGTCTACCGTATTTTTTTTTATACGGTAGACGAAAATCAGTAAAATGCTCTAGGTGACTGATCAGCCCCTGTTTCGCCTTGCGCTCTATGATCACTAGGTCTGAAATCACAGACCAACACCTTTTCCATATCACTAGTGGAGAAGACAGATCCTGCAGTTGAGCCAGTTAACACAAATCGTAATCCCATATATAAGCACCGATTTCTGATGTATTATAACATTCTCACCATTGCTAGTGAAATGAACGATGTTGCAAGGATTCAACCCTATCACTGACGCGAAATGGAGAACACAACCCACAAGGAAGAGGCAATGGCGGAGGATCGCTCATGAGGATCTATGCTTCCTGCCTACACCATCTTGTATCCAAGTTACTTGGACGCCCGGAGCCAGTTGCTGTCTGTCTGTCCCACCACCAAGTAAACGTAACAAACTGTCAAGCACAATCTTCCTTCGGGAATTCCCGGAACTGTTGTCCGAGTTTACTTGCAGCAGTGCCGATGTTTCTTCCTGCTGATGTCCCCTCTTCAGAACTGCCGCAGACATTTTGTGATTTTTTTCACTGACAAAATCAAACTGCTGCATGAGAACTTAGATGCTAAGCAGTGCGATCCACCCGTTTTTACTGTTTATGATGGTCCATGTTTTGCAAAGTTCAAATACAAAAAGCGACATTACTGCCATAATTGCAAAGTCTCCAACAAAAAGTTGCATGTTGGATCCTGTTCCGAGTGTTTCCAAAAGCAGTGCATCAGCGATCTTGCACCGTTGATTGCTGCCATTGTAAACAAGTCTCTGTCAAATGGAACTGTTCCAAAATCTTTCAAACAGGCTGTTGTTACTCCGATATTTAAGAGCACGCCCAAGTGTACTTGTTCAGTGCAGTTATTTAACTGAGATGCTCCCAATTCAATACAATTCCACAGTCAGCCAATACTGACCCGTTTGGCCGAGAAAACTGAGACGTCTGCTACCGCCGGTCGGTCGGCGTCTTCTGCTCAGTCTTGTAGTAAAGCATAATAGAACCCCACGATTTTAACAAAAGCTTTCTTCTTCAATGAAAGGAATTCGTTCAATAACACTATTACAAGGTCAATCTGTCAAGCAATTTTGTTGCTTTTTCCTGACATGTGTGATTGTGATCGAAAAGTAACTTGACACATGCATGCACTATGACTAAAAAAAATGGCGCCAGATTTCAGTGTGTATTTCAATCCTCGTACGCAAAACTGCTTCGCGATTCGAAGAACAGACTTCCACGAACAGGTTTTTCGGATTGTGCAACTGAAGTGTCGCTTTTTACTGTATTACCAGTTATTGTTCGTAGGTGGCTGGGGATACTGCAGTAATTATGTATATATCTGATTCAAAATGACAACGGTTTGCATGGTTGCATTTGACATGTTCTTTTTTCCATTTGGCAAATGGAGATTGCGATGAACCTTAGACTCAGAGTGCAAGCGCATCGCAATACAAGGACAGTGATGACGAGGAGTTTGTTACTGGCTCGAGCTCACAGGATTCAGAGGGTTTGTCACCACCAATCGCTGGGATCTCTGACACAGACAGTATTGTATTGACTATGTTAAATTTTATCAAAGTGGCAGGTTCAGGGTGGGCAGGTGGCAGTGAAGCAAGTACAGTGTGCGTTAGTGGGGTGAATTAGGGGGTGGCAATGAGAATGTGGATAGGCAGAAGAAACATGACGTTGGGGGTGGGGAAAGAGCGCTTGCAGAAGAAACATGTGTGCACGTGCCGAAGAGAGGGAAAGGAAAGTACAAATGGAACAAGAAACATGCATGCAAATTGTGTAGCAAGCTTGCTTCTTAAGTATGGAAAGAGATTATTTGACCGCAGGGACATTGGAGAACACACGGCTGGAAAAATCAGCTCCAGGATGCGGGAGTTAGTTACTTACTTACGCCTGTCATCCCTACCCGGGTATAGGCCGTCAACGAGAGACCTCCAGCAACTCCTGTCCTTCGATTCTACTCCAGATGGTTCCCAGTCTCTTGATGTCTGCTTAGAGGTCTCGATGCCAGGAGTTTCTCGGCCTACCTCTTTTCCTCTTTCCCTGGGGGTTCCATGACAATGCCTGCCTAGTGATACTGGAAGCTGGCTTTCTCAAGCTGTGAACGATCCATCCCCATCTTCTTCGCCCAATTTCATTCTCTGCTGTTATCTGCTCTGTTCTCTCCCAGAGTCTGATGTTGCTGATCTTCTCTGACCAGTGGATTTCAAAATTTTTCTAAGGCAACTGTTCATTAAGGTCTGTATTCTGTTGACTGTGGTTTTTGTCAATCTCCAAGTCTCTGCTCCATATCTCTATCTCTTGGCGTGACTTCGCAAACGAAGATTCTATAGGGTTTGTCCATGTCGTCTGCAGGCATTTTCGTGGCTGCGGAGGCCAATCCGGGACAGGCAGGTTCGACCGCAGTGGCTGCAGGGGAAGATCTGGTCAGGGTTCTGAGTTACGACAACTCTGTTTTTTCTCCTGAGCTGCTTGTCCTTAAGGTTAGCTCTGCCAGAGTCCTCAAAGGAGACGGCTGCCTTGTGAATGGTGGAGCGCCAGGTGTCACGGTACGCAGCAAGCGAAGACCACTGGCGGTGGTCGATTTGGCAGGCACTAAATGACTTATTGAGACCCTCTTTGTATCTCTTCTTTGGTGCCCCTCTGTCTCGGTGTCCAGTGGCGAGCTCGCCGAACAGAGTGATCTTGGGTAGGCGATGATCCTCCATCCTGGAGACGTGCCCCACCCAGCAAAGCTGTGTCCGCAGCAGCAAAGCCTCGATGCTCACAGTTTCCGCCTGTTCAAGGACCACTACGTTGGTGACATAGTCACTCCAGTGAATGCTGAGGATGGTGCGCAGGCAGCGCTGGTGAAAGGGTTCGAGGAGTCGTAGTTGGCTGCGGTAGAGGGCCCAGGACTCGGAACCGTACAGAAGGGTGGTGAGGACGACAGCTCTGTACACGCTGATCTTGGTGCCTTTTTTCAGCTGTTGATTGTGCCACACCCGCTTGAATAGTCGCCCTAAGGCACTGTTCGCTTTTGCCAGCCTGTTGTCCAGCTCCTTGTCCAACTTGGCGTCTGACGTGATGATGCAGCCAAGGTAGGTAAACTGGTGTACAGGCGTCAGTTCGTACTCGCCGATGGTGAGGTGGGGAGGTCGATGCTCTTCCTTGGGTGCCGGCTGATGAAGGACCTCTGTCTTTTTCAGACTGACCTCAAGCCCAAAGAGCTAGGCGGCATCTGCGAAGCAGGACGTAATGCGCTGCAAGGCACTCTCTGTGTGTGCAACGAGGGCAGCGTCATCAGCAAAGAGCAGCTCACGAATCAGTTGGTCTAGGGTTTTGGTGTGGGCCTGCAGTCGTCTGAGTTTGAACAGTCTGCCATCGAGACGATTCCTGATGTACACTGCTTCGTCATCGTTGAGGTCCACTGTGGCCTGCTTCAACATCATACTGAAGAAGATGGTGAAGAGAGTCGGTGCCAGCACGCAGCCTTGCTTCACGCCGTTACGAATGGGGAATGGTTCTGAGAGGACACTGTTTAGTCTGACCTGGCCTTGATGGTCCTCGTGGAGCTGGACGATCATGTTGAGGAACTTTGGGGGACAGACTAGTCGCTCCAGGATCTGCCACATACCTTGCCTGCTCACAGTGTCAAACGCTTTTGTTAGGTCGACAAACGTTACGTACAGCCCTTCGTTCTGTTCGCTGCACTTCTCCTGAAGTTGTCTCAGCACAAAGACCATGTCGGTGGTACTCCGGTTGGCTCTGAAGCCACACTGGACCTCTGGGAGGTGGTCTTTAGCGATGGCAGGTACCAGCCGATTCAGGGGCAACCTTGCGAGAATTTTCCCGGCAATAGACAGCAGGGTAATTCCACGATAATTAGAGCAGGCAGACTTCTCTCCTTTGTTTTTGTACAGGGGGATAATGGCTGCATCACGGAGATACTTTGGTAGTGTTCCTTTTTCCCAGCAGCATAGAAAGAGGTCGTGGAGCTTGTTGTGCAGTGCTGGGCCTCCATGTTTCCAGATCTCTGGCGGGATTCCGTCAATGCATGCTGCTTTGCCACTCTTGAGCTGGTGGATGGCTGTGAGGGTCTCTTCGGCGGTGGGTGGTACGTCCAATTCAACCTTTAGTGGAAGGTGTGGGATTTGGAGTATGACTGTTTCTTGAACAGTGCGCTCAGCGCCGAAGAGGTCCTGAAAGTATTTCGACCAGTGGTTCAAGATGGAGGTATTATCTGTGAGGAGTGCCTGTCCATCAGCGCTTCGCAGGGGACTTTGTACCAGGTGCCTAGGGCCATACACTGCTTTCAGTGCTTCGTATAATCCCCTGTAGTCACCGTTGTCAGCGCAAAGCTGGGTCCTCTGTGCGAGTCAGGACCATCACTCGTTCTGGAGCTCTCTAAGCTTGAGCTGGAGACTGCTGCAGATGAGGCGGAAGGCAGACTTCTTCACAGGGCAGGAAGGCTGGGCTAGGTGGGCCTGGTGGGCGGCTCCTTTTTTTTGCTATAAGTTCCTGGATCTCTACGTCGTTTTCGTCAAACCAGTCTTTGTTCCTTTTTCTAGCAAAGCCCAAGACTTCAACAGAAGATTTTACAATAGCAGTTTTCAGTCGTTACTAGAGTGTTTCAGGGGAGGAGTCTGCTGGATCAACTGTGTCTTTGAGCATGCGCTGTAAATCGGCCTGAAGGGCAGCTTTCTTGTCGTCACACTGAAGGCTGGCAACATCAAACCTTTTCTTGGGGGGAACCCCCTTTCTTGGGTTTCTCCATATAGGATAACTGCTTTTACATTGGAGTTGAAAACCCGGACTTTGGTGTGTTGTGACAGCTCTCTGGAACTCCACACTTTTTTCAACTGATGCGGGAGTTAGGGAGACTATTAAAGATTATCAGAGTGAGGTCAGAAATGAAAATCGCAAGTTTAAATGCTGTGATCAATTCAGCTAGCTTTGATCATGTTGTACTGGCTGTAAAAGAGCTAGCAGATTTTGATGAGGACACACATCAGTTCAAAAATGGCAATCTCGCAATGCGCATTGGCCATGCTTTGAAAAGTATGTTCACAGATCATACAGGCACAGCATCCAAATAGCTTGGGCATGGTTCAGATGACAGGTGGCGACAGGAGCTCTCTGAGGCGCAGCGGTTTGACTCTGTCTTCAACGGGGATTGGTATGATTGTGTGTCAGCTACAGCAGCCAAGTCGGTCGGGAAAATGACCATGAAGAAACCCGAGCTGATCTCATCATAATAATATTGTGAAGATGTGAGGAAGGTCCAACAGCTTCTTAAGACAAGGATGGTTTTGGAAGATTACCCGACAGTGGTTAAAGCAACTCTTTGCGCTGTATCACTTTTCAACCGAAAACGAGGGGTAGAAGTTCAGAGAATGAAGGTGTCAGACTTCCAGAATACTAAGATTGGATCGATCACCAATCAAGATATCTTAAAAGGTCTCACAGAGGTTGAGAAGAAAATGATGAATCATTTTCAGCGAGTGGAAACCAGAGGCAAGTTTAATAGGAATGTTCCCATTTTGCTGTCGAAGAAGATGATGACAACTGTGGACAGAATCCTTCAAATGAGGCAATCAGTGCCAGCTCTCGCTGGTTCCCAGTACATGATTGCCACAACTTCTGGTCAGAGGCCTTACAGAGGCCATGATGTTCTGAAGGAACATGCGCTACAAGCTCAAGTGTCAAACCCAGCCATGTTCACATTTGCTCAGTTCCGGAAGCCCAGGTTGCAACCTTGGCTCAGTCAATGGCCATCTCGGAGTTAGACCAGGATCAGCTGGCAGACTTCCTTGGTCATGATATTCGGATACATCGCCATATCAACTGCCAACCTCAAGACGCCCTTCAAAAGGCAAAAGTGGCAAAGATTCTTCTGTCAGTTAACAATGGGATGACTGATTTTGAGAGTTGCATTACAGCTGAGCTGAGCGATGATGAAGAGATTGACTTTGACAATGAAGACACATCAGAAACTCGCAGAGAGGTCTCGGGGGAAAGAGCACTGTGAATGGTGCAAGTAGCAAGTCAAAAACACAGGAATCAATGACAGAGAAATGACGTCCAGAGTCTGATGACTATCTAGAAAGTTTTGATGATGACAGTACTGCGTCATCTTCTGTTTGAAAAAAAGCTAGATTTACAACAAAAAAAAAAAAACAAAAAAAAAAAAACATGGGAGAAAGCTAAAGAGAAAGCTGTTCAAACTCGTTTTAAGACACACCTCGTCATGAACAAACTTCCTGGAAAGGCCAAGATATAGCAGGCAATCGCAGAAGACCCCGCACTTAGACATAGGAGCTGGACAAACATTAAGGGTTACGTCCGCAACAGACTGAAAAAGTTATAAAAGTTACAAAAGAAATTAATTGAGATTCTCCGACACTCGCGGCATTTTTGTTTTCATGCAGATTTATTACAAGAGTGTTATTATTGGGTTGGTTTCAATATGTATAGCTTGCTTTTATCTGATGGGCGCCTGGATCATTTTGTATACTGTATAACCTTTGAATTTGCAAAACAAAACAGCCGGCTGGGGACAAAAGACAATAATAGAATACGAAAACCATTGACAATGTGAAGATTTATTACAAGCGTGTTATTATGGGGTGGGGTTGGTCTGCCTGGATCATTTTATCATATATATATATATATATATATATATATATATATATATATATATATATATATATATATATATATATATATATATATATATATATATATATATATATATATATATATATATTTATCTTGACTCACCGCATTTCAGCGCGTTTTTAAGCTGCTCCACGTAAGTGTTGCTCTCTGCGATCTCAAGCTGAATCTGTCCCTCCAGCTCTTGTACGCGAGCTCTAAGCCTTACCAGCTCAGCCTCCGCATCTGCGTTAACCCATGTCATACAGAGGCTAAAAACTTCACATTTGTACACTGCCAAATGCAAGCTATATTATAGTACTTACAAATAAGGATAAAGACCAAAGACTTTATTTCAAGGGTGGTGCCATAATAGTTTGGCTCCTAGAGGCGCCAAGCTATTCTGGCACTACCCCTGAACTATTTTAGTCAAACGTATCTCACACACTGATGTATTTCAGAATGATAAGGGTTAATACGGGTATGAACTGGACTGTATCTTTTAGTAAGATTACTAAGTAATGCAGAAAAAAAGCACTGACAGGGGAGAGAATTGTGCATTATCGATATATATATATATATATATATATATATATATATATATATATATATATATATATATATATATATATATATATATATATATATATATCTTTTTCAGTAACTAATTTTATATATATAATAATAATAATTACGGTATTTATAATGCCCTTATCTTATAATAATTATAACTCTAAGCGCGCACTCACAACTCGCGCACGCATGCGCGCGCTTTAGACAACGACTCACGTACAACAAATGGTGAAATACATTGCGACAGTTAGCTTTTGTGGGGAGTATGGTGATATAGTGTTAGGACTGTTGAAAGAGGTGAGTTTTGAGGGCGGACTGAAAGGAGGAGAGAGAGTCTTTCTGACGGAAAGAGAGTGGGAGACTGTTCCAGGTGGAAGGACCATAAACCGAGAAGGAGCGGGGGCCGAAAATGCTGAGTTTGGTGCGAGGGATGTGCAGACGGAGAGGGTCGGAGGCGGAGCGGAGGGAGCGGGAAGAAGTGTAAAGGTGAAGTAAGTTGGAGAGATAGGCAGGAGCGCAGTTGTTCAGGGATTTGTAGCAGAGAGACAGAATCTTGTATTGGATGCGTTGTGGGATGGGAAGCCAGTGAAGGAGTTTGAGCAGGGGTGTGATGTGGTCGGATTTTTTCTTTCTGAGGACGAGGCGGGCAGCATTGATCTGGACGCGCTGGAGAGTGGAAGTGGTGGAGTGAGGGAGGCCAGAACGGAGAGAGTTGCAGTAGTCGGTGCGAGATAGGATGAGAGAGACAGCAAGTTTGGTGGCAGCTTCGGTGGTGAGGTATTTTCTGATCTGACTGATGCGGCGGAGGTGGAAGTAGCATGCCTGGGCAGTGGCGGAGACGAAGTTGGTCATGGTAAGAGAGGAATCAAGAATAACGCCAAGGTTTATGGCCGAGTCACTGAGGGAGATGGGGGTGCTGTCGAGTTGAAGGTGGAGAGAGGGATGGAGCAGGGAAAGTTTCTGGCGAGTGTTTACCAGCATGGCTTCCGTTTTGTCGTCGTTCAGTTTAAGCTTGTTTAGGACAGTACCCAGTAGATGATCTGTACCATAGAGCTGTCCGGAGGATAGCTGCTAGCATTGTCAATGATCCTAGTCACCCACTCTCTGATCAGTTTCAAATGCTACCATCAGGCAGACGTTTCAACATGCCACTTGCCAAAAGGAATGTTTTTAAGAAGTCTTTTATTCCAACTGCTGTCTCGATTTTGAACTCTCGTTTATAACGCCGCGATAAGTATGATCTACTTAACATTACCTCCCATCTTGTGACAGATTGCTTGTGATAGATTGCTGCAATGATAATTTTTCATGATATGCTTTTGCAGCGTTTGTTAATGTCTTATATTGTTGTTTCATGACGAGCCGAAAGGCAAATTTCTGTCGTGCCTGGACTCGAACAGACAATAAAGTTGTATTGTATTGTATTGTATTGTATTGTATTGTATTGTATTGTATTGTATTGTATTGTATTGTTTGCTGTCATCCAGTTTTTCACGTCTTCATAGCAGTTAGCCGTGCGAGTCAGTAGTGACTGAGTGTTGTCGAGTTTGTCTTTGTCTAGTAGTTGTGAGTCGTCAGCGTAGAGGTGGTGGCGTATGTGGTGAGACTGTATGATGTTGGACAGGGGGAGGTGTAGAGTGTGAAGAGGACCGGGCCCATGACGGACCTCTGTGGTACTCCGCAGGAGAGCGCGACTGGGTTGGAATATTAATATATAAAAATTATATTAAAAATAAAAATAAAAAAATTCACGGGCTCTAAGAATATTGGCAGTATAGTGTTGCCTATAGTAGTCTGGAAATGCAGTGCGCATACATAATTCAACATCTCATATCTCTGTGTTCAAACAGCCTGGTCAAAATGCCTGTAGTCGAGATTCATAATTTTGTGGGCATTCTCAAAATATTTACAATAATGTTTATTGAAATTGTACTTGGGTAACATACTCCATTAGAATTCGTTAATTTATAGCAATGTTCATAAATTCACAAAATCAGGTTGGGAGTAACTGTGGTACTCTATCCTAACCAATAAAACCTAACAAAGGCCTATCGGTTGTATAACAAATTTCTGAGGGCACCGGAAACAACGTACGTTTCCCAATTCGGCAATTTTAAATGGGAAAAAGCTATCATTCAACACGAATGTACTGTAAAGGATGCCGACTTTCCTTATTTTCTTGCACTTTATGCTCACAGTATTGAAACTTAATAGGTAAAGAGAGGTCAAAATGAAATGGAATAACTTTAGTAATTTCTTCTAATTAATTTTGTGTATTTTTACAACTTGGGGGTAGAGATACAAAATCAACCACTGTGGCACTCACAGTGATCACAGTATCACCTAGTCAAGTTTATAATAATTGTAACATCCTGTTTTAACTCATTCTACCCCAGACACACCACAGCAAGATATGGATCGACCATGATAGTTCAAGGGTGATGCCAGAATAGCTTGGCGCCTATGGGCGCCAAGCTGTTCTGGCATCACCCTTGAACTATCATGGTCGATCTGTGTCCTGCACTGCAATGCAGTCTTCAGAGGACATGGTCAAAATTTGCGGATTTCGGAGTTGGGGTAGAATGAGTTAATGATGTAAGCCTGAAAATGGACTGTCATCGCTATAGAAAATGTCTGAAGGCATCCGACACATTATTTTTGTCTTTTTTTGCAATTTCGCGGAAATGGTCGTTTGCTGGGTGCACAAATACCTTCACTGTGAGCCAGAGATTCAATATTTTTTTCATTCTGTTTTTTGCAGAGGCTGCAGAACGTGTGGCTCAACATAATATTGCATGATTTGGGCTTCTGGAATTAATTCTGATTTATTTAGAGGAAAATGTTTCTTAACCTCATTTTAGCACCTGCGAAGAGCGTGAATGAGGGGTACCCTTGCGCCATCGGCTATATCTCTGGTGTGTTCCAAAGGATTTTCGGGGAACATGGCTTAAACATCTCAAGACATACAAAGGAACACTTTGAAATCCATCTAATTGAGTACTGGGGGGAGAGGGGGGTGCACGGTAGACCTTGCTCGCTTATGGACTACTGGCGTGCCGGGTTTTAATGTGTTACTGGGGACAATTGATACCAATGCAAAATGCAGAGTTCAGTATCTAAACTCTAAAAAGAAGTGTGCCTCTCATCTCTTGTCGTCATTAGAACAGCACACCTTTAACTCATCCGAGACGTGTCGCCTACGGATACGCGGCTTATGCCGCGTTTCCGGAGGCGGCATGTCTCGAATGAGTTAACAACTTGATAGACGAGGTTCGTCTCTTCGGCACCGTTGTGGGAGGAGGCCTGTCAACTCCACGACTATAAACAGAGCTAGTTGTTTAGTTATTGGGTTTTAACGACAAGGCAGGCGCCTAAGGCCAATAGTTTCACGGCGGGTGAACAGAGCATGCGTGCAGTTTAACACATTCAACTCTAATTACGCACGGCAACCTGATCGACCATAATGGCTTCTAAGGTTGGTGCCAGAACAGCTTGGCGACTATGAGTCGCCATGCTATTCGGGCACCGCCCTTGACGTATTAAGGTCGACATGCCTCCTAAACTGTCAAAGGACAAATTGCACGCGAGTGATTTCACACCATGCGGTGCACGTTCATACCCTCGGCGCTGTAGCGAACACGATGACGAGAGATTGGTGGTTCTCTAAAGATGTCGTGGATTATATCCTCAGTAAGGTTGAAAAAGGCCCCATCTTTCAGCTTTGACTGAGAGTCAAGCGACAGACAGCCGTAAACCGGGGACTGTGGGTGGATGTAGCATTGGTACAGGCCGGGCATGACAGGGGCAGCGATCCATACATCATATGTTTTGTTGCCAAAGAACTTATAGTAACTGGGTATAAAGTAGCCATCTGGATTCTGAACACACACAAGCAAACACGCGCAAATTATATCATCTGTACAACTCAAAATTTAATAAATTAAATTATTTATTTTATTTATTTTAACTCATTCTACCCCACACATGCCACAGCAAGATAAGGATCGACCATGAAGTTCAAGGGTGATGCCAGAATAGCTTGGCGCCTCTGGCATCACCCTTGAACTATCATGGTCGATCTGTCTCCTGCACTGCAACGCAGTCTTCAGAGGACAACGGCAAAATTTGCCGATTTCGGTGATGGGGCAGAAAGAGTTAAGGGTGGTTGGTGTGTCGGTGGGTGGGTGGGTGGGTGGGTGGGGGGGTGGGTGGGGGAGGTGGGTGGGGGTAGGTGGAAGTGGGGGAGAGGGTTAGTAAGGGGCATTTCATATAAGCCCATAGAGCTCTTCGAGGATATACAATAAGTAAATAAATTTTAATTGCTATGGTGATGATGATGATAAAGATAATGATGGTGATAATGAGGCGATGATGATGGATATTATATTATTATTGTTATTATTATTATTATCATCATCATTACTATTATCGTCATCACATCATCATTAGGACAAAAAAGGTATAATGGTCTGTGATTTTGGATCTTACGCCCGTGCGGATCTTACGGCCAAGGCCAAGGCCGTAAGATCCAAAATCACAAACCAGCATACACGGCGCCCAGAGGTACGTGTGCTTCGCCTTATTGGGTGCGCAAATATATCTGGTTCCACATTGCGGCCCCAGGCGATAGTAACATGAAACAAACACCAGCACCAGTTTATGAACCCCTTCCCTGCCGAGAAAAAGTAAACACGATCCAGCTGCAAGATGCACAGACCCTCATGAGCCCCAGCGACTGCGGGGGCTCATGAGGATCTTTGCCTCTTGCTGAGATCAGTTTGTATCCACGTTTCTTGGACGGTTTTGCCTTTTGGTCGTTGATGATTTCAGAACGCGAAGTGTACGTACAGAGGCAGGGACGGAAGGAGTCAATAGACGTGTAGATATCGGTCAGATGCTGAGGTAAATCCTGCAGGAAGCCCTTATGCTACGTACAGCCAGAGGGTTACCTCATTCCAGACATAAGGCATACGGATAATTACGTCTGGAATGATCGTCAAGACTTAACTTCCACTCCACCACTACTGGTGGATCACCCCGATCTTCAAAACTTCCGCATGACAGCTTCAGGAACAGTTCCTCTTCTCCGCGTAGCCTGAACTTTGCTTTACCACCTGGCCAAATGTGCATCTTGCCGTCGACATTAAGGACTGGGATCCCTGGAAGCACAATAAATGTAATCGATAGAAACAATTCATTGCGCATCTCTGATCTCGGGTACACAAAGTATTGCACACGGAGAGGAAAACAGACCCCAGTGAGCATAAGGCCGTTGGACCGACATCGGCCGCCATTGGCCCAATGACCTTATGCGCACTGAGATGATGCGTCACACAAATGTGCATGGTAGCGGAAAAATCACGAGTGAATTAATTTTGCAAACAATGCCAACTACAGTAAATGCGGTTGTGTGCAATCCACGCTATAATCTTCGTTATAAAAACAAATGAACAGACATGAAATACCTAAAATTAGTATTAAAAACACGAAGACATATGTTTTCGTTCGGGTGCTTAGTTGAAATGCCGCGCAGAGTAAAAATGTCAGAAAATTCCTGAATGGCTGATGTAACTTTCACGTGATTTACTAAAATTGCTTCAGTGTCTGTAGTTTCATGTACAGCTACGTGGGGAAAAAATTAAATGTTTAAAGTCCAGTACTATTCTGAAATACTCTAAGAGGCATAATGAATCAGTCTTTGGCTTAACTCATTCGACTCCGACACGCCACGGCAGGACGTGGAAAGAGCCTGATAGTTCAAGTGTTATACCAGAATAGCTTGGCGCCCATAGGTGCCAAGCTATTCTGGCACAACCCTTGAACTATCACACTCGATATGTTTCCAGAAGTGTAATACAGTCTTCAGGGGGCAACTTCAAAATTTGCGGGTTTCGGTCGTGGAGCAGAATGTGTTAAATTGTCTTCTTTTGTCGTATGGAATCAGCTTGCTGAATAGCTGTTGCGTATGAAGGAGTTACATGAATTTTACAAAGGACTTTTGTCGGATTTAATATATTTTCTAGTTTGAGCTACTGTATTTAACGGGATTACATTTTTGAAACCAGAAACTTCCTGATGATTGAAAGAACTCATGAATTTATTGTTTTATTCATTAATTTTGTGAAATCATGGTCTAAAGAGATTCTATGGATTCCATGCTGTTCATGGAAAGAAGGAATTTTAAAGAATATCTTATTTGTTTTTGCCATTCACATTATTACAACAATTGGCCTCCATTGCTTACCATCTTTTTGAACGACTTGTTGATACACTTGTACAGTTTCAGCCACTTAATCAATTTCAATACAACATTTGAATTCCAAAACTACGTAGCTCGCTTGAGCTTGCCTTAGCACCACTGACTGTCTGTTTAGTACAGTGTGAGTGATGCGCGTGATCACGTGAGCGTGTTGGGTTCAGTCGCGGCGGCGCTTGAGCGATTTCATGGGATAAGCGCCTATTTATGCCTTATTATTATTATTATATTGTTATATGTGCACTGTATGTAGTAGCTTTGTACCTTGTATGTTAGTAGCTTTGTACCTTAGCAGTTGTACCTTTGTAGTTTAGCAATGGCAAGCGTGAAAAATGGCACATGTGCTAACTGCTTCTTCCGTTCAGAAATAAAGTTTCAAGTTTCAATGCTACTTTGCAGCAATCATCGTAACATGGAGCACACTCGAAAGTCACAGACAAAAATAGCCTCGATTATTCTGACCTTGACAGATACCTGTGATCGGTCAAAAACCCTTAAACTTTGTGAGAGAAAATGGCAGAATGTTCTTCTTCTTCTTCTCGAACGCCGTCACACTTGCAGTTTGGCTCTCAAAATGAAATCGGTGGTCTTCTGTAGCGCCTCCACAGTCCCGTACAGTTTCTCTTGTAGAATGGCGGGCTTCGGCCATATCATGGCAAAATGTTCTTTGTCGCTGTCTAAGTGCATACTCTGTTCATAGCTACATTATCGTCGTAGTGGTGACCGATTCTGTGGCGTATTCTGTAATCTACTCGATTACAGCCCGTTTTCAATTAAGACCTGTTAGTCTGATCTGAGTGACGCAGCAGGATCAATTTTCTTCCAATAAAGACGAATTTCGATTGATAATTCTGTTTACGATCATATATTGGTGTGATGTTAATGTGGATGTTGGATCTGTGTTTTGCTTGTTCGTTATTCATAATAAAAAGGTTGAAAGACGTGCCATATAAAAACGAAACCACTGGACATGATTGCTTGATACTTTTGCATATACTATCCTACACAATTAACCCTTTTAGCCTCACGGGAACATTTCCCAAATTTTGAAAGTGTTACTTATCGACTCTGTAAAAGTTGCAGGAGGTGGATTGACCATGATAATTCAAGGGTAGTGCCAGATTAGCTTGCGCCTTCAGGCGCCAAACTAATCTGGCACTACCCTTGAATTATCATGGTCAATCAGTCTCCCGCTGTAGGGACTCAGGGCCAAATGGGTTGACAAAACTTCAGCCGCTTAGTCGCCTGCTCGGCGTTAAACCCAAACGACTAACCGAACAACGAAGCTTCATCGAAAACACGTGCAACTTTGGCCTACTTCTGATTTCCGAACAACGTCTATAATATCAATATTATGCCACCTACGTTCGACAGCGAGGCAAATGTTTTTGATGTATGATCTCTCGACCGTGCCCTCAGCAGTAGCGATATCCAACTTGATACTATAGTCTCCCCCGTCGGAAAAGGCGGCTGACTTGAGGGACCAAAGCTCGTGCGGGACATAAGTGAACCTTGGGTCGGTGTAGTTGTCCGTTGAAATGGTACCCTGTCCCTGGTAGCAGAATCATATTATTTTGATTGGGAGGCTGCTCAGAGGCTGACCCAGGGTTTCACGTAACTCGTCCTGCTGTATCCGTTTTCTTCATATTTTAACCCATTCAGCGCCGAGAAAATCTGAACACACCTAACTGTAAGAGGTATCGATCGTCATGAACCCTCGCGAGTGCGGGGGCTGATGAGGATCTATGCCTCTTGCTGACGTCACTTTGAATCCCCGTTCCTAGGACAGCTATAGGGCTCGGTGATTTTGAACTGACGAGGACTGCGAAAATGTTTCCCTCCACGGGCACTGAATGGGTTAAACTTTTGTTTACGTGACAAAGGAAGGTGACGAAGATGCCTGGAACGTGCAGATTGGTTTGTGTGGCCTTGTGCCTGTTGACTTTTGTTGCAGGTCAAAGCACACAGTGAGCCTCCAGTGCAGTCCCATCCGTCAAAATGCCTTAGCCTTAGTCTGTCCCAGTCCTCCCCTAATTTTTCAATCCCCTAAATAACACTACCGCCCACTTGCTGCACATTTGCCATGCAGAAAATCCCCCCCCCCCCCCCCCCCCGAAAGAAAGATAAAATAAAATAAAATAAAATAAAATATAAATAAATTAATTAATTAATAATAATAATAATAATAATAATAATAATAATAATAATAATAATTAAAAATAATACAAAATAAATAAATAAATAAAAATTTAAATAATAAATTTTAAAAAAAGGACATCATCAGTCTCATTTTCTGGCTATCAGCATGATTCTGTACCAACCCTACATCCAAGCGCAGACAAAAGAGGTACACCCCTCAAATCACCATTCGCTTAGCAACTCAAACTAGGCCAAAAAGAGTCCGCTGGTTTAGCCAAGGCTGGTATGAATTGAAGCACCAAACAGGTCTCTTCTCATCTATCAAGAGATTTTAAGCAAGCAAATTCCAGCATACTGCCTCTGCGCATTGAGTTATAATATAAATATGAGAAATGCGCCATATAAATACTATGTTGTTATTATTATTATTATTATTATTATTATTATATTATTATTATTATTATTATTATTATTACAAAATGCCAAAAAAGGCAGAAGATAAAAAAGCACCGTCCCTCTTATGGCATCACCTACCTCATTTGCATATGTAACACGACCTGAACCAATAATCTTTGGAGTGAGTGACTTTCGCCATGATTTATAATAATAATAATAATAATAATTATTATTATTATTATTATTATTATTATAAATAATAATAATAATAATAATAATAATAATAATAATAATAATAATAATAATAATAATAATAATAATAATAATAATAATAATTACGGTATTTATAATGCGCTTATCTTATAATAATTATAACTCTATCTTCTAAGCGCGCACTCACAACTCACACACGCATGTGCACGATTTTAACATGACCCACATACCACAAATACATTACGACAGTATGGTGGGGGTGGGTTATGTGGTGGCGTTAGAGTGCTAGAACTGTTGAAAGAGTTGAGTTTTGAGGGCGGACTGGAAGGAGGAGAGAGAGGGTTTCTGACGGAGAGAGACAGGGAGAGCGTTCCAGGTAGATGGAACGCAGAGAGAGGAGCGGGGGCCGAAATTACTGAGTTTGGTGCGGGGGATGTGGAGGCGGAGAGGGTCGGAGGCAGAGCGGAGATAGCGGGAAGGAGTGTAGGGGTGAAGCACGTTGGCGAGATAGACAGGGACGTAGTTGTTAAGGGATTTGTAGCAGAGAGACATAATATTGTATTGAACTTGTTGGAAGATGGGGAGCCAGTGAAGGAGTTTGATCAGGGGAGTGATGTGATTGGATTTCTTCTTTCTGAAGTTGAGGAGGGCAGTATTGTTCTGGACGCGCTGGAGAGTGAAAGTGGTGGAGTGAGGAAGGCCGGAAAGGAGAGAGTTGCAATAATCAATGCAAGATGAAATGAGAGAGACAGCAAGTTTGGTGACAGCTTCATTGGTGATGTATTTTCTGATCTGACTGATGCGACGGAGGTGGAAATACTTGCCCTGGCCGTGGCAAAGACCTAGCTGGTCATGGAAAGAGAGGAATCGAGGATAACGCCGAGGTTCTTGGCCTCAGAGAGGGGGATGGGGTGCTGTCGAGTTGAAGATGGAGAGAGGGAGGGATCTGGGAGAATTTCTGGCGAGTGCGTACCAGCATGGCTTCCGTTTTGTCGTCATTCAGTTTAAGTTGGTTTGCTGTCATCCAGTTTTTCACGTTTTCGTAGCAGTCAGCCGTGCGAGTCAGGCGTGACTGAGTGTTGTCGGGTTTGTCGTTGTCTAGTAGTTATGAGTCGTCAGCGTAGAGGTGGTGGTGTATGTCATGAGACTGGATGATGCTGGACAGAGGAAAGGTGTAGAGTGTGAAAAGGACCAGACCCAGGACAGACCCTTGTGGAACTCCGCAGGAGAGCTTGACTGGGTGAGAAGAGACGCCGTCAATGATGACGGACTGCTGTCTATCGGAGAGGTAGGAGAGAAACCAGGAGTGAGGAGAATCAGTGATGCCGAAGGAGTGGTGAAGGCGGTGAATGAGGATAGAGTGGTCTATAGTGTCGAAGAGAGGAAAAGTACGTTCAGGATATATAGAAGGGATGTTTCAGTGCTGTGATGTTTGCGATAGGCAGACTGGAAGGGACTGAAGAGATTGTTGACGGCGAGGTGGTGGTTGATCTGGCTGAGAACACCCTTTCTCAAGTAGCTTGAACAGAAAAGAGAGATTGGAGACTGGGCGATAGTTCTTGAGTTCGTTTGGGTCGATGGTGTGTTTTATGCAGAGAGGACGGACGATGGCAGACTTGAAGATATTGGGGACGGAGCCATTTTCCCGAGATGTGTTGATGATATCGGTAATAAAGCGCAAACGTTTTGGAAGGCCGTCACGGTAGAGAGAACTCGGGAGAGGGTCTAGTTCACAGGTTTTGAAAGGCATAGACTTTATGGTCCTGAGAACTTCATACTGAGAGACACTGCGGAAAAACGAGAGGGGATTGCCAGTGAAATAGGGGTCGGTGGGGGGGGGGGGGGGGTCGGGAGGGCAAGGCGGAGAAGGTAGAGTATCGAGTGTGTTACGCAGATTTTGGAGTTTGTCAGACAAATAGGTGGAAAAGGCGGATGGGAGTTCTTCTTTGCTGTGTATGTTGGGCAGAGGAGAGTCTTTAGATGTGCCTTGGAGTGTGTTAATAGTAGCGTAGAGTGTTTTGGAAGAGGTAGATTCCATGATTTTGTTTTGAAGATGTTTACGTTTGGCATAGGAGGTCATTCTGCAGACTGGATCTGGCGGTTTGGAAGATCTGTCTGTGAACGGTGAGATCGGATCGCTTGTCGGCACTCACACTTGGCCTTAGCATCTCGTTCCGAGCCAAGGAGAGGGGAGTCGGTCGGGCATAGAGCAGGTGGTGACAGGGGCGTGGGTGTCTAGGAGTTTTAGGAGGGAGGAATGAGCAATCGACATGGGATGCTAGATCAGGAGTTGGGGGGGGGGGTAGGGGGGTCCAAGGGAAGGTCGACAGCTTCGTCGAAGAAGCTATCTCGGTTGACAGAGTTTAGTTTGCGACGAGAGACAAGGAGTTTGGGATTGTATGGGAGGGGTAGGTTAAGGGAGACGAGAATAGCGTTGTGGTCAGAGGGGAGCACAGAGGAAATGTCAGAGTCGAGAAAGAGATGATCGGGGGTGCGGTTGACGATCCATTCGAGGGTGTGGCCGAGACGGTGGGTGGGTTTAGTGATGTGTTGTGTAAGATTGTGGTTTGAAAGTGCCATGCAAAGGCGTTTTGTGTCGGGGTGGTCAGGTTTGTTGAAGTGCAAGTTGAAATCGCCAAACAGGATGTGTTTTCCGGGTCGTGTTCTGTAATGGTCGAGGAGGAAGTCGAACTCTGTGAGGAACATTGAGTTTGTGAGTTTGTTTCACAGCCTTTGCGTACACACATGAGTACCAGTGCTATGACAGCAACACAACACGCGCTGTGACATTGGAAGCTAACCTTCTTAACGCGTGCCTTGCTAATGAACAGACGAGGAACAAGAAAATAATGATTCCATGCTGAACTGGTGGGGTCAGGAACAGCGGACTAAAGAGGCGTGGTTTAACTCATTTAACTCATTCGAGACGTGCCGCCTCCTGATACGCGGCTTAAACCATGCTGAACTGGTGGGGTCAGGAACTGACGCAAGAGACGTGGTTTAACTCATTCGAGACGTGCCGCCTCGGGATACGCGGCTTAAGCCGCGTATCCGGAGGCGGCACGTCTCGAACGAGTTGCGACACCCCCTCCTTGTATTGTCATTGTCCAACGTTCGTGCCATTTACCTGATGGGTGTCGGTAGAGGTTTTAGTCTGCATCATTCCTGTAGGAATCACCGCGACTAAACCGCTACCGACACCCAAAGAGATAGCGCCAAAATATACGAAATTGAGGCTAGATTTAGAGTTGGAGAGGATTTTAGAAGAAACAACCTGATCTGTCTTACGGAGACATGGTTAAACGAGGACACAACAATAAACATTGGTGGGTACAGGCTAATAAGTGCTGACAGAGACAAACAGTATCACAAAATTCAGCTGAAGGTGGTTGCGCATGGTTGTTAACAACAAGTAGACCACGCATTTCCACGTGCACCAGCAGTTGCGTACCAGGAACTTTGCACTGCTATGTGTGTCTTTCCGAACTATTTATCTCAGGTCAGGTCACCGTGCTACTCGCCCGACAACGGACAAGATGAGGATTTCATCCCAAAGTCTACCGTATTGTTTGGAGCTCAGATGCGTTTATCGTTTAGAGACATTCAGAGTTGTTCATATTTTTAGGCTTATTATGCTGATCCATGTACCTACTCTCAAAGCAAACCTCTGATCAACACACACGTCGGCGCACACAAATAAATACGAACAAACTGCGCTTCCCGCCATTGTACGCTCTGTGGGCTCGTGTAGCGACAGAAATCCATCTCCTTCTACTCTAACCCACCCACTGATTCACACACACTGGCACACATAAATAAAGACGGACAAACTTCTATTCCCGCCGTAAGCTCTGTGGTCTGGCGTAGCAGAGCTATTCTGATGAAGCCGAATGATAGCACTAGCAGCGAAATGACGTCACTTCAAGTTTCACGTCATGGCATCATTAGTCCCGCGACGCCGTGTTCATAGCGACGACTCGATGTTATACGTCATCATCGCAGTACTAACATTTGACATATAAAAGGAACAACTTTGCAATTTTCTTGCTGATTTTCTTGACTAGATCTTACAGTTCACAATTTGACCTAATCATACCACATGGCCGGGACAAATAGCAGGCTTATGCAAGCACTGTTTATGAAATATCATGCGGATATTAATGAGAAGATAGATTTTTTTCGTAAAAGAAAAAGTAAAAGTTATGTTATCTGTTTTACAAATGACTACGAAAAAGTGGTGCAGAAAATTGTCTGATTTTCACATCTAGGGCATACAGGTCACAACTGACCTAATCGTACCCGACAGCCGAGACAAAATGTAGGCTTAAGTTACAAAAAAGTATACGAAAAATCATGCGATTATTAATGAGAAGATTTTTTTTTCGTAAAAAAGATTCAATTGTTTTAAGATTAACATTATTGATTCGTGAAATTAATCACAAAAACATGAAAATATATTTTTTCAAAAAGTATTTAATTATCACTCAAAAAGTTCTAAAGGTGCAATGCTGGTTAACTAGCTCATTCAATATGTCCCTTTTATCTCGCTATACGCAAAATATCTAGTAAATGTTAGAAAATTTAAGGACTCCAGTGTGGATGAACCGGTTTTTGTGAAACGGCCATTTTCACGCCAATGAGCATCTTAATCCCCCCAAAAAAAATTAAAAAGCGTTCAAGGATAATTATTTTAGGGACAATATCGTAAACTTTCAAGCTTGTCCGTCGTCAAACGCGGGCTCTAGTCACTGTCACATCCTCACACACACACACACACACACACACACACACACACACACACACACACACACACACACACACACACACACACAAACACACACACATACACACATACGGCGTTTAGCGCCAAATAAATGTTCTCCAGCATGGTTTGTGAAGCTAGACGCGACGTCATTTTTATCTTGTTACTTTTTTGCCTGAATTTCTGCGCTGCACGCCCAAAACGTCATGTGCGTGCTCCGAAATGCGCCCGACCCAGCCGCATTTCAAAGTCTACCGCATTTTTAAATACGGTAGACAAAGAGAGGGGTGGGGGGAGTGGGAGGGGGGTGGGGGGGGGGGTAGTGGGGCGGGGGGAGGGGGGAGGGGCGAGGTGGCGGGGGGGGGGGGGGGGGCAAGATCATCGAGTGTTACAATAGAGCTCTTTCGCGGTCAGAAGACATTTCAGTTTTGCTGCTCGGCGACTTTAGGACCTGTGACCTCTCGGGTCACCCGCCAACATAACATCGGTACGTCTTGTGCCCCACCCGTTCGCCCCATGTCCTCGACTAATGCTACTGGCTACAATGCCGACGCGTACAAGTCCGTTTGCCGGCCACCGCTCGGAACATCTGATCACAACATGATCCACATATTGCCGAAATACAGGCAGAAAGTGAAATGTTCTAAACCATTTACAAAAGCAGAGCATATGTGGGCAGAAGACAGCAAAGAAGAGTTGAGTGATTGTTTATATACTACAGACTGGCAGATGATTTTTCGATGATTGTGATCACACGCATGAATTGACAGACACTATCACATCCTACATTCGGTTTTGTAAAAGCAAGACCATCATTCCCTTAAGGGATGTATATGATAGTATCATATACATCCCTTAAGGGAATGACAGTCTTGTTTTTTACCTGCGTAATTTTTTGTGGGCTGGCGATTGGGTGCCTGATAGGAGGGGGCAGGAAATCTAACTGTATGTCCAGCGCTGAGTAATTCCCCTTGGTATGTGTAATGTAATTGTAATCGCACCTATTTATTCTGCACAGCCGTAGCGTGTCAATCTACTTTTAGCTGTTTCTTGTACTGATAGCGTTGTATTTCTAAAGCGGAGTGGATCCAGTCATTGACAGGTTACTTGATATAAAGACGCCGTGCGCTGAACTGGATTGTCCTGTGTCTAAATGAACCATAACTAGATCTGTGTGTAGCGTTTCGTAACCATCTGTTACAGTTGTGTATGTTTGAACAGTTACGGCGGTAGTGGGCCTTTAACACTTTAGCTGTCGCTTGCGCTTTTGGTCGCGGTGATTCCCGCAGGATGTTACCCTCTTGGAAAAATTATATCGTGCCACCCGCTCTCCAGGACGCAGGTCTACTGACGGCCAGGAGAAGACAGTCGTGCCTCCCTCACAGACAGTCTGCCATGACGTCGAGTTCCAGCCTGAAACAGGAGTTCACTATTTTGTCGAAAGGAGGAGGGGAAGAGGGAGCTTCCAAATGGAAACGTTCCAGCGCATGCGGTTGTGCTTGTTGGGATCGTGTATACGGACGAGCAACAGAAATGCGACATTTCTAGAATCATCGGAAAGAGGGGGGGGGGGGGAGTTTGTGTAGAGGGGGGTGGGGGTGGGGGGAGGGGGCGAAATGGAAACGTTCCAGCACATGCGGTTCTGCTTGTTCTGATATTGTATACTGACGATCAAAAGAAATGCGACATTTTTGGGAATCATCGGAAACACTTTAGTGTTTCCGATGATTCCAGAAATGTCGCATTTCTTTTGTTCGTCAGTATTCATGCTATAGTGCGGTCACGTTGACGCCGAAAGACAACCAACAACGAATAAGAGCGAAGTCAAGCGAGCGAGTTTACGACGGACAACCGGTATGTACCATAAACAGGGACAAGGCTCCAACCATCTCCAAAAGGCAATGATCCTGTGGAGCCCGCAGGGAATGTTTGCAGTGTCGTCTATGCTTGTGGTACATGCTGGCTATCACCCAAAATTTCGCTTTCGTTCGTTGTCCGTGGTCGTTCGTCACAAACGAAACTTCACTGATATCTGTGACGCTGGTGTACCGATTTGATCAACATTTTAGGTGGCGACTTCAGCTCAGTGTGTCAAGAGCAAGAATACAGTCGCTCCAATATAGACCAAGATCACGGCGGCCATATCTGTTTACACCCTTCTACGAGTGCAATAGTGAGATTTCGTTTGGACGAAAGACAGCAAAATCCTGGCGGGTACCATGATGATAGACAACAATCCAGACATCTTCAAGAGGCATAAGGCTCATGAGGATCTATGCCTCTTGAAGATGCTTTGAGTGTAGTCTATCATTAGACTACAAGTTGGTTATCCGCCGTGTATGGATTCGCTCTCGTTCTTCTTGAGTAAAGGTATAACCACACTAATATTATTCTTCTCGAATCGCTGGTATGATCATTTTGCATATACTGATTTCACCAAATGATGGTAGAGTGGGCTTTCCTCTTTTGGTGGTTTTCCTCTGACCGTGTTGAACCAGCATCAAGGTTTCTGAAGTAAATGGGTCGTTGTCCGCGCACACCAAACAACGACAAACGAACACGCAAGCAAAAAAATCAGACAAAGAAGACACTCACATTGCACCCCCAGTAAGCCAGACGCCGCGAAGAGCACAGGGATCAAGTACGTCATGTCCTAGTTTCGCCGCAGACGGCTTGTCGGGAAGGAGGTATGGTGCCGTTATTATAATGGCAAAAGAAAAAAGAAGAAGAAAAAAAAAAGCAAAATGGCAAAAGCCAGTATGTTTGACAAAAGTTTGATTTCCATTGTTATACAAAGACAGTCTCGCTTTTCTCAAAATATACACACTGACTTTTGTCTTTGTTACTCGTGATACATGTCAGTGGCATTGGAATCGGACAAAACCGGTGAGGTAGGAGGGCTCTCGGGTGGGTGGGTGGGGGTCGTAGGAGGGAGGGGGCGGCAAGGGGTGGGGGGCATGATGTGGATGAGGCGGATCTTACGGGGGAGAGGGGGGGAGGAGTTCTGGACTTCCTCCTCCCGCCCCCTCCCTCTTCCCTCCGGCACAAACCAAAAAGTCTTTAAAATGCTTTCAACAAATTCTGCTCCAGGACCGAAATCCGCAAATTTTGAAGTTGCACCCTGAAGACTGTATTCCACTTCTGGAAACAGTTCGAGCGTGATAGTTCAAGGGTTGTGCCAGAATAGCTTGGCGCCTATGGGCGCCAAGCTATTCTGACACAACCCTTGAACTATCACGCTCGATCCATGTCTTGCCGTGGCGTGTCGGAGTTGAACGAGTTACAAAGTCCCTTTTGCAAATCCCAGCCCCTCTTTCATTGAAAGACATTCAGTTTCATAATGCATGTTAGCCCGTTTATCCAGCAATATTGTAGTCTTACATAATAGGTACGATAACAACATTTAAAAAGAAGATCTTGCGAATTATACTAATGGTCAAGACTTAAGGGCCACCCCACTTTTTGTGTCATTGTTAATCGTCGCAAATACGCTAATAAAATACAATGTTCTTTCAATCCAAATGGGTTAAAATTTGACATTAGACAGTCCACTATACAGGAAACAATAGACAAACAATTCATCAATTCCACGAACGTGTCAAATGCATGTGAAACATCGTCAGTTTTTTTGTGAAAAGCTGTGCGATATTGGCAAGATACCAAAGGCAGGCAGGTGGAAAAACTTGGTAAAGTCGTGATGCACATGCTAAAAGGGGTCAGTCGTGAACACTGAGCACTACAAATACCGGTACAGTAAGGGCATAATTGTCACTTTCATAACAATGCCACCACGACGAAGCATAAAGCCAGTAGATCAAGGCCGGGCGCTATCATGGCTGCAAGATGAAATTTCCGGACGAGAAGTTGGGAGCTGTCTTGGGGTGTCCCATTCAGTGATCCAGAGGCTGCTGGCACGATTCAAAAAATCTGTAAGGGCAGAACGACCACCCTGCTTAGGACGCCGGCGTGGAGGCTCTGCGCGACCGAACTGTCACGCCAACCACTCTACGACGTCAACTAATGCAAGCTGCAAACGTTAACGTCAGCAGAAGCACAGTCTGCCGACGTCTGCGCAAAATTGACCTGGCTTTATTCAGAGCAGCAGTGAGAATACTCCTCACTCCAGCTCATCGCAGAGCCCGGGTTGCCTGGTGTCGTCAACATGTGAGGTGGAACAGACTTCAGTTAACTCAGGTGCTGTTTACTGATGAGCCACGGTTCAATGTGTCCTTCAACGACGGCAGAATGAGGGTCTGGAGACGTCAGGGCGAGCGATTCACAACAAAAATGTCATCCGAGGCACCCTGACTGGACTGCTAAAACGGGACGAGATTGTGCAGTCCCTCATCCAGCCAGCTGTCCAAGCCATAGACGACAATGTTGTTCTGCGGGACGACAAAGCTCGACCTTATCGCGTCCGTGTGGCGGATGAATACCTTGAGCAAAGGGGCAGCTCGTTCGCCTGATCTGGCTCCCATCGAGCAGCTCTGGGACGTGATGTGGCAACGTGTAGTCAGCAACCACCCCCACCTCAAGGCGTCCCCCAGCTGACTCAGTTCCTGCATCAAGAGTGGGATGCAATCCCACAACATGTTCTCCGAATCCTGGTGAACTCCATGCGTCAACGCTGCATTTAATGTTTGACTGCAAACGGTGGGTTCACTCGCTACTGACTGGACCAGTCTTGTGTGACTTTTCATATGAGGGGTGGATGAACATTCTAACGGCCTGCTGTTGTTATAATCGCTTGATTTACTCAAAACTTAAATGACATTGTTACTGAATAAATTAGCAAAGTACTGACTCCAAGTATTGTTACATTATTTGTGTGGTGTTGTCAGTGCGTCTGCGATAAAAAGTGGCCCTTAAGTTTTGGCTGTCGGCACCGGTTTTTCTAAACCAAAGAATCATGTAGAAATCATCGCGGCAAAATCCGATACCGATAAGGACAGCCAAAGTGTCAAGGCAGCATGTGACAGTTGAAAATTCGTTCAACCCGTACTTAGTAAAAAAACACTAAACTCATTCTGCCCGACGGCAATACTTCCCAATTTTTGGAGGCGTCATCTAATGACTATGCACCAATAATTCAACAGGCGGCAAGCTAATCTGGTACTACCCTGTTTTATCATAGTCGACCCATCTCCTGCTGTAGTACGCCAGGGCTGAATGGGTTAAATAATAATAATAATTATAATGATAATAATAATAATACTAATAATAATAATAACAGCGTAAAATACGTGCGCTGGTTTGTGACTTTGGCCTTACGGCTTGTAGCTGTAGGGCTCTTTATCACAAACCGGCAAACACATTCGTATGTTATGTCAGCGCTTACTTATTTCTGCAACCGGCGTTGACGACTTCAGCTGGCAAGTCTGATTGTAGCAGATCGTTACGATGCCTGTTTGAGTTTGTTTTGCAGTACGTGTAATCAGTGTTCAAACGTCACCTAGATACAGTACCACGTCATCTTGTGCGTCATGCTTGTCGTCTGCTTCCTTTATTACCAGATAATTGTGCTTCCTTTCCGCGCAAGCATCCGCTCACCCTACCCCCCCACCCCCACCCCCACCTCTTCCACCTATCTCTTTCTTTGCAGAAAGGACAATTCGAAAGAGAGAATTTTAGTGCCTAAAACATCATCATTATCATCATTTTCTCTGTCTGTCTGTCTGTCTGTCTGTCTCTGTCTGTTACTAAGAGGTTCAGGATTAGCACTTGACCCCTGATGACTGATCGGTGCGCGATGACCGGCTTAGTGGTCAGTGTGGATAGACACACCCGCGTGCAATTATGATCGGAATGCGCGTATCATTATGACAATTGCAGCGCTCTGTGACTTTACAAGTGTTAGCCTGTGTATTGAACAGGACTGCACAACTTTCGATTTCGTTGTAAATTCAATATTAAAGATCACAAGCCGTCAAAGGAACATGGAAACAAAGTGTTGTCAGTGATAGGCATAGACCCTCATTAGCAATTGCGGGGGCTCTTGAGGATCTATACCTCTTGCAGCTTGTTACTATTGTGGTTGTGTTATCCTGTGAGAGCATGCGTGTGTTAATCGAAGGAAACGATCCGATTTTTATTTGAGCTATTATGATTATGATTCACGTACCTTTTAGTGAGATTTTCTTCTAGTTGCGCAGAGCGGAATTCACTTCATTGATACGTTAGTTTAGTTCAGAACGTTCTAGAAAGGTGGCACTGTCTAGTGACGTCGTATTAATAACGTCGCGTAGTTGGCGACAGTTCGCTACACTTTGTTTTTTTAGTGCGCGTGAATTGAGCAGCCTTTATTTTGTTTTGTGAAACGTCTAGATCCTTCTGGAGTGAATATATAACGTGGTGATAGGGCTACCATACTTTTACGTGTCTTCATTATACATTAGGATTTAGAGCTGAAGTTAGCAGCCGAGTTTTTGTAGCCTATTTTAGTGATTCCAGAAAATTCTTATTTATGAGTTTCAGTTGCGTATTTCGTTCCGATTGGTTGCATTGTATTATTTCCGTAGATGATTCTGGAAATTGGTAGTATGTTTAAGGAGGGCGCTGGGAAAGCCGGTTTGTACATTGTCTTGCTTTGTCAGTGTAGAGACACGCAGTTTATCGTAGGTACGTGGCCCGTAGAAGGTATACATTGTGGGAGACGCTGCGTATGAGAAGCTTTGAGTTGCCAGTGTGGACATTGCAGAAGAGACTTTGTATCAGTTTGTGCATTTGGAATTGCACTGTGTGGATATCGCATCGCTGAATTAAAATATTGTTGAAACTGTTACTCCAGTATTGTCTACATCCTTAAGCCACGTGTGACGGATTGCAGCTGAATGAAAGTTATTTAAAAAGAACCTTTCGTGTGTGCGTCTGGTGTGTTTATCATATTTCGACTACAACTCCACCACGTAACATTTTGGCACCTCCGACGGGACCTCCTTCGGTTGGTTCAGTGGAAAGGGTAGCAGGAGAAAACAGCCAGCAGTGAAAAGCAGAGATGGCGACAACGGAAATGGAGACATTCCTGAAAATTGGAAAGGAATGTGGACTCGAATGAGCTCAACTCCTCGAGTTTGTAAAGGAGAGAGAGAAGGAGAGATTGGAAAGAGAAGAAAAGAAACGAGACAGAGAAGAAAAGGAGAGACTGGAGAGAGAAAGAGAAAAGAGACTTGAAGAAGAAAAGAGATTGGAGAGAGAAGACAGAGCTAAAGAGCGTGAAATTAGGAAACTCGAAATTCAAGCAGAAGAGGCAGAGAAGCAGCGACAAAATGAAATTCACATAAAGCAGATGGAGATTGAGGCACAGAACCAGAGGGTTTCTGAAGCGACAGCCTTAGTCAGCAGAGAGCAAACAGCCCGTGCGCCAAAGCTTCCACCTTTCGTTGAGAACTCAGATAAGATGGACGCTTACCTAGAACGATTTGAGCGCTTCGCAGGTAGCAACAATTGGAAACAAGAGACTTGGGCTATCAAGCTGAGTGCACTTCTAACTGGCAAAACGCTTGAATTTTACACTCGCTTGCCAAGAGAAGAAGCCGTTGAAAGCCGCCCTGCTGAGACAGTATGACTTTACTGAAGAGGGTTACAGGCGACGATTTCGGAACTGCAAGCCTGAAGAAGGAGAAACACCCGGCCTATTCATTGAGAGACTCAGAAGCTACCTGGAGAAATGGATAGAGCTGGCTGGGTTAAACAGAGAGTACCAGGACCTGTGTGACCTCATCATCAAAGAACAAGTCCTCAATGCATGTTCTAAGGACCTGGCCGCCCACCTCAGAGAGCAAAAAGACCAGTCACTGAAGGCCCTGGCCGACTTCGCTCAAAGATACCTTGACTCCCGCAACATGAAGTTCGGGTCCAGTAAGCCGCAGTGTGTGTCTGCACCTGCAGAGGAAATTCACAATGTCAGAGACACCCCGAAATACAAGCCGATGGAGAACCTGACATGTTTTCTCTGTGGAAATAAAGGTCACAAAGCGATACGGTGTCCTTCTAAAGATGTTTCCCGAAGGGGACAACATCAGAATATCTAACAAAGATCGCGGGATAGCAGGCGGAAGCAGTACCACGTCTCAACACAGAGCTGCCGCTGTATTAGCCAATGATGTGACGTCATCTAGTGACTTTAAGTCTAGAGAAACGCGAGTGACACCAGAGCTGATTGAATCTTTCAGAAAGAATGGACGCATCCCAGTAGGAGATGGGGCTACATTCTTACCAGTCTCAAACATCGCGCTGCCTGAGAATGAAGTGCCGAATATGCCGGTGGTGTCAGGATTTGTCGGCAAAGCATCAGTGAGAGTGTTGAGAGACACTGGTTGTAGATGCATCATCTTGATAGAGGACCTAGTAGCTGAAGACCATAAGCTACAGGAGTGGACCACCCTCATTTTAGCTGACGGAACTGTAAGGATTACCCCCCTTGCCAAAGTCAGTGTCGACACTCCATACTTGATAGAGGTGAAGGCGTTGTGCGTAAAAACCCCTGTCTACGATCTTATCATCGGAAACATTGATGGTGCCAGAAATGCAGATGATCCAGATACAGAGTGGAGACATGAAACATGTGCTGTTACCACTAGAAGTCAAGCAAAGAACAGTCATCAGACCATCCCTCTTAAAGTGGCGGACAACACGGAAGCAGCCGTGGTGAATAAGGAAAGGCTGGTGGAGCTACAGAGAGCTGACCATACGCTTGACAAGTTCTGAGGTCAAACCGAACCCGTGACGCGAAAGGGAAAAGAGATAACCTTCAAGACGAGAAGAGATATCCTGTACCGGATATTCGACAGCAATGGAGATAAACCTGTGCGTCAAGTAGTAGTTCCTGAACCTTTGAGAATGCAGGTGATGAAAATGGCCCATGATTCCATATTGGGAGGGCATTTGGGAATCAACAAGACGCTTGATAGGATCCGAGCCGTCTTCTACTGGCCTGATATGGGAGGCGACATCACCCGATTCTGCAGGTCGTGCGACATATGCCAGAAGACAATCTCCAAGGGAAAGGTCCCCAAAGTTCCTATAGAGAAGATCGATATGCCTTTCAAGCTGTGGACCTGGTGGGGCCAATATCCTCTCCAAGTGAACATGGTCATCGCTACACTTTGAACCTGGTGGACTGCGCTACACGTTATCCTGAGGCCATACCATTAAAGAAGATCGACACTCCAACAGTGGCAGAGGCGCTCGTCGACATATTTAGCCGTTTGGCGATCCCTGAAGAGATCCTGAGTGACCTGGGAACTCAGTTCGTCTCCGACTGCATGGAGGAAATCAACCGGTTATTGAGCATCCGACACCTTACTACCACCCCTTATCACCCCATGTGTAATGGGCTGGTTGAAAATTTTAATGGAACATTGAAGGCTATGCTGAAAAAACTGTGTGCTAAGCAGCCAAGGTTGTGGCATAGATATATCAATGCATTGCTCTTCGCATACCGTGAAGTTCCTCAGGATTGGACAGGGTTTTCCCCTTTTGAATTACTGTACGGTAGGACTGTAAGGGGCCCGTGTACATCCTGAAGGAGCTGTGGACCAAGGATATCGACGCACATGAGGTGAAGATCAGCTACCAGTACGTCTTCGACCTGAGAGAGAAGCTGGAAGATACCCTCAGGATGGCACGAGAAGACCTGGGGAAGGCGCAGAACAAAGGGAAGCATTACTATGATCGTAAGGCGAAACTTCGACGATTCCAGCCAGGTGACCAAGTGTTGGTTCTTCTTCCTACCGACAACAACAAACTCCTGATGCAGTGAAAGGGACCCTACGTTGTCGACACGGTGGTTGGCATCAATGACTACAGAGTCAAGGTCAACAACAAGGTGAAGACTTACCATGCTAATCTGTTGAAGAAGTATATTGAGAGAGTTCGTCAAGACAAAACACAACTGACGGCATCGGTACGCCTTGCTGATGACGAAAGACTAGACGACGAAAACCTGTTTGACCTTAACAAACTCCGACACAAATGGAGGATGTAGAAGATATCCAGTTCGGTCAGAATCTGACCCAGTCTCAACGAGAAGAACTGAGCGTCCTGACTCCAGAGTTCAAGTATCGGTTTACACCTGACCCAGGAACAACAGACACCGTCCAGCCCGAGGTTAATCTAACATCTGACAATCCGGTTCGCGACGAGTCGTGTCGTCTGTTTCGCAACACGAGTGAAGGACTGGGAGAGAATGTTGGGGAGACGCCGGACCCGGAAGTTGACAGATTCCAGATTACCAGTAGTCATCGGGAATAGACCAGAAAAATCTAGTTTGGTGTGTGGGAACTTTTGTACTTTCCGAGGGCCGACAGTGTTTGACCTAGGACCAATAACTGTGTGAACTGTGTACTGTACCCCATGATTTGACGATGTCCAGAAGTGAACTTTGACATTGATTTTAGTTTAATCAAGGATTCACAGAACTTTGGAGCGGACTACCTGAGCAGAACAGTTTGAATAACATTTCTGTGTCCAGAACAGTTTAGATAAGCATTTTGGTTTTCATGACATTTTAAAGGGACATGTCTTCGCTCAGGACTGTTTAAAAGAACTGTGAGACGATTATTTTGATTTGATTTTGATGTGAAATTATTTTTGTTTAGGGTTCTGTGTAGTTTAACACAGCCACAACCGTATTTTTGAGATTTGAAAAGAAATTTTTGTGAAATTTCATTCTAAAGAGGGGGGTAATGTTACGATTGTGGTTGTGTTATCATGTGAGAGCATGAGTGTGTTAATCGTAGGAAACGATCCGATTTTTATTTGAGCTATCATGATTATGATTGATGTACCTTTTTAGTGAGATTTTCTTCCAGTTGCGCAGAGCGGAATTCACTTCATTGATACGTTAGTTTAGTTCAGAACGTTCTAGAAAGGTGGCACTGTCTAGTGACTTCGTATGAATGACGTCGCATAGTTGGCGACAGTTCGCTACACTTTGTTGTTTTGTTGTTGTTGTTGTTGTTGTGCGCGTGAATTGAGCAGCCTTTATTTTGTTTTGTAAAACGTCTAGATTCTTCTAGAGTGAATATATAACGTGGTGATAGGGCTACCATACTTTTACGTGTCTTCATTATACATTAGGATTTAGAGCTGAAGTTAGCAGCCGAGTTTTTGTAGCCTATTTTAGTGATTCCAGAAAATTCTTATTTATGAGTTTTAGTTGCGTATTTCGTTCCGATTGGTTGCATTGTATTATTTCCGTAGATGATTCTGGAAATTGGTAGTATATTAATTTTAAGGAGGGCGCTGGGAAAGCCGGTTTGTACATTTTCTTGCTTTGTCAGTGTAGAGACACGCAGTTTATCGTAGGTACGTGGCCCGTAGAAGGTGTACATTGTGTGAGACGCTGCGTATGAGAAGTTTTGAGTTGCCAGTGTGGACATTGCAGAAGAGACTTTGTATCAGTTTGTGCATTTGGAATTGCACTGTGTGGATATCGCATCGCTGAATTAAAATATTGTTGGAACTGTTACTCCAGTATTGTCTACATCCTTAAGCCACGTGAGACGGATTGCAGCTGAATGAGGGTTATTTGAAAAGAACCTTACGTGTGTGCGTCTGGTGTGTTTATCATACTTCGACTACAACTCCACCACGTAACACAGCTGGGTGGTTTAATCTTTTTCTTGCCGGTGTGGTCCAACGTGATATATTTTGACCCAATAACTGCCGGTGCTGGCAGACTGTGGTTTTCATTTTGAATCATTGTAGCTTCAAATATCATCAGCCGTCAAACGAACATGGACGCAAAAAAATGGGTTCAGCAAGAGGCATAGATCCTCATAAGCCCCCGCCACTGCGGGGGCTCATAAGGATCTATACCTCTTGCATTTGGGTCCTTTTTAGTTTTAATTTGGCAGTGAAGGGGTTAATGGTTCGTTACTCCACATGCCCCATGTGCTGTGAATAGAA
>BTPG01000003.1:205458534-205543534 GCA_036245525.1 Semisulcospira habei | reverse complement strand
AGTCTCAAGCTTAGTTTAGGACTTATTTTACATATAACATAATATTGCATTAACAACAAAGATAGGGACGAGGACAACAAAGAACAGCACACAACAACACAACAACAGCACTTACAACAAAAAGAAAAACAACACCACAATAACAAACAGTAACAACAACCACTAAACCGAAGCAAACTAAATATTAAAACAAGCATTCTAATTTTTGACATCTTAAATATGTAAGTACCACATACTTGCGCTTCGCATATTCTGATGATATAATAAGAAGAATCGTTTATTTTGTTGACCTTCTCAAGTCTGACCACTTATGCTGTGATTGGCAGGTCACACACAATGCCATTTTTGGCCGGTAATGTTGGCAAATCATCTGAGTAATATGTCGGGAACGTGAAACATCGCTGGTCGTCCACCGTCAGTATGAGATCGGCCTTTCTGGTCACCCCTTATATCGCTGAAAAAACGAAGATTTTAGTTTGACCCGTTGAGTATCTTTAGCGGTTCGTTTGGAATCATCGCGTTAAAGACCGCTACCGACACGCACAGGCTTAATAACAGAAGTACCATCATAACTCTTGTCTGTTACCTGTTTTCAACTATGCCCTCTAAAGAAAAGAAAAAGAAAATAATAAAAAACACTCTGCAATTGAATATTAATCCCTTTATTGCCGAGAACATGTGAACACCATCCATTTGTAAGAAATATAGATCCTCATGATTCCAGTCACAGCACACGACTTTGATAATGTTGGAACGCCCAATAACCTCTTTAAATAAATTGGTCAAATTTAGATCGCGCATCATTACTTTTAAGTTGCAAAATATATACATCAAACAAGTCATATTGCACCTAGGCAATATGGTGCAGCTGATAGTTATATAGTTTAAAAATGCCAACGGTATTTTTGAACCAACAACCACTACTGTGCTTTTTATATACAGAAGTACAAAGTAATAGACTTTATCCTAGTAAAACACACACACACACACACACACACACACACACACACACATACACACACACGCATACACACACACACACACACACACTACGCGCGCGCGCGCACGCGCGCGATCTGTAGCTATATCCAGACACAGCCCACAGCTTTACTAATGTTGGAAAGCCCAATAACCTCTTTAAATAAATTGGCCAAACTTGGCTAATCTGATATGACGTGATCTGGCCAGAAATATTTACTGCTAGTCTCTTTATATAATATTGTGATGTTCCTGACTGTGAATTTCTGACCCACGTCAACTGCCCACAAGGCGTTGTAGTCATCGTTAGAGGACAGAAGACAGTTGGTTATAATCGAACCCGTGATGTAAAATGGAGTAATTGTGTCCCCATCGACAGCCATACACGCACTAATGATGTTCCGTGGAACTTGACATAAATACCCGTTTCTTGTAGGCCACATTTTCGGTCAGGGTGAAATTAAAAGATCAGCTGCAAGGTACAAATTAATGTACAATTGTTGCTAACTATTGCTTTGGAAGATACACGTTGTACAGACGAGAAAGACTAACTTTGAACAAATAAGAGTTCTAATCAAATTCATTTTTTCACTTGTTCATTCCATCTGACTCAGACTGTTTCTACAGCCTTCGGTAATCCAAAACAAAAAAAGCCCTAGATGAATGGCGTCAGCTAACAAGTGGCGTCAGCAAGAGGCATAGATCCTCATGAGCCCCCGCAGTTGGGGGTTCATGAGGATCTATACCTCTTGCAGTTAGGTGGTGTTCAATACTTTTCAGCACTGAAGAGGTTATAAACGAAAAATATAAAAAGAAAATACAACTCTCTCTCACTCTCTCTCTCTGCTTTAACATGTCAGATTCATACCTCTGTATATATATATATATATATATATATATATATATATATATATATATATATATATATATATATATATATATATATATATATATATATATATATATATATATATATATATATATATTCTGTTATTTTTATTGATTTATTTTTCTGAGGATGGAGTGGGGGGATGGGTCTTTTTACTTACACATGTTTATATTTTGCTGTATCGACTGATGTATTTTTACATGTGTAGAGTAGGAGGACAGTTTGGACAGTTTGTTAACTCATTCAGCACGACGACCGTATTTGCCAAATTTTGGAGGTGTCATCTAACCGATTACGTACAAGTTGCAGGAGATGGATCGATCATGATAATTCAAGGGTAGTGCCAGATTAGCTTGGCGCCAAGACTATCCTTGAACTATCATGATCGGCCATGTCCTGCTGTAGGGCGTCGGGGCTGAATGGGTTAATCATGCTTTGGTCGATTGTTTTTTTTTTTCTTTATTTGTTTGTTTGTTTCATATTTTGACAAAATCTCCAGCCTGTAGCTCAGCAGAACGGAACGTAAACTCTTTCCCCCCTTTATTGGGAGTGGTTGGGAGTGGGGCGGGGGCAGGGGTGGTAAGCCAAAGTGGTTAGTTGGGGGTGGGGGTGGGGGTGGGGGTGGGTAGGCATGGTAATGTTCTTGCCGCAGTAAAGGGCCTACCGTAGCAAAGAGCCTGCCGTAGTGATGGACCTTCAGACTTAGTACGACCCTTGCCCTATCTTGTCCCAAATAAGGAGTGTCTCGCCCTACCAGCCATATACGAAAAATATATTGTTCGTCGTATTCCTGTCACAATTCCTATGCATTGTAGCATGCTTTGTCTCTTCTCTACCAGTTTTCATTAGCTGCAGTTTTGACAAATATCGATCGTCCGATGACTTACGCCGCAAAAAAAACAACCAAAATATAAATGTAAAAACTAAGGAGCTTTCGCGGGGGCTCATTGGATCTATATCTCTTGAAGATGACGCTAAGCTGTGACCTGCTAGTGACGGGGTTAATGTTGCAAACAAGGGATGTCGGTGCTCAAGGAAAATATCCCTTTTCCCCAGCTTTGGAGTGTACATGTATTTTGATGTAAACTTTTCCTTAACTTTACATTTGTGTCATTTTTGACAACAGGTTGACAATGAAGGAACAAGCGAAGAAAGTTTGCCAGCTTGCCTTTATTGAACTCAAAAGGATCAGCACTGTTCGACATTTGCTGACTGTTTAAGTTACCAAAACACTTGTTACCTCCCTTGTGCTGTCCCCAATAGACTATTACAATTCTCTTTTTATCCGGTGTTTCGCAAAATCTTCTTGACCAAATCCAGAAAGTCAGGAACTGTGCTGCACGTCTGACTTTTCGTGTACCGAAACGTGAACACATTATACCTCTACTAGCTGATTCGCATTAGTTGCCAGTTTCATACAGAATTCAGTATAAAGACCGTGCTATTTGTTTCAACATTATCTCTGGTTCTGCCCCTCCATACTTATCTGATCTTGTCCAGCTGTATACACTGTCCTGCTCACTACGCTCTGCTTCAGACACTCGTGTTTTCCGTATCACTAGACGTAATAAGGTCACTCAGGGGCATCGTGTATTGAACGCTCTCCAAGCTGATGTGCGTCACTCATCATCTCTCTCCATTTTAAAACCCAAGCTTAAAACACACCTTTTCTCTGTTGCATATACTTAAAGTCCATTTTGTCTGACGGCTCATCATGTGAGTGTGTGTGTGTGTGTGTGTGTGTGTGTGTGTGTGTGTGTGTGTGTGTGTGTGTGTGTGTGTGAGTTTTCTGCCCCTTGTAAATCAGTGTATTTTTGTTGTTGTATGTGCTTGTTTTTTTTTTTCTGTATTTTGCGTTGTGTTTCATTACTGTGATTGAAAAGCACCTAGAGCACCTTGGTGATTAGGCGCTATACAAATTAATTTCCTTTATTATTAGTAGTAGTAGTATATTTCATGTCAGCGTCTGACGTCAGGTTTTGTGTTCTGGATGACTAGAATTAAAAGTCAATACACTGATGGTTTTCGCGCATACGATATTTTCTTTACAAACTCTGTAAAGCAAAACATCAATAGGCCCCTTTGCTTACTAGCAAGGCGGGGTTATAGGTATTACATATCCTCTAGTATGTGACTGAATCTTACTGCCGTCTGCTAAGCTCCAAAAGCACAGACCAGCCACCAATTTTGAGTTTGTCTTTACTCATTCAACTCCAACACGCCACGGCAAGACATCAATCGAGCGTGAGAGTTCAAGGGTTGTGCCCCAATAGCTTGACGCCCAGAGGCGCCAAGCTACTCTGGCACAACCCTTGAACTATCACGCTCGATCTGTTTCCAGAAGTGTAATACAGTATTCAGGGGGCAACTTCAAAATTTGCGGATTTCGGTTGTGGAGCAGAATGTGTTAATGTATTATTCGTTACAAGATTTTTTTTCACCAGTGGGAAAATGACTCCCGACTACGAACGAGAGTGAAATCACGGCGAACAGTCAACACTGCAAACGTCTCCACAGGAGCCCGGAAGGCCGGCTCATGCAGTTTTCCTCGCCTGTGGAGGGGTTAACACATTCTGCTCCTGGACCGAAATGCCCACATTTTGAAGTTGCCCTCTGAAGGACTGCATTACAAAATACTCGGGACAGATCGAGCGTAACAGTTCAAGAGTGGTGCCAGAATAGCTTCGCGCCTATGAGCGCCAAGCTATTCTGCCACAATCCTTGAACTATCATGCTCGATGCATGTTTTTGCTGTGGTGTTTCGGGGCTGAATGAGTTAATCAGTTCATACCAGTCGAATCAGACGCTGGCGTCAGTTTTTGTCATTCGCTTAAGCCGATATTAAAAAAAATCGTATAACTGTCTTTGACTTTTTACGCCAGTGGACACAGTTTTGAAATCATGGCAAACGTCAGCGTCAAAGATAGCCCTGCGGTCGTCAAAGGAATATTGATACAAAGTAGTTTCAGCAAAGCTGTTAGATTAACATAGATTTTCATGAGCCGCCGTAAATGCAGAGACTCAAACGGATCGACGATCTACATGCATACATCTTGTTGTTGGGTGGTGTTCAGTTTTTTCCCGGCATTTAAGGAGTTAACTCTTTCTACCCCAGACACAGCACAGCAAGATATGGATCGACCATGTTAGTTCAAGGGCTATGCCAAAATAGCTTGGCGCCTATGGGCGCCAAGCTATTCTGACATCACCCTTGAACTATCATAGTCGATCTGTGTCCTGCACTGCAATGCAGTCTTCAGAGAACAACGGCAACATTTGGGGATTTCGGTGTTGGGGTAGAAGGAGTTAACTCGGATATCTGACTTTGCTTTAGTGTACGTACCGCTCAGCAACAAAACACTCTGACGTCATGTTGGTCGATGCGCCATATTAATTGAGGATCAAAAGAAATGCGACATTTTCGGAATCGCCGGAATCAATAAAGTGTTTCCTATGATGCCAAACTTGCCGCATTTCTGTTGCTCCTCAGAATATAAAGAAGTACCCAACGGAGAAAGAAACACGCTTAGAAAAAACGGTACAACACAATTTATTAATATTTCGGGTAAATACCCTTTGTCAAAATAGACAAACAAACAGAGACATTATTTGCTACTTATCTTCAGATGCATTGCCACATTCCTTCTGCATCTGAAGATAAGTAGCAAATAATGTCTCTGTTTGTTTGTCTATTTTGACAAAGGGTATTTACCCGAAATATTAATAAATTGTGTTGTACCGTTTTTTCTAAGCGTGTTTCTTTCTCCGTTGGGTACTTCTTTGCATTTCACACGCTTGGCAGTCACCTTTTTGGTCTGGATTCCTCAGAATATGTTTTGGAACCTTGAAAATAATTATAAGGTGATTGTGTGCTAAAGTGTGCGTGTGTGTGTTTGTGTGCGGAAAGGGGGTGGGGGGTAGGGGGTAGGGTGCGTATTCGCGTGCGTGCGTGCGTGGTACTACCTGCGTGCATACTTACAATTGCACGTCTGTTCGTGCAAAATCATTAATTTAGGAACGTTTTCGCGCTGATCTGTAATTGTGCACAGTCGCAGATCTGAGCGGAGGCGGGGGGGGGGGGGGGGGCACGAGTTTAGCCCCTTCCCCTTCCCTGTCTCCCCCCCCCCTACCCCCGCCACCACCAATTCTTTAAAATGCGATCTCACTTTTGGGGGAGTTTGTTGGACGGTCCCTCCTACCCCCTAACCCCCCCCCCCCCCAATCACCCCTCGATAATAATCCAGCAACTGGTGAGAGCCCTGATACACTCGCTAATACCCCCGCCTCCCTCCGACCCGTTGTTTGATTTTTCGACGTGTTGAAAGTCTTTACACCCCCACCCCCCCCTCCCCCCCACACACACACACACACGCAGGGGTCCCCGCCCGCCCCTACCACCATCCCATCCCTCCAGACCGAAAAAAAAACCTGTAAAACGCTCTAAGAAACTGACCATCCCCTGTTGCGCCCTAGGACCACAAGGTCCAAAATCACAGACCAGCACCTTTCCCACGTTAATAGCCCTTTCCCATTTGTAATAAGGAAGTTAAGCACGAGTATCCTCCCTTTGCTACACCGAGTTCCGGCAAGATGGAAGCAGACATAGAACGCATGAACGTGAAACAATTAAAAGATTTTCTTCGAAAACATGGACAACTTGTCAGTGGAAAAAAAGAAGAATTAGTGCGCAGAGCAAGAGGCACATTTCTGCTGCGAAAAGATGGTGAGGATGCTGTCGATGATGCTGTGGAAAGAAATGATGCAGGTCAGTAAACAGTTGACTCCACTGACCACTGCCATATGATATATTATAAATATTTCATATTTGTCAGCATGTGCTTCTTGTGCTTTGGACTCTGTTTATAAATTACATTATTGTCATATGTGTGTGTGTGTGTGTGTGTGTGTGTGTGTGTGTGTGTGTGTGTGTGTGTGTGTGTGTGTGTGTGTGTGTGTGTGTGTGTGTGTGTGTGTGTGTGTGTAAAATTTGATCTGCGAGTTAGTAGTTTTGTAATATAAGTAAAATCAATCAATTGGAAAAGACAGATTCTGCAGCTAAGCCAATTAACACAAATCGTAATCCCATATAATATCAGCAACGAAATCTGATGTATTATAACATTCTCACCAGCGCTTATGAAATGAACGAAGTTGCAAGGCTTTAATCCTTTAACTGCATAAAAATAGAGAACACCACCCACATGAGGCTCATGAGGATCTAATCTTCTTACTGCCGCCATCTTGTGTCCAAGTTACATTGACGCCTGGGGCTCTTTGGCATTTCATTATGAAAAGGGGTTTCAAAAACACAATCTGGCGTCCACTCGCTGTTCACCCCTTCACTGCAGAAAAAAAGTGAACGCAATCCAGCTGCAATAGGCATAGGTCCGAATGAGTCCCCGCGACTGCGGGGGCTCATGAGGATCTATGCCTCTTGCTGAGACCACTTTGTGTCCATGTTCGCTGGACAGTTGTGGCTTTGGTCGTTCAGTGAACTCATATTTTAAAAACAAAAATGTAATTGCAGTGGCAGAAAAGGGTTACTGGGCTATGGACTTTGAATGAATGCACTTAGTAACAGCACTGACGATGTCTGACAATGTCGGCCACGAAAGAGTTCAGCCGTGACTTGTGTGGAAAGCTACACGCCCGGATAATTATGAGCTAGAAGAAAATGATACTGACCTAGCGGATAATAAGCAGGCAGATCCAAAATGTGGTGGACTAGATTGCAGATTTTATTTTGTCTGCACATAATGTATTAACCCAATCAGCCCTGACGCACTACAGCAGGAGATGGGTCGACCATGTTAATTCAAGGGTAGTATCATTTTCCTGTGAATTGCCATGGTCGATCCATCTCCTGCAACTGGTGCATAGTCATTAGAGGACACCTAAACAATTTGTGAAATACGGCCGTCGGGCTGAATGAGTTAAATGTAGCGAGTGATGTACCAGCCTGATGTGTGTGTGCGTGCGTGCATGCATGTGTGAGCGCGCTCGCGAGTGCGTGCGTGGAAAACTACAAGTCCAGATATGAGACGGCAAAGATCAAAATGATATTTGAATGATATGCAATGGAAGAACTACAGGGGGAAAAAACCGAAGTTATGACAAGAGATGCTCCCCTGCTCGGAGCGTCAATAAAATACTATTCTATTGAGTCCTCACGCTCCGAGTCAGTGGCACAACTCTTGCAGTAACGTCGGTTTGATCCCCCTGTCGGAGGAACAAGAACAGACAGAACACGAAGAAGTGACATCAGTGAACTAGAGTGCAGATTGTATTATGTCTACACATGCTGTATTAGATAGCGAGTGATTCATAATCCACAAGTCTAATGCACTGAAGGTTATTTTACAGTGTGTGTGTGTATGTCTGTGTGTCTGTCTGTCTATATGTATGTATGTGTGCTTGTGTGTATGTGTGTGTGTGTGTACGTGTGTTCGTTGATGCCTACATGATAAACTGTATATTGAATACGCAATCCGTCCCAATGAGCGAATTCAGACCGACGTCGGCCGCCGTGGGACCGCGCAGGGCCTTTTGCGCATTTGGCATTACCCTTTAACTCATTCAGCCCGACGGCCGTATTACCTAAATTTTGTAGGCGTCATCTAATGACTATGCACCAGTTGCAGGAGATGGATCGACCAGGATAATTCAAGGGCAGTGCCAGATTAGCTTGGCGCCGACAGGCGCCAAGCTACTCTGGCACTACCCTTGAATTATCCTGGTCGACCCATCTCATCTCCTGCTTCAACGCTATACGACATTTCCGCAGCTATTGATGCGTGTTGTCTTGAATGAGTCGAGCAGACGCAAAGCTCATGCAAAAAAACAAAAAAACAAAATTCTCCTTGAAGAGTGTCTGCTCTCCTCTGAGTGACGAAGTCGTCAGGGTTGCGCCTGTGACTTAACGCATTAGGCAATGGTCCTCGGGTCGACAGCGGCCGCATTGCCCAGGCTTGCTGCGTCCGACCGGCCATAGTGTCTTTTGCTTTCTGGAAAATGTACACATCATGTTAGAGCGGTGCGCAAGCGTGTCAACAAACCTGCCGGTAAAATAGCTGCATATATTTATACAATTGTAAGGTATATAATCTATTTTTACCTACTGCCTCGTTTATTGTGTTTTGAACACTGAGTCAAGTCAGTGCGCTTCAGACAGCATGTCTGCTTGGAAGTGGTGTGACTTATCCCCTGCTATTCACGTGTGGCTATTGGTCTCCTTGTGTGCTTTTGAGGCGAAAGATAAACCATGTATATCATTTTGTAATTTGTGTCCTTACAAATTTGCTGTCGTCGGCTGAAACCTTAAAAATTCTGCTTCAAGACCGAAATCCCCAATTTCCTTTTCGTTTTCTTTTTTTGTGACCAGAATGTCACATCAAGCCATCATATATTGGTGTGCGATGTACAGACGTTTTATAATTTAAAAAAAAAAAAAAAGTTGCCCTCTGGAGGACTGTATTTTAATTCTAAAGACATATCGAGCATGATAGGGTAAGTGTGGTGCCAGAATAGCTTAGCGCCTGCAGGCTCCAAGCTATTCTGGCACCACCCTTAAACTATAACGCTCGATCCATGTCTTACTGTGGTGTTTCGAGGCTAGTGCTCACGTTTCAGTTCACCGCCAGCTGTTCAGGTAAACGGACGGCTAGTCGTACAGCCGATACGGAACCTAATGCGCAAAAGGCCATCGGGTCGGCACAGTCGTGCGCGGGTCAACGGCGACCGACGTCGGCCGGATGGCCTTTTCGCATTGTGAAGTCTGCTACTATTGAGAAAAAGGCTTGCTTGTTGAGCACTGCAATACATACTTATAATCGCGGCCTGTTCAGCTGGGCATCTGGCAGCGAAATGGCATAAGCACTGGCGTGCCGGGTTTTGATTGTTAGTGGGGTCAATTGATACCAATGCAAAATGCAGAGTTCAGCATGTAAACTCTAAAAAAAAGTGTGCTTTTCAGCTCTTAACGTCATTAGAACAGCATACCTTTAACTCATTCGAGACGTGCCGCCTACGGATACCTCGGCTTATGCCGCGTATCCGGAAGCGGCACGTCTCGAATGAGTTAACACATGAAGGGACGAGGTTCGTCTCTTCGGCTCCTTTGTGGGATGAGGCCTGTCAACGAGACGACTAGCATAATTATAGCACATTAAAGTTCTACGTTGGTTAGTTATTGGATTTTAACGAAAAGGCAGGCTCCTAAGGCCATCAACGGCGGGTTATAAACAGCGCGTGCGTGCAGTTTAACACATTCAACTCTAATTACGCACGGCAACCTGATCGACCATAATGGGTTGAAGGTTGGTGCCAGAACAGCTTGGTGACTAGGAGTCGCCATGCTATTCGGGCACCGCCCTTGTATTACAGTCGATATGCCTCCTAAACTGTCAAAAGACAAATTGCACGCGAGTGATTTCACACCATGCGGTGCTCGTTCATACCCCTGGCGCTGTAGCGAACATGATGACGAGTGATTTCACACCATGCGATGCTCGTTCATACCCCCGACACTGTAGGGAACATGATGACGAGTGATTTCACACCATGCGATGCTCGTTCATACCCCCGACACTGTAGGGAACATGATGACGAGTGATTTCACACCATGCGGTGCTCGTTCATACCCCTGGCGCTGTAGCGAACATGATGACGAGAGGTTGGTCGTGCGCTGAAGATGTCGTTAATTATATCCTCAGTAAGGTTGAAAAAGGCCCCATCTTTCAGCTTTAACAGAGAGTCAGGCGACAGGCAGCCTAAAGCAATGGACTCTGGGTGGATGTAGCATTGGTACAGGCCGGGGGTGACAGGAGCACGGAGCCATACATTAAATGTTTTGTTGGCGAAGAACGTAGAGGAACTGGGGGAAATGTTGCCATCTGGTTCCTGAAAACACACAAGCAAACACGCGCAATTTATATCATCTGTCCAACTCAACATTTAATAAATAAATAATATATTTGTTTTTATTTTAGGGGGGGGGGGGGGGTTGTCGGTGCCGGGGGAGGGGGGTAGGGGTAGGTGGGTGGGGTAGGTGGCAGTGGGGGGGGGGGGGGGGGGTGGTAGTAAGGGGCATTTCATATAAGCGCATAGAGCTCTTTGACGATATACGGTAAATAAATAAATTTTAATTGCTATGGTGATGATGATGATAATGATAATGAGAGCGATGATGATGGATATTATATTATTGTTATTTATTATTATTATTATTTATTATTATTATTATTATTATTATTATTATCGTTACTATTATCATCATCACATCATTATTAAGACCAAAAAATTGTATGCTGGTCTGTGATTTTGGATCTTACGCCCGTGTGGTCTTACGGCTACGGCCGTAGGATCCAAAAATCACAGACCAGCCGGCGCACACACGGCGCCCAGAGGTACGTGTGCTTCGCGTTTTTTGGGTGCGCACATATCTGTGGTTCCACATTGCGGCCCCAGGCGATAGTAACATGAAACAAACACCAGCACCAGTTTATGAACCCCTTCCCTGCCGAGAAAAAGTAAACACTATCCAACTGCAAAATGCACAGACCCTCATGAGCCCCCGCATTTGCGGGGGCTCATGAGGATCTTTGCCTCTTGCTGAGATCAGTTTGTATCCACGTTTCTTGGACGGTTTTGGCTTCCGGTCGTTGATGATTTCAGAACGCGAAGTGTACGTACAGTGGCAGGGACGGAAGGAGTCAATAGACGTGTAGATATCGGTCAGATGCTGAGGTAAATCCTGCAGGAAGCCTTTATGCTACGTACAGCCAGAGGGTTACCTCATTCCAGACGTAATTATCCGTATGCCTTACGTCTGGAATGATCGTCAAGACTTAACTTCCACTCCAATACTACTGGTGGATCACCCCGATCTTCAAAACTTCCGCATGACAGCTTCAGGAACAGAGTCTGTACTCCGCGTATCGTGAACTTTTTTTTACCACTTGGCCAAATGTGCATCTTGCCGTCGACATTAAGGACTGGGATCCCTGGAAGCACAATAAATGTAATCGATAGAAACAATTCATTGCGCATCTCTGATCTCGGGTACACAATGTATTGCACACGTAGAGGAAAACAGATCCCAGTGAGCATAAGGCCATTGGACCGACATCTGCCGCCGTTGGCCTGCGCACTAACGTGATGTCGGTCCAATGGCGTTATGCGCACTGGGATGATGCGTCACACAAATGTGCATGGTAGCGGAAAACTCACGAGTGATAGAGAACGAATCTCAAATGAATTAATTTTGCAAATAATGCCAACTACAGTAAATGCGGTTGTGTGCAATCCACGCTATAATCTTCGTTATAAAAACAAATGAACAGACATGAAATACCTAAAAGTAGTATTAAAAACATTAAGACATTTTTTCGTTCGGGTGCTTAGTTGAAATGACGCGCACAGTAAAAATTTCATAAAATTCCTAAATGGCTGATGTAACTTTTACGTGATTTACTAAAATTGCTTTAGTGTCTGTAGTTTCATGTACAGATGCGTGGGGAAAAAAGTAATTGTTTAAAGTCCAGTACTATTCTGAAACACTGTAAGAGGCATAATGAATCAGTTTTTGGCTTAACTCATTCGACTCCGACACGCCACGGCAAGACATGGAAAGAGCCTGATAGTTCAAGTGTTATACCAGAATAGCTTGGCGCCCATAGGCGCCAAGCTATTCTGGCACAACCCTTGAACTATCACACTCGATATGTTTCCAAAAGTGAAATACAGACTTCAGGGGGCAACTTCAAAATTTGCGGGTTTCGGTCCTGGAGCAGAATGTGTTCAATTATCTTCTTTTGTCGTATGGAATCAGCTTGCTGAATAGCTGTTGCGTATGAAGGAGTTACATGAATTTTACAAAGGATTTTTGTCGGATTTAATATATTTCCTAGTTTGACCTACTGTATTTAACGGGATTACATTTTTTAAACCAGCAAATTCCTGATGATTGAAAGAACTCATGAATTTATTGTTTTATTCATTAATTTTGTGAAATCGTGGTCTAAAGAGATTCTATGGATTCCATGCTATTCATGGAAAGAAGGCATTTTAAAGAATATCTTTTTTTTTTTTTTTTTTTTGGCCATTCACATTATTAACAATCATAATTGGTGCGCTCCATTTTGCCTTATCCATCTTTTTTGAACGACTTGTTATATTGTGTGCACTAGTAGCTTTGTACCTTTAGCACAGTTGTACTTTTGTAGTTTAGCAATGGCAAGCGTGAAAAATGGCACATGAGCTAACTGCTTCTTCCGTTCAGAAATAAAGTTTCAAGTTTCAATGCTACTTTGCAGCAATTATCGTAACATGGAGCACACTCGACAGCCACAGACAAAAATAGCCTCGATTAGTCTGACCTTGACGGATAGGCCTACCTGTGATAGGTCAAAAACCCTTAAACTGTCAGAGAAAATGACAGAATGTTCTTCTTCTTTTTCTCTAACGCCGTCACGCTTGTAGTTTGCCTCTTCAAATGAAATCGGTGGTCTTCTGTAGCGCCTCCACAGGCCCGTACAGTTTCTCTTGTAGAATGGCGGGCTTCGGCCATATCATGGCAAAATGTTCTTTGTCGCTGTCTAAGTGCATATTATGTTCATAGATAAATTATCGTCGTAGTGGCGACCGATTATGTGACGTATTTTGTAATCTACTCGATTACAGCCCGTTTTCAATTAAGACATGTTAGTCTGATCTGAGTGACGCTGCAGGATCAATTTTCTTCCAATAAAGACGAATTAGTGATTGATAATTCTGTTTTATAAATTAGGATAGTTGGTGGATCATATATTGGTGTGATGTTAATGTGGATGTTGAACCTGTGTTTTGCTTGTTCGTAATTAATATTAAAAAGATTGAAAGACTTGCCATATAAAAACGAAACCACGGGACATGATTGCTTGATACTTTTGCATATACTATCCTACACAATTAACCCTTTTAGCCTCACGGGTACATTTCCCAAATTTTGAAAGTGTTACTTATCGACTCTGTAAAAGTTGCAGGAGGTGAATTGATCATGATAATTCAAGGGTAGTGCCAGATTAGCTTGCGCCTTCAGGCGCCAAGCTAATCTGGCACTACACTTGAATTATCATGGTCAATCAGTCTCCTGCTGCAGGGACTCAGGGAAAAATGGGTTCACAAAACTTCAGCCACTTAGTCGTCTGCTCGGCGTTAAACCCAAACGACTAACCGAACAACGAAGCTTCATCGAAAACATGTGCAACTTTGGCCTACTTCTGATTTCCAAACAAGGTCTATAATATCAATATTATGCCACCTACGTGGTACCATGATAAAAAAGGTGTTGGTGTAGCTCTTGACCGTGCCCTCAGCAGTAGCGATATCCATCACGATACTATACTCTCCCGCGTCGGAAAAGGTGACTGAATTGAGGATGAGCGGGTTAGGATTGAACCTTGGGTCACTGTCCGTTGAAATGATACCCTGTCCCTGGTAGCAGAATCATATTAATGTGATTGGGAGGCTGCTCAGAGAGAGATAGAAGAATGTACTTTACTCAACCACCGGATCCTCAGGAGCCAAACAGATGCCCTAAAACTATTCAATTTTAATCTCAAACACTCACAACTCTCTAAATGCTAACATAATTTCCACCTCACTGGCACCAAAACCGTATTTTGAAACAAACACTGGCTCATGAAAATCATCATCTGTATTGCCGAGTACAATACTGACCCAATGACCATTGCCTTAATTAACCCCAATAATTAACTAATTAAGGACGTTAACATCCACACGGTCGTTTCTCTCAAATCAAACCAAAAAGTGATAGTGCACTCTGTAAATAAACTAATGACATTTCAACCCACCTGTCAGAGTCGATTTCTGAGGAACATTTTTTTCTCAAGTAGAACTTTATACTTACTAACAAGTTACAACTAACTTTTAGTAACCTGCAGAGGTAACCTTTAAGTTACTTACCATAAGAACTTATTAATTACTTACCATAAGAACTTATTAATTACTTACTGTAAGTTCTTACAAGTTCTTAATTAAACTTCCAATTCCTGTGGCAAACAGAACAATACCCCCTACAGAACAACCAGCTGAAACTGTACCAACAGCCATAGATGTGTTTTGTACAGAATTAAATACTGACCTTTTACATCTGGAGGACCTCGCCTCTTCACTTCCCAAATATTTAATTGCTTCTGTAATATTTATTAATCGGAATGCGTCTGCCTGTAATGTTTTATTTGATGCAATTGGCACATACGGATCAGGTGCAAGCGTCGACACAGACTCAAGCATCGGTAGTTGTGGATAGAATTTTGTCATTTTTTTTATTCACAAATATTTTTTATTTAATCAGCAATTACATTTTGCAACTCGTCAAAAGTATACAATTTGCTGGCGTAATAAAACAAAACAAGATCAATGTGTTCTAGCTTTATAAAATTTAGAAAAACAAAAAATGTTTTGTCGACCAATATCTTGACGGCTAGAACACTGCTCAAAACCTCAAAAACATCTAATTTTTTTTTCTAATAGCAATAAAAACTTGTGTTGACTCTGTCAATGTTTCATCCCATGTAAGTTTTATTCTCTGTGCTATATCTGCCTCTTTCACAGAAGTTACAGATCTCATGATAATTTCAAATACTATTGTCTCTTCTATTGCGATGGGAAAGTTTGCTGGTGCAAACACGACCTTTGCATCTGATCTATTTTTCCTATGCATAAGAAGATATCTCTCATACTCTTGTACTTTCAGTTTATCTCTGATATTGTTGTCTGAAGACAAAACTTGGAACAAGGCTTACAATAAGCGGCCCAGAGTTAACAACTTTTCTAAACACTAAGGCACCTTCATCATCAGTATATACATAAGGACTAATAAATTCCAACTTTATGTCCCAGTCAATTGTGGGTAGCAGTGCAGGCACAGGCGAAATTACCCATTTATTACCCACATGTATTAAGTTGTAGGGTGCATTATTTACAGGTGGAGTAGGAACAGTGACATCACGCAGCTGTCCAAGTTTAGGAATTGGTCTATCAGTGCCATCCTTCATGTCATCTATTACTTTTCTCTTGTACATATTGAAAGAATTAAGTTCAAATCCATCCACCTCGCCCACCTCCCCCTCCTTCTCAAAATCCTGTACGTCAGCCAAATCTTTCAACTCTTTTACAGGACACGCAACTGGAATAATTCTTGGCTTTGGACCAGCACTCATAAACAAAAGTAAAATTATTTAACTTCTAACACAACACTAAAATCATGCATCACAACTGGTTTGTCATCTTGATTAGTTACAGATAAACACAGTGACTCAAAGAAACTAGAACCTAATTTCTTAAACTGCAAATTAGGAAATGCAGCAACCACACTTTCACAATAGGGTGCAGTTCCAGTTGGTAAGCATCTCAACAAAGTTTCCATTGTGAACATTCTCAGTCGTGTTTGGTTCTTTCAAATAAACATTTAGTACTGTGTGTACTGCCAAATGAACAGGATATCTTCCAGTTTTTTTGGGGTTTTTTTTGTTCTTTTTTGGGCTTAAATTTTAAAACTGCTTCATAGGTCCAATCATCATCACCACTAACAGCTAAAATAGCAAGATCAAAATTGGATAAAAAAACCTAGTAGTATTAATAGTTTGTCTGTTAATATAAGCTAAAAGCAAGTTAGCCGGATTTAAAGTTGCTTTAATTTTATACATATCTTGTAAAACTTCATCTATAGTACAAAAGTCGTAATACCCAGGCTGTAGTAAGTGATTAGCACCCCAACTTGTATGACCTATAGTTCCATGTACAGAATATTCACCATCATCTGTTACATTAAACCACTTCACTGTGTAGAACATTTCATGGATAGCTACAGCCCTGCTACCATCACGATTATCAATCCCATTAGTTAACCACACTGGTTTGCTTGTGTCAAGATTTGTTAAGGTGATAAACATTTTTATTATCTCATTAAAAAAATGATGGAATTTAAATCACCAACCATTACCACAACAAACGCATTTCAATTTAATGTGAATGCCAAATATAATGTTGCACCTACTTATGAACAGAAAATAATTCAACTAAATCAGCTCGATATAGCTGTAAGTGAACAAGATTTATTTAAAGTGAAAGTACCCAACCCCTTTGACCATTACCTAAACCCTCCAATAACAGATGATCCAACTGCAAGAAAGTGGTCATCAAGCCCACTACAGATGTTTCAAAACCAGCTTAACTTTGCTATACTATGTTCTACTACAGGCTGTGGTGTTTCATTCACAGACCATTTGAATCACTCGAACAAACTGATTAGGTCTGTATACCGTTTCCACACCAGCTTAGACGTATTTTGTCAGAACTTCATACCCCTCTACCAACTGAATCCAGTTTTAACAGGTTTAGCAACCTCATGGATATGAAAGCATTTGAACGGATTTGTAATGAATTTAACATCAGTCCCAGGTATGACAAAAACTTGATGATCACAATGACATGGGTACATTGTATTATGCTAGGAGTCACAGACAATGCCCCCAAGATTACTACCCCGGTGACACTTCATTCTCATCAAAATCACAAGTCTGGTTAGGCTCAATAGAACAGAAACAGTCTAATGCCTGGACCACATTTATCTTAGACAGGAGTGACGGATTTACTCAAGCATGAGTTGAGCGCTTAAATGAGTCTATCAGAACATATGTGTGGTGTTTACTAGGAGCACAATCATTAACAAAATCAAACATTTCAAATGGAAGTGGAAAGTTTGAATCTCAAAAACAGTTTCTCGCAAATCTGGAAGATTCGATTAATTCAGTTGTTGATCTCCCATCAAGCAAGCATATAATGCTATCAAGACGTTCTCAGATATACCAGATCAAAAGTTGACTTTGTAGTTGGCATCGGGTTGTACATGTTACCATCTGACACTCAATTACAAATGGGGACAATAACAAATTATAATAATGAAATAATTGTTGCAGGTTTTGGTCAAAAATTAGGACTAAATCAATCTGTGAATTTGGGAGCAACAACCACACATGTACAGTCATTAAAATCATTACCCCACCCCCAACACCTGCACTTATACTGTCAGTACAGTCAACACCATCACCAACCCCTGACACACATGAGCCAGAGAGAACTGCATTTGTAATAGGCCTCACTGGATTAGGGGTATTATTTCTTTACCTTTTTCATTAAATAACCAGTTATTAACCCTCCTATTGTAACCAGAAAGACCCACACATGTTCTGCCATAAACCCCACTACCTTCGCTGCAGTAGTGATCAATCAACTGACAACAGTGCCTATTATACCAGGCAAAGCGTCCATTGCTTTCACAGCCAATTTCTTAAGCAAGTCTGATATGTGAGACAGTTGTTTCTTTACCCATGACTGAAAATCTTTTGGGTCTGTTGGAGCCGGTGGGCCTGGTGGTGCTGGAGGTGGAGAACCACCAACCCCGGGTCCACCAGAGACAGCCAACACAACAGTACTGATAATAAACCCAAGAGCAGTAATTAAACTCGCAATTGTAATACCCTGCTCTCTGAAAAGTGTTTTCAATCTCTCAGCCAAAGTTGTGTCTTCGTGAAGTATTTTCTGAATAGTTTCCCTAATCCTGTTGACATGTGTTTTCAGTTTTTCTCTTCCAATACTAATCGTTTCTAACCTTCCTGATCTTTCTATCTGCAAATCATTTAATCTGTGTTGTATTTTTTCTTTCATTTCTGTGTCAAGATTCCCATTGTCTGCGGTAGCCAGTTTCTCTTTTTCTCGTTCTATGTGTTTATCAAGCTCACCTAGTTTGGCAATATTATTTACCATCTCACTTCTTATTGACTGCAGAGATTTATCCAAGCCAATAATCTCTCTCATTGACAAAGGTGGGTCATCTATTGTTTTCATAGCATCATTTATTTGACCTTCAGTAAATGAGGTTTCTTGTATCACCGTGTTTGCTATTTCTGGCAGGCTTGTTACTGGTGCCATTTCAATTTCTTGTGCCGTTGGTAACTTTGTTTGCGTGTCGTGAAGCGCACTAACAAGACGCGGCGTGACAGGAGACCCTTCAATTCCAAGTTGATGCAAGGCACCAACACCACCTTCATTTTTGATTGTACTTAAAGCCCTAAACTTACCAGGGTCTTTTTTGTTAGTCAATAGTACTTTCCCTTTGTCAACAGTATTTAAATATAAAAGACCCTTGCCATGAAGTTCAAACTGATTAGGATCTATGTTGTCTGGGCGGTCACCAACATGATCATAAAATGAGTTCACTTTGGTTTCTAAAAGTTCATGACGTAAACTGTAAGTATTTCTTTTACCAGTCATTCCAGTCATATCTGTCATATCTGTTGTATTACCAAAATCATACATGTCATCCATTTCAAAATCTTCATGATTAAATCCTCCCGCTGACATTGTTTTATTAATTTAATATTTTTTATTGTGCATAATAAAAATGACACAGTCTTACGGATCAAATTTAGACCCATATAGAAAACTACGTGAGCCTCTCTGTGTTAAGGGCATTCGACAATCAATCGTCATCACAAACAATCCTAGTACTATAGACCAGAACCAAACACTTACTGTCAAGTTTCCAAACCTAGGTCCCAGTGACGTTATTGTTCCTGGCACTGCACGCCTAGCATTTAATATTGAACTATCATCAGACGCAGACGTAAACAACTAGTTAACAATCTTGGCAGAGCAATTATAAGAACTATTAAAGTAAAACTTGAAGGACAGGAAGTGTTTAGTCTTGACGATGCAGATGTGTTCTACTGTTACAAAGATCTTTGGCTCACAAGAGAAGAACGAGAAGATCGTATTTACCATTTATTTGCTTTGTTTGAAAAACTAAATCCTGGTATGTCTGTGAATGTGTATGTGTGGGATAATGAGTCTGTTGACAAATTACAACCAATTAGAGTATCACCACTTGCTCCAACCTAAGGACAGACAGAAGATAAACATGTTGACATGATATTAATCAGTGATGATAATAACTTTCACTACACAATTATCAGGAGTATGTCACAGCTAATTCATAATCATGTATCAAAATATGGTAGGAAACAGGAAGTGTGTAAAAGATGTTTTGCAAAGATTTTCTTCTATTGCAGTGGCACATAAACATGTTTTACATTGTAGGTCAGCTGATGACATTCAAACTGTACTTAAGTATCCAGAACCTGGTAGTCAAGTATTTTTTAAGAACTATGGAAATCAGCAAAAGTTGCCATTTGTAGTGTATGCTGATTTTGAATCACTGGTTGTACCATATGAAAGTCCTGTTCCAGAATCATTACCAAAGACTATAAAGTTGAGTGACCAAGTGGTGTGTTCTTTTGGATATATTATTGTTAGGTCAGACGGACAGCATAGCGAACCTGTTATCTACAGGGGAGAAAATGCAGCATGTCTGTTTTTAACAGAAATGAGACAACTGTATAGTCAGGTAGTAAATTATCTCACAACATGTCAAATGCCTTTGGTGATGACAGAAGAAGACAATCTGAAATTTGATACAGCTGTGACGTGTTGAATTTGTGAACAACCTCTGGGAGGTGATAAAGTTCATGACCATGATCACATAACTGGACGTTACAGAGGTGCCACACATAATAAATGTAACTTGTTATTAAAAACAGATCCAAAGACATATAAGTTACCAATATTTTTTCACAATCTCAAAGGATATGATTCACATATTATAATGCAGGCTGTTGATGAGTCTTACAGAAACATAAGTTGTATAGCTCAGACAACTGAGAAATACTTGACTTTTAGGTTAGACAAATTAGCATTTTATGACTCTATGCAACATTTGTCTTTAGGGTTGGCTAGTCTGGCAGAAGGATTGACTGAGTATCCAATAACAAGTAAATATTTTGAGCCAGACTTGATTAAGAAAGGTGTGTATCCGCATGAGTACATCAGTGAGTGGGTTGTGTTTGAGGAAAGGAGACTGCCACCAAAAGAAAAATTTTATTCTACACTTAATGGTAAAGGTATTTCTCACTCTGATTACCAGCACGCTCTTGATGCATGGGGTAAATTAGGGTGTCAGACGATTGGTGACTATCACGATCAGTACTTGAAAGCTGACGTTTGTTTGCTAGCAGACGTATTTGAAAGTTACCGTGAAAAAGGTTTGTTGCACTACAGGCTTGACCCAGCATGTTACATAACTACTCCTGGCATGACATGGGATGCATTTTTGAAATCCAGTAAGATATTTATAGACCTGTTGTCTGATTGTACGATGGGTGAAATGGTGGAACGTGGATTGAGGGCTGGCATTAGTATTGCTGCAAACAATTACGCCAGAGCCAACAATAAATATCTGAACGGTCATGGTGACCTTGGCTATGACCCTCAAGGTCATCTAATTATATCCTGTACGTAGACGTGAACAATTTGTATGGACGTGTGAGTTAGTGCCCTTGAAAAACTTTTGTCTGTATGATTTGTCACAGTATGATGTAACAGTCAGGGTTAACAAACAATATTATGAATCTTGACTAAAACAACGCAAAGGGTTGGATCTTTGAAGTAGACCTGGACAACCCACACCATCTACATGATTACCACAATGATTTTCCATTGGCAGTTGAGAAAATGAGTATGACAGGGAAAAAAGAAGACACTAAACTTGTACCAAATTTGAATGACAAATTCAATTATGTTTGCCATTATCGCTTGCTGCAGTTTTACATCAGACATGGGTTAGTACTAAAGAAAGTTCACAGAGGAATTCAATTTGATCAGAGTGCTTTTATGAAAGATTACATAATGAAAAACACAACATTGCGTGCCAGAGACGGCAACACTGCATTTGACAAAGACTTCTTTAAGCTTATGAACAATGCCTGTTTTGGCAAGACAATGGAAAATCCTCATCACCGTAAAGATGTCAGACTAGTAACAACTGAATCTCTTGGCTTGACTTCGCGAATGAACATTTTATAGGAGTTGCCCACGACATCTGCAGGCTTGTTCGTGGCTGCGGAGGCCAATCCGGGACAGGCAGGTTCGACCGCAGTGGCTGCAGGGGAAGGTATGGCCAGGGTTCTGAGTTGCGGCATCTCTGTTTTTCTCCTGAGCCGCTTGTCCTTAAGGCTAGCTCTGTGAGAGTCCTCAAAGGAGACAGCTGCCTTGTAAATGGTGGAGCGCCAGGTGTCATGGTCCACAGCAAGCAAGGACCACTGGTGGTGGTCGATTTAGCAGGCACTAAGTGACTTCTTGAGACAGTCTTTGTATCTCTTCTTTGGTGCCCCTCTGTCATGGTGTCCAGTAGCAAGCTCGACGAACAGGGTGATCTTTGGTAGGCGATGATCCTCCATCCTGAAGACATGCCCCGCCCAGTGGAGCTGTGTCCACAGCAGCAAGGCCTCAATGCTCACAGTTTCAGCCTGTTCAAGGACCTCGACGTTGGTGACATAGTCACTCCAGTGAATGCCCAGGATAGTACGCAGGCAGCGCTGGTGGAAGCGGTCAACGGAGTCGTAGTTGGCTGTGGTAGAAGGCCGGGGACTCGGAACCATACAGCAGGGTGGTGAGGACCACAGCTCTGTACACGCTGATCTTGGTGCCTGTTTTCAGCTGTTGATTGTGCCACACCCGCTTGAAAAGTAGCCCGAAAGTGCTGCTCGCTTTTGCCAGCCTGCTGTCAAGCTCCTTGTCCAGCTTGGCGTCTGACGTGATAATGCAGCCAAGGTAAGTAAACTGGTGCACTGACTTTAGTTCAGACTCGCCAATGGTGATGTGAGGAGGGCGATACACTGTCTTGGGTGCCGGCTGATGGAGGACCTCTGTCTTCTTCAGACTGACCTCGAGTCCAAAAGGCTGGGCAGCATCTGCGAAGCAGGACGTGATGCACTGCAGGGCTCTCTCTGTGTGTGCAACGAGGGCAGCGTCATCAGCAAAAAGCAGCTCACGAATCAGTTGGTCTAGGGTTTTTGTGTGGGCCTGCAGTCATCTGAGGTTGAACAGGCTGCCATCGAGACGATACCTGATGTACACTGCATCAGGTGCAATTAAACTTACAGGTAAGCTGCAGTACACAGGGTACAAGGAGTTTCATTCATCATTGTATGCAGTGTCACTCAAAAAAAAAAGATTGTCAAATTGGACAAACCAGTATTCATTGGTATGGCAATTCTTGAATTGTCAAAACTGTTGATGCTCGAATTTTATTATGATTACTTGAAACCAAAATATCCTGAGTGTCGACTGCTATACACTGACACTGACTCTATTATCATTGATGTGCCTACTGAAGACTTTTATGAAGACATGAAAACAGAGTTACACATGTATGACACGTCTGACTATCATAAAGATCACCCGCTGTTTAGCACACAAAAGAAGAAAGTGTCTGGAAAGTTTAAGGATGAACTGAATGGTGTGCCAAAAGTTGAGTACGTTGGACTGAGATCAAAAATGTATTCTATACTGCACCAGAAAGGTAGTCAGTCGAAAGCCAAAGGAATAAAAAAAAAAAAAAACAGCGATTAAAAATAAAGACATTCGTCATGAACATTAAAAACAAGTATTAGATGGTGCATTAATGCCTGATTATCCAAACAAGTCACTGAGATCAAACAAACATAATATTGAAATGATCCAAACAAATAAAAAGTCACTTGCAGTTGGGGACACAAAACGTGTGTTTCACAGTAAGGAAAAGGCTTATGCGCCTGGACATTACAGGCTCAAGTTATATGAAGAAATAGCTGATGAACTGGGTGATGCAATAATTGATGAGTTAGTTACTGAAATGAGTAACAGTGTCTGGGGGAATAATCTGTAATTCTTCTCTGACAAATGCCCTCTGCGGTGCTGGTTCGTACAGGTAATATATTGACGCATCAGGACCGGGGACTAATTTTTTATATTGTGTACAGACGAAGACCAGATGGGTTGCCCTGTGCTTCACGTCATTTTTGATTCTCCAGGTTGATATAAATATTTTACCTGTTTAGTAAATAAACTTGTGTCTGGTGTTGACGGTGTTGTTGTTTTTGGCTCTGTAATTGTTTTCAATTTAATAGCATCAGCAGGCTTAGGGCGCAAGCCTTGTCCTTCATTATTCATTGCTTTTATTACAGATGGTAATCTTTTTACCCACTCTGTGTTACGCGTGTCATGCATGAGTTCCTTTGAATACTGGTTACTAAAAAGTCTTTCTGATAATTGCTTGTTGAAATTTTCTACAATTGCCTGCGATCTGTGTACGCCTGGAATGCCTCGTCTAACCAGTATGCCATGCTTCGCAAATAACTGATTAACAGCGCTCTTAAATTCAGATCCGTCATCAACTTGTACAAGTCTGGGGTATTTCAGAGGACCTTGACTATATATTTTTGTTAACGCTGTAGCAACTGTGGTAGCAGTTTTGTCAGATATGGGCTCGGCATCTTTGTACCTTGAAGCTATATCAACGACAGTCAGTGCGTATTTGTATCTTTTCTTTCTTATTGTGTTGTGTGGTAGGAACAGAAGATCCATTTGATGTGTGTCGTTTGGTGTTGTGTTTTCAAAATGGGGTCTAGATATTGTTCTTTGAGCAGGGAGGTATATCTGCCAAATTGCTTGTCTTTGTAACAATTGTTTGACTTGATTGAGTGTTATATCTCTGCCCACAGCGGCATGTAATCTTTGAATAGTTGTTTGTCCTTTCCAATATCCAATTGGGGAGTAATATATTTTTGATAGTTTATTTTCGACGTTCATTTCTTCTAGCAATATAATGACCAGTAAAAAATACAAATGTCATTCCCACTAGAACAAAGATTATCCTCCCTTTCTTTGTTCTGTACTCGGTTAGTAATAGTCACTTAGTTTCAGTTTTGGGACAGACATGTCATTACCTGTGACTAAAAAATACTCACAGATTGTGTCGTCTGTATTTGAAAACGTATGTTGTGCATGGCCTTCAAGTCTGAGTTTTTCATTGATGAAATCAAGTTTCCCAATTCTATTCTTTTCATATTCTTGTTGCGCTTGTGTAAGTTTTTCAGATGCCTCATTGTGTCGTTTCATTTCTTCTGCAGATTCTTCTCTACCTACTTTTGAAAAGAGATAGTTTAACCCACTGAATGCAAGTGCGTTAACCATGGCCCCTCCAATTATTACAGCTAAAGTCGCTATATTATTTTATTTACATAGAAACATTTTCTGGAATAATTACCTGCTTGACAAGAAAGTCTTTTGTTGCAATTGACGCTGTTACAACTGCAATTAATTTAACTAAATCTTCAATGTCTAATCTACTGAGATCTGCTGATTTCATTTTGAGTAGACTTTTCCCATGCATAGAATAAGCTACTGCTAGTCCACTTATTATGGCAGAGTGATACACAAGGTTCATTTAGTTCTTTGAGTCGCCCATTTTCTTAGGCAATAAAAATTAAAATAATAAATTTATTAATGCATGATAAATGGGTCGACAACTTTGGGTATTACTGGCAATGTGGAGACTTCTGTTTTTGTTGCTGGAGTGTTTGATTTTTTTGACACTGTTCGAGTCTGTGGCATGTACTTTTTGTATAATTGGTAAGCTACGTAACCAAATCCGGCAACAAATCCAGCAAATATATATGTGACCATCTCTCACAAAATCAGTCTTAACTCGCATTTTGGATGTTTTGACATATACACATTTCTGAAAACTACAGTGTTTGCTGATTACTGTGATATATGACTGTATGCTGTAGGGCAAACATTGTAGAAGTTGTTAATGTTTAAAGTTGTTAAAGCCTCCGGCGGCCATTTTGAGAAAACAGCCTGTGAAGTTTCTGTGTGCAGCATAATTGGGGCCAAGGGCAGACTTTTAAAATCATTTTTAACCTATTTAATGACATTTTTCATGATAAAGATTTTAACCATACGATACTTTGGTGTATGTAGAATACATTTCTGTAAAAAAGTGAAAATGACCCAGATTGACCCCCCACCTCATATAATTGCGTGTAGTGCTGATTGGCTCACTGCGAGTTAAGACTGGTTTCATGAGAGAGGGTCACATATTTTGTTGTTTCAGGTTCGGGGTCAGTGTTAGACTGGATTGTTTGTCTCTCACTTTGAAGTGGGTGTGACAATCGTGACATTCCTGACAGTGTTGACGGTGTTGGTATTGTCACTGGTCCTGAGGGTGCTGATGGTGGGTCAATTACATGAGCCTTTTCTGTTTGCACTTGAAGCTGTAATATTTTTTGTCTGTTATATTTGGCTAATCTTTTTCCAGCCTCTACCCTTCCTGGACTTTTAGTCTTAGTCACCGTTTGAACCTGTATCAAGACAGGGCTGGGGTTTGGTGGTGGAGTCGTCTGGGTCTCGTCCATTTTCTAATGCAGTAAAAGCAGAGGACCAGCAAGGCCAGGTCAGACTCAACAATGACCTCTCAGAACCATTCCCCATTCTCAACGGCGTAAAGCAGGGCTGCGTGCTGGCACCGACCCTCTTCACCATCTTTTTTAGCATGATGTTGAAGCAGGCCACAGTGGACCTCGATGATGACGATGCAGTGTACATCAGGTATCGTCTCGATGGCAGCCTGTTCAACCTCAGACGACTGCAGGCCCACACGAAAACCCTAGACCAACTGATTCGTGAGCTGCTTTTTGCTGATGATGCTGCCCTCGTTGCACACACAGAGAAAGCCCTGCAGCGCATCACGTCTTGCTTCGCAGATGCTGCCCAGCTCTTTGGACTCGAGGTCAGTCTGAAAAAGACAGAGGTCCTCCATCAGCCGGCACCCAAGACAGTGTATCACCCTCCTCACATCACCATTGGCGAGTCTGAACTAAAGTCAGTGCACCAGTTTACTTACCTTGGCTGCATTATCACGTCGGACGCCAAGCTGGACAAGGAGCTTGACAGCAGGCTGGCAAAAGCGAACAGCGCTTTCGGGCGACTTTTCAAGCGGGTGTGGCACAATCAACAGCTGAAAACAGGCACCAAGATCAGCGTGTACAGAGCTGTGGTCCTCACCACCCTGCTGTATGGTTCCGAGTCCTGGGCCCTCTACCGCAGCCAACTACGACTCCTCGAACGCTTCCACCAGCGCTGCCTGCGCACCATCCTGGGCATTCACTGGAGTGACTATGTCACCAACGTCGAGGTCCTTGAACAGGCTGAAACTGTGAGCATCGAGGCTTTGCTGCTGCGGACACAGCTCCGCTGGGCGGGGCATGTCTCCAGGATGGAGGATCATCGCCTACCAAAGATCACCCTGTTCGGCGAGCTTGCTACTGGACACCGTGACAGAGGGGCACCAAAGAAGAGATACAAAGACTGTCTCAAGAAGTCACTTAGTGCCTGCCAAATCGACCACCACCAGTGGTCTTCGCTTGCTGCGGACCGTGACACCTGGCGCTCCACCGTTTACAAGGCAGCTGTCTCCTTTGAGGACTCTCACAGAGCTAGCCTTAAGGACAAGAGGCTCAGGAGAAAAAACAGAGATGCCGCAGCTCAGAACCCTGACCAGACCTTCCCCTGCAGCCACTGCGGTCGAACCTGCCTGTCTCGGATTGGCCTCCGCAGCCACGAACAAGCCTGCAGACGTCGTGGGCAACTCCTATAAAATCTTCGTTCGCGAAGTCAAGCCAAGAGAGAAAATTTATTTTTGAAAAATCAATATGGCTCCCAGTAATGAGCAAAGTTACAACAGTGCAAGGTAATTTCCAAACTTGTAAAACATGGCACATGCTAATTTACCAATTGAACTTGAAACAATAGGGTTGCTTTCAAGGTCGTGTGATAGACTATCAGTGTCTACAGGTAGAAAGTGACTCACCGCTTTTGTGTATAAACATACAAGTGATCGGCTTAAATCACGTGTCATTAGTGAAGCGATGTGATTTTCATATTTAGAATGAAGTTTGATTAGCTCGTCAGCGGTTAGAGATTCAATATCATCTGTCATGTATTGTTTACCAAGATACGCTTTTGATTTGCCTGAAACAATTACAGACAAAAGCCGCTGATTTTTTTTAGTCTAAGTCTTTGTTTTCTACAGCACTGATATCATTCAATAGAAGAGTTCGTCTTGATTCATTTATAATGTTATTTTAAAAAGAAAAACAAAAAACAAAATTGTAGGCAACTTTAAAATTTGTTATCTAGGAAAATCATGCTTTTCTAGAAAGTACATTAACAGTAACTTCATACATTTACACCAGCCAGTTATATAGTCAGTAGTTTTTGAGTTTACCCCAGACAAGACTTGCCTGTCCTATAAGGGCTATTATCTCTCTCAGTGGGCTTATTAATATCATGCTTCACAGATTTAAGACATCCTTGCCACTCTAACTAGCTGAGACAAGAGTAACTAAAAACAATTAAATGCGTTGCGTGTTGTCTTCACTTTTATTCAATCTCCCTGTTTCAAACCTATTGGCATACCTCTGGGGGGGGGGGGGGGGGGTCACCATTGTGATATTATGAATATAGTTTCAGTCAAGACATATAGCATGTTGTTTATTAACAAGTGCCAGTTGGCACTCACTTGACAGTAGACGTGAAATTGCCTTACAAATCAATTGAGGGGTCATGTACAGTGAATCTGTCCCATAAAGCAAACATACCTGACGCAGTACTACCGATTAACTCACTCAGCACCCTGGCCAAGAGAGCCAAGTGGAACATCATACATTACATACAGGTTGTAATGCCACACGCGGCGGGTGCCGCACCACACGTGGCGGGTGCCGCACCACACGCGGCAGGTATGGTCCAGAGGGATAAAATGTATGTATAGTCCAGCGGGGTAAAAGGCATATGTGTAGGTAATTTATTCATAAATTTTATAATTCGCCTTTAGGCTTAGAAAAAGTTTTCAAAACTTTTTGGAGCAGTTCGATATTCATCAGACTGACACAATATGCATGAAAAAAAAGCCATGTTATGTCTAAACACGGCAAGGTATGTCTTATTTTTCATTATCTATATCGTGTCCCCCACAAAATGCTAATTGGTTTTGAACAGTGAATGGAACAACACCCCACACAATCCCCTATGAGCTCCTTACACAGAGAGAGAGAGAGAGAGAGCTTTTGCGTGTGTCGGGGTATTCGCGTGTGTCAGTGTTTGTGTGTGTGTGTGTGTGTGTGTGTGTGTGTGTATGTGTGTGTGTATGTTTGTGTGTGTGTTTGTGTGTGTGTTTGTGTACGCTACACACACTGCAGTATGCAGAAAACCGAGACACCTCACAGAACCTGTTCTACGAGTCTTCATGTTGAAAAAATAGTTCCTGTGTGTGTGTGTGTGTGTGTGTGTGTGTGTGTGTGTGTGTGTGTGTGTGTGTGTGTGTGTGTGTGTGTGTGTGTGTGTGTGTAGAGTGGATAGTGATTATTCAGGTATGTACATTTGTACAGTACACTTGTTGGCCTCGCTGACATGCCTCGTGTGTGTGTGTTCCGCTTGGATAGTTTTTATGTACAGTATGATTTTAGGCTTCTCTGTCATGCCTGCGTTAACATTATCACAGTATTCAGGTTAGCTGCTATGCGTAGATTCAGAAATTTTTACAGTTGACTAAAACCCTAAATTTAGAGGGGTTTCTCTATAAGCAGTAGAGCTGAAGGTTTCAATAGCTTCGCTCAGCTATACAAAGGCCACTATGCTGGTTACAGTGTGTGTTAAATGCGTGCCATGTTGTTCACTGTGTTCTTCCTGTATATGTGTCCTTTGTGTGTGTGTGTGTGTGTGTGTGTGTGTGTGTGTGTGTGTGTGTGTGTGTGTGTGTGTGTGTGTGTGTGTGTGTGTGTGTGTGTGTGTGTGTGTGTGTGTGTGTACACAGAAGAGCTCATATGGGTGACTGTCTTTACCATCCTTATGGAAAATGGGTGTGTAAAAATCTGGGTGACCAAGTCAGACACCCATTTTTTCTGAGGGTTGTTTCTGCATTGTCTTGGGGGTAAAGATTCATAAAAAATAAAAAGATCAGTTTTTCTCGTTTTGGCGTTAAAACATGCACTTTTGTGTTTAACAGACACGCCTGTGGTGTGTTTGAAAACTTGTCCCTCCCAGCAATGTGTGTGTGTGTGTTGTGCGCACAGAACCATGAAAATGAGCGTGTATGTATTACATCACCCTTCTCAGCTATAAATAACTTCATAGATGATATGGGTCAGGTGTGGGGGGGGGGGGGGGAGATATTTTGTTGTTTGAGGGAGTAAATTGTTTATGTTCCTATAAAATTAGGTTTGTTATTTGAGGGTTTTGTTAAAAAAGTGTTGAGTTGTGATGTACTTCTGGGGTGATGTGCAGAAAGGTCATGTCTAGTGACAAATTTGAGATTCATGTATACGTTCACCAGGGACTTAGCCTATACGTTTTCTACGTTTGTTTCCATGTCAGATGAAGAATATTTGATCTGAAACGTCGTTCTTTGTTTCTATTTTAAAGGGTTTTCCGCCACTATCTTCTGTTTTAGTTTGACTTAGCCTATAATTATATTCGTGCGCCGGTTGCTAAGAAGTAAAGTGATTGTATGAGTGCGCAGTGAGAGAGAGGACGTATAGACTTTGGGTGAGGCTGCTGTTGTCTTGTGTCTTTTGGTTCAACCTTTTGCTTTGTTTAAGTGGGTTTGTTGGTGCTATGCTTTCGTTTTGACTGCAACTCCTGTCAGATTGTATGCACAAGTTGATTGAATACAATGACGTCACACAGTCAGTGTCGTTAGGTGTGTCGTCTGCTGCAGTCGGTCGTGTAGTGCAGTATGTAATGCTAGGTCAGAGAAAAAAACAACAACCACCTAATGTTGCCAAAGGGTGTAATAGTAAAGTATTGTTTGTGTGAATGCTGAAGGAAGGACTGGAGAGTCGAGTGCTGAGTAAAGAGAGAAGGCGACAATGGGGAAAACTATGATATCCAGCACTATTACTTTGGAATAGATTGATTGATTGATTGTACATTGCTTAACGTCCCGACAGCAACATGGCTTTTTCAGATTGATTGATTGTACATTGCTTAACGTCCCGACAGCAACAAGGCTTTCTCAGGACGTGCCTGCACTGCTTGTGAAAAAAATAAACAGAACATTGAATGTATGTCGCCAGCCGGTCAAACACGTTAAATAAACCTAACACATGGGGCCTAAATAAAGCTAAGACCATTTAGCAACACACATCCAATATCAAGAGCTACAGGCAGTGCAGACAGTAGGGAGAGTTTTAAAAAGGCAAATACAGGTGAATGGACAAAGGGTAGACAGAAACACATGCCCCAGAATAGAGAGAAAAACCCACCCTGTGGGGCTGACCAGGGTGACCCTGGGAACTAAAAAATACCTAACCCCACCCAAGTCCCCCAGGGCAGACCCGGGTGGGGAGGCTTTTTCAGGACGTGCCTGCACTGCTTGTGAAAAAAAATAAAAATAAACAGAATATTGAATGTATGTCGCCAGCCAGTCCAATACGTTAAATAAACCTACGACATGGGGCCTAAATAAAGCTAAGACCATTTAGCAACACACATCCAATATCAAGAGTTACTGGCAGCGCAGACAGTAGGGAGAGTTTAAAAAAGGAAAATACAGATGAATTGACCAAGGGTAGACAGAAACACATGCCCCAGAATACAGAAGAAAACCCACCCTGTGGGGCTGATCAGGGTGACCCTGGGAACTAAAAAGTAGTTACCCACCCAAGTCCCCCAGGGCAGACCCGGGTGGGGGACGTTGGAATAGATGCATAACAGTTATGACACACCTGTAAATGAAAACACTTTTAACATTAACAAAAGTTGAGTACAAGGAGAGGTTTTAAAACAGTTTTAATCAAAACTGTTGCCCGACACGCTTCTAAAAACAACAGTTTCTTAGTTTTAAACCTTGCACCACGCCATAAACGTTGCGATTGCTTCTCAGTCTTAGCTGTCCTATAGTGTGGAATGTGGGACTTGTCCAACTGGATCCATCTGGTGCACTCCAAATGTGTATTTGTGGGTGGTTTGATGTGCAACTCGTTGCGCGCCTCTATAAAACCCAAAGTGATGACCCCCCTTCCCCCCTCCTCCTCACCTTCACCCCCTCCCCTCCCCTCCTGCCCCCCAACCCCCCCCCCAACCCTACCCAAACAATCATTAGAAAATCAACCAGAGGTATTTTTAGTGAGGTATTTGTTCATTGTGTTGTTGTGTCATTGTGCTTTACATTTTGAATGCAGGAAAAAGAAGGAATATACATTAAGCTGAAAAAAAGAATGACAACAATCAAATAAATGTGGAAAAGAAGCATCAAATATTCCGCGAACTTTACCTTATTACAGACACCTAATTTTCTTGAGATGTCCATGCTAAAATGAATGATTTGACAAGGACACCCATTTCTACTGTAATGCCAGTTTTAGTGTGAGAGGCCCCCACATTATTGGTAGAAACCCACTTTTTCTCCATCCAGTGGCTCTGTTTCTAGAAAATGTCTTTTTTATTTTAAGTTGTAGAGCTTAGTTACAAGGTGAGTTCTAAACATTCGCATCAACTCCAGAGCCCTAGAATAAATAGAAATATGGGAACCCATTTTCACATAAAATGGTAGGTAATCCACTCTGATGGTTTTGTCTCCCTGTGTGTGTGTGTGTGTGTGTGTGTGTGTGTGTGTGTGTGTGTGTGTGTGTGTGTGTGTGTGTGGTGTGGTGTGGAGTGGAGTGAGTCTATGTTTTGGGCCAGTGGTTGTTTGTCCATCGTAATCTTTAATGTTGGCATTTTATCGGAGACTGTTCAAGCCACATTCTTCAAACTTGGCCCAAGGATACTTTGTGGCAAGGTATCTCTAAACAAACCAATTTAAGTGGCCTCTCACAACGGTCAAGATCACAGGGGGTCAGGAAATAGGTCAAAAATAGCTATATTTTGACATAATTTATTTTTTACTCACTGAAAGTTAAATACTATTCACAACTTCAAACCCAAACTTGGTACAAAGATACCTGAGGGCAAGACCTTTCCATGCATACTAATTTGGTTGGTCCCTCGGTAAGGTCAAGGGTCAGAAGATCTGGTTCAGGAAAATATAGGTTCAAAATAGCCATCTTTTGACAAAACTTTAAACCCAAACTTGCTACACAGATACCTGATGGCAAGACCTATCTCTGCATACTTGTTTTTTATAACGCTTCAAAAAATCAAGAATCACAGGCTGGCAAATGTGTATAAAATGCCAATTTTTTATAAAATTTGAGGTATTAGCAAAATTTTTGACAATTATTTTCAATCAAATTGGGCACAAAGGTAGCTGATGATAAGACCTCCCTGTGCATACCAATTTACTTAACTCATTGCAAAGGTCAAGGGTGGGTAAGAGGGTGCATGGTTGGATCTAGAAATACTATTCACAACTTCAAACCCAAACTTGGTACCTGGGTCTGCCCTGGGGGACTTGGGTGGGTAACTACGTTTTAGTTCCCAGGGTCACCCTGGTCAGCCTCACAGGGTGGGGTTTCTTCTGTATTCTGGGGCATGTGTTTTTATTTCTACTCTTGGTCCATTCACCTGTGAGTTTGCTTTTTTTTTTAAACTCTCCCTACTGTCTGCACTGCCTGTAGCTCTTGATATTGGATGTGTGTTGCTAAATGGTCTTAGCTTTATTTAGGCTCCATGTCGTAGGTTTATTTAACGTGGTGGACCGGCTGGCAACGTGAATTCAATATTCTGTTTAGTTTTATTTTTTTTATTTATTTATTTATTTTCACAAGCAGTGCAGGCACGTCCTGAGAAAGCCTTGTTGCTGTCGGGACGATAAGCAATGTACAATCAATCAATCAATCAATCTGACCTGAGGCCTGAGGGAGGGGTCAAAGGAACCATGCATTGTATCCCCTGTGACCAATAAGGTATTCAAGTTGTTTTCTTTACTAAAAAAAAAAAAAAAAAAAAAAAAAAAAAAAAAGTAGTTTCGCTCATTTTGCAGTTTTTATATGACATTTGTGACCCATGTGCGTGCAAACTTGTGTTTTCAAAGTCAGGACCTTGAAATTCTAAAGTCTTATGTGCGTTTTGGATGTATATCTGCAGAGGAATACAATATAACTCCGCCCATGCCGGTCCCAATCCCGGATGCAAAAGGAGGAGGGAAACCCAGCTTTAAATCCCATTCAGTAGTGCCGGTGGGACAGTAAACTTGAACAAGCGATGGGGGATTACCAAACAATGCTCAGACTGGTGCTGAGATGCACTTTAAGGTAAGATTTTATTTTTACAGCGTTCACATGAGGTCACACATAGTGAAAAGACCGCATTCACTTTTTTAGTGTTGGCTGACGTGCAAAGTGAAAGTTAGTCTATTACTTTGGTTCAGTGGTGCTCTGTGTGTCCGGTCTGCCGTCCTCGTTGCCGAAAACATTAACTGACGTTGGCTCGGAGACTACTCAAGCCACAGTCTTCCAACTTGGCCCAAGGATACTTTGTGGCAAGACCTTTTCAAACATACCAATTTGAGTGACCTCTCTACACAGGGAAAGGTTACAGGGGCTCAGGAAATAGGTCAGAAATAGCTATATTTTGACATTTTTTTTTTCTCAAATACTATTCACAACTTGAAACCCAAACTTGGTACTTAGATACCTGAGGGCAAGACCTTTCAATTCATACTAATTTGGTTGATCCCTCGGAAAGGTCAAGGGTCACAAGAGCTCAGAAAATAGGTCCAAAATAGCCATATTTTGACAAAAGATGTTTTTATCTCAAAATACTGCTCACAACTTCAGTGTGAGAAAACATGGACTTTGCTGGTGTAGAACTAGAAGTCATCTCTTTGTCACAAGGGATCTTGCATCTAATCCACATTATGGTCTGCGGGGTTAAATCAAGATCTATGCCCTTTGCAGATGGGAGGGATTTTTGCCTATTGATGACATTGCTTTTATCCAAGCTTACTTAAGTAAGTCAGCAACACAATATCAACATTGATCATGCGGGTGGTGGGATAATTTATGCATGTGACTGTGTGTGTGTGTGTGTGTGTGTGTGTGTGTGTGTGTGTGTGTGTGTGTGTGTGTGTGTGTGTCTGTGTGTGTGTACACGGAAGAGCTCATATGGGTGACTGTCTTTACCATCCTTATGGAAAATGGGTGTGTGTAAAAATCTGGGTGACCAAGTCAGACACCCATTTTTTCTGAGGGTTGTTTCTGCATTGTCTTGGGGTAAAGATTCATAAAAAATAAAAAGATCAGTTTTTCTCGTTTTGGCGTTAAAACATGCACTTTTGTTTTTAACAGACACGCCTGTAGTGTGTTTGAAAACTTGTCCCTCCCAGCAATGTGTGTGTGTGTTGTGCGCACAGAACCCTGAAAATGAGCGTGTATGTATTACATCACCCTTCTCAGCTATAAATAACTTCATAGCTGATATGGGTCAGGTGGGGGGGGGGGGGAGATATTTTGTTGTTTGAGGGAGTAAATTGTTTATGTTCCTACAAAATTAGGTTGTTATTTGAGGGTTTTGTTAAAAAAAAGTGTTGAGTTGTGATGTACTTCTGGGGTGATGTGCAGAAAGGTCATGTCTAGTGACAAATTTGAGATTCATGTATACGTTCACCAGGGACTTAGCCTAAACGTTTTCTACATTTGTTTCCATGTCAGATGAAGAATATTTGATCTGAAACATCGTTCTTTGTTTCTATTTTAAAGGGTTTTCCGCCACTATCTTCTGTTTTAGTTTGACTTAGCCTATAATTATATTCGTGCACCAGTTGCTAAGAAGTAAAGTGATTGTATGAGTGCGCAGTGAGAGAGAGGACGTATAGACTTTGGGTGAGGCTGCTGTTGTCTTGTGTCTTTTGGTTCAACCTGTTGCTTTGTTTAAGTGGGTTTGTTGGTGCTATGCTTTTGTTTTGACTGCAACTTCTGTCAGATTGTATGCACAAGTTGATTGAATACAATGACGTCACACAGTTAGAGTCGTTAGGTGTGTCGTCTGCTGCAGTCAGAGAAAAAAACAACTAATGTTAGGTCAGAGAAAAAAACAACAACCACCTAATGTTGCCAAAGGGTGTAATAGTAAAGTATTGTTTGTGTGAATGCTGAGGGAAGGACTGGAGAGTCGAGTGCTGAGTAAAGAGAGAAGGCGACAATGGGGAAAACTATGATATCCAGCACTATTACGTTGGAATAGATTGATTGATTGATTGTACATTGCTTAACGTCCCGACAGCAACATGGCTTTTTCAGGACGTGTCTGCACTGCTTGTGAAAAAAAAAACAAAAAAAAAACAGAATATTGAATGTATGTCGCCAGCCGGTCCAATACGTTAAATAAACCTACGACATGTGGCCTAAATAAAGCTAAGACCATTTAGCAACACACATCCAATATCAAGAGTTACAGGCAGCGCAGACAGTAGGGAGAGTTTAAAAAAGGAAAATACAGATGAATGGACCAAGGGTAGACAGAAACACATGCCCCAGAATACAGAAGAAAACCCACCCTGTGGGGCTGATCAGGGTGACCCTGGGAACTAAAAAGTAGTTACCCCACCCAAGTCCCCCAGGGCAGACCCGGGTGGGGGACGTTGGAATAGATGCATAACAGTTATGACACGCCTGTAAATGAAAACACTTTTAACATTAACAAAAGTTGAGTATAAGGAGAGGTTTTAAAACAGTTTTAATCAAAACTGTTGCCCGACACGCTTCTAAAAACAACAGTTTCTTAGTTTTAAACCTTGCACCACGCCATAAACGTTGCGACTGCTTCTCAGTCTTAGCTGTCCTATAGTGTGGAATGTGGGACTTGACCAACTGGATCCATCTGGTGCACTCCAAATGTGTATTTGTGGGTGGTTTCATGTGCAACTCGTTGCGCGCCTCTATAAAACCCAAAGTGATGACCCCCCTTCCCCCCCCTCCTCACCTTCACCCCCTCCCCTCCCGCCCCCCACCCCCCCCCCCAACCCTACCCAAACAATCATTAGAAAATCAACCAGAGGTATTTTTAGTGAGGTATTTGTTCATTGTGTTGTTGTGTCATTGTGCTTTACATTTTGAATTTGCAGGAAAAAGAAGGAATATACATTAAGCTGAAAAAAGAATGACAACAATCAAATAAATGTGGAAAAGAAGCATCAAATATTCCGTGAACTTTACCTTATTACAGACACCTAATTTTCTTGAGATGTCCATGCTAAAATGAGTGATTTGACAAGGACTCCCATTTCTACTGTAATGCCAGTTTTAGTGTGAGAGGCCCCCACATTATTGGTAGAAACCCACTTTTTCTCCATCCAGTGGCTCTGTTTCTAGAAAATGTCTTTTTTTAAGTTGTAGAGCTTAGTTACAAGGTGAGTTCTAAACATTCGCATCAACTCCAGAGCCCTAGAATAAATAGAAATATATGGGAACCCATTTTCACATAAAATGGTAGGTAACCCACTCTGATGGTTTTGTCTCCCTGTGTGTGTGTGTGTGTGTGTGTGTGTGTGTGTGTGTGTGTGTGTGTGTGCGTGCGTATGTATGTGTGTTTATATGTGTGTGTGTGTGTGTTTGTGTGTGTGTGTGTGTATTCTTGTGTGTGTGTGTGTGTGTGTGTGTGTCTGTTTGTTTGTCTGTGTTTGTTTGTGCGTGTGTTTATAAAAATGTGAATACTATATTTACACCTCTCAGTAACAGCCTTTCAAAAGCCTTCAGTGACGTGGTCGCTTATTGATAAAAGCATGTCTTCATTAAAAGGAAATGTCCCCTCTCGCATAACTTAAATTGAATAGCGACGTGCCACAAACAGCAATCAAATGTAAAACGATTAGGCTACACAGGTGAGTAAACAGGTGGCTTATAAAATAGTGTGCGCCACAGATTTAAAAGAGGAGACTGACTGGCTGACTTAAATGTATTTTACTTGCAGTCTGTTGTTTGTGTATTCACCCATGGTTACCAGCACTGACTATGAGTGTGTGTAAAATGACATTAGTCTATTTCCACAAAGTGCACTGAGAATTTGGCTTGATTTGAGAGAAACGGTATTGTGGATGTTAACGTCCTTAATTAGTTAATTATTGGGGTTAATTAAGACAATGGTCATTGGGTCAGTATTTTACTCGGCAATACAGATGATGATTTTCATGAGCCAGTGTTTGTTTCAAAATACGGTTTTGGTGCCAGTGAGGTGGAAATTATGTTAGCATTTAGAGAATTGTGTGTGTTTGAGATTAAAATTTAATAGTTTTAGGGCATCTGTTTGGCTCCTGAGGATCTGGTGGTTGAGTAAAGTACATTCTTCTATCTCTCAGAGGTTGACCCAAAGTTTCACGTAACTCGTCTTGCTGTGTCCGTGTTTTCATATTTTAACCCATTCAGCGCCGAGAAAATCTGAACACACCTAACTGTAAGAGGTATCGATCGTCATGAACCCTCGTGACTGCGGGGTTTCATGAGGATCTATGCCTCTTGCTGACGTCACTTTGAATCCACATTCCTAGGACAGCTTTAGGGCTGGTTGATTTTGAACTGACAAGGACTGCGAAAATGTCTCCCTCCAAGGGCACTGAATGGGTTAAACTTTTGTTTACGTGACAAAGGAAGGTGACGAAGATGCCTAGAACGTGCAGAGTGGTTTGTGTGACCTTGCGCCTGCTGACTTTTGTTGCAGGTCAAAGCACACAGTGCCCCCCCCCCCCCCCTGCAGTCCCATCTGTTACAATGCCCTAGCCTTAGTCTGTCCCAGTCATCCCCAATTTTTCAATCCCATAAACAACCCTACCGCCCACTTGTTGCACATTTGCCATGCACAAAATCCTCCCCCCCCCCTCCTCCCACCCCCAAAAAAAAGAAAAAAAAAGGAAAAATAAATAAATAAATAAATAAAATTAAAATAAATTAAAATAAATAATAAATAAATAAAAATTTAAATAAATAATAAATAAATAATAAATAAATAATAAATAAATAATAAATAAATAAATAAATAAATAAATAAGGACATCAACAGTCTCATTTTCTGGCTATCAGCATGATTCTGTACCTACCCTACATCCAAGCGCAGGCAAAACGGGTACACCCCTCAAATAACCACCCACTTAGCAACTCAAACTAGGCCAAAAAGAGTCCGCTAGTTTAGCCAAGGCTGTTATGAATCAAAGCACCAAACATGTCTCTTCTCATCTATCAAGAGATTTTATGAAAACAAATTCCAGCATACTGCTTCTGCGCATTGAGTGAGTGACTTTCGCCATGATTTATAATAATAATAATAATAATAATAATAATAATAATAATAATAATAATAATAATAATAATAATAATAATAATAATAATAATAATAATAATAATAATAACGGTATTTATAATGCGCTTATCTTATAAAATTATTACTCTAACTTCTAAGCACACACTCACAACTCACACACGCATGTGCACGCTTTTAACAATGACTCACATACCACAAATACTTTACGACAGTCAGCTGGGGGTGGGTTGTGTGGAGGCGTTAGAGTGCTAGAACTGTTGAAAGAGGTGAGTTTTGAGGGCGGACTGGAAGGAGGAGGGAGAGGGTTTCTGACGGAGAGAGACCGAGAGAGCGTTCCAGGTGGATGGACCGCAGGCAGAGAATGAGCGGAGGCCGAAAATGCTGAGTTTGGTGCGGGGAATGTGGATACGGAGAGGGTCGGAGGCAGAGCGGAGAGAGCGGGAAGGAATGTAGGGGTGAAGTAAATTGGCGAGATAGACAGGAGCGTAGTTGTTAAGGGATTTGTAGCAGAGAGACATAATCTTGTATTGAACGCGTTGGTAGATGGGGAGAGAGTGAAGGAGTTTGAGCAGAGGAGTGATGTGATTGGATGTTTTCTTTCTGAAGACGAGGCGGGCAACATTGTTCTGGACGCACTGGAGAGTGAAAGTGGTGGAGTGAGGGAGGCCGGAAAGATGAGAGTTGCAATAGTCAATGCGAGATAAAATGAGAGAGACAGCAAGTTTGGTGACAGCATCATTGATGAGGTATTTTCTGATCTGACTGGTGCGACGGAGGTGGAAATAGCATGCCCGGGCCGTGGCAGAGACAAAGCTGATCATGGAAAGAGAGGAATCAATGATAACACCGAGGTTCTTGGCCGAGAAGGAGGGAGCTGGGAGAGTTTCTGGCGAGTGCCCACCAGCATGGCTTCCGTTTTTTCGTCATTCACTTTAAGTTTGTTTGCTTGGACAGCAAGGAGAGATTGGAGACTGGGCAATAGTTCTTGAGTTCGTTTGGGTCAAAGATGTGTTTTTTTCAGGAGAAGACGGACGATGGCAGACTTGAAGATATCAGGGACGGAGCCATTTTCCCGAGACGTGTTGATGATATCGGTAATAAAGGGAAAACGTTTTGAAAGGCCGTCACGGTAGAGAGAAGTCGGGAGAGGATCTAGTTCACATGTTTTAAAAGGCTTAGACTTTATGGTCTTGAGAACTTCATCCTGAGAAACATGGCGGAAAAACGAGAGGGGAGTGGCAGTGAAAGGGGGTGTGGAGGGGGGAGGGAGGGCAAGGAGGAAAAGGTAGAGTATCCAGTGTGTTACGCAGAGTTTGAATTTTGTCAGAAAAATAGGTGGAAAAGGCGGATGGGAGTTTTTCTTTGCTGTGTGTGTTGGGGAGAGGAGAGTCTTTAGATGTGCCTAGGAGCGTGTTAATAGTATCGTAGAGGGTTTTGGAAGAGGTAGATTCCATGATTTTGTTTTGAAGGTGTTTTCGTTTGGCATCGGAGATCATTCTGCAGACTGGATCTGGAGGTTTGGAAGATCTGTCTGTGAACGGTGACTTCGGATGAGCACCAGCGGCGTACCGATTGTCGGCGCTCACGCTTGGCCTTAGCTATCTCGTCGGTGAGCCAAGGGGAGGGGAGTCGATCTGGCATGGAGCAGGTGGTGACAGGGGCGTGGGTGTCTAGGAGTTTTCGGAGGGAGGAATCGACGTGGGATGCAAGATCAGGAGTTGGGGGGGGGGGGGGGAGAGAGTCCAAGAGAATGTCGACAGCTTCGTCGAAGAAGCTCTCTCGGTTGACAGATTTTAGTTTGCGCCGAGAGACACGGAGTTTGGGTTTGTATGGGGGAGGTATATTGAGGGAGACGAAAATAGCGTGGATGTCAGAGGGGAGCACCACTTTGGTATCAGCTTCAGCCCACTTAATCAAATTTCAAATACAAACTATTTTGAATTTCCAAAAACTTCAGTAGCTCACTTGAGCTTGCCCTTAGCACCACGTGAATGTTCTGTGTTTACGTACAGTGTGTAAGTGAATGCGCGTGATTCACGTGAGCGTACTTGTTGGGTTCAGTTCGCGGCGGCGCTTTGAGCCGATTTTCAATTGGGATAAAGCGACTATTTAATGCGCTTATTATTATTATTATTATTATTATTATTATTAAGAGATGTTAGAGTCGAGAAAGTGATGGTCGGAGGTGCAGGTGACGATCCATTCGAAGGTATGGCCGATACGGGGGTGGGTTTGGTGATGTGTAAGATTGTGGTTTTTTTAGAGTGACGTGTAAGGGCGTTTTTTGTCGGGGTGATCAGGTTTGTCGAAGTGGAAGTTGAAATCGCCAAGAAGGATGTGTTTTCCTGGTCGTTTGCCTTAATGGTCGAGGAGGAGGTCGAACTCGGTGAGGAACATAGAGTTTGTGAGTTTGTTTCACAGCCATTGCGTACACACATGAGTACCAGTGCTTTCCCAGCAACACAACACACGCTGTGACATTGGAAGCTAACCATCTAAACGCGTGCCTTGCTAATGGACAGACGAGGAACAAGAAAATAATGAGACCATGGTGAACTGGTGGGGTCAGGAACAGCGGACTAAAGAGGCGTGGTTTAACTCATTTAACTCATTCGAGACGTGCCGCCTCAGTCCTGATACGCGGCTTAAACCATGCTGAACTGTTGGGGTCTGATCCAAGAGACGTGGTTTAACTCATTCGAGATGTGCCGCCTCCGGATACGCGGCTTAAGCCGCGTATCCGGAGGCGGCACGTCTCGAACGAGTTGCGACACCCCCTCCTTGTATTGTCATTGTCCAACTTTCGTGCCATTTACCCGCTGGGTGTCGGTAGAGGTTTTAGTCTGCATCATTCCTGTAGGAATCACCGCGACTAAACCGCTACCGACACCCAAAGAGATAGCGCCAAAATAGACAAAAATGAGGCCAGATTTAGAATTGGAGGGGATTTTAGAAGAATCGACCTGATCTGTTTTACGGAGACAGGGTTAAACGAGGACACAACAATAAATATTGGTGGGTACAGGCTAATAAGTGCTGAGAGAGACAAACAGTATCACAAAATTCATGTGTGGCTGGGTTGCGCATGGTTGTTAACAACAAGTAGACCACGCATTTCCACGTGCACCAGCAGTTGTGTACCAGGAACTTTGCACTGCTATGTGAGTCTTTCCGACCTGTTTATCTCTACGGAAGTTTGGTCAGGTCACCGTGATACTCGCCCGACAACGGACAAGATGAGGATTTTATCCCAAAGTCTACCGTATTGTTGGGAGCTCAGATGCGTTTATCTTCTAGGGACATTCAGAGTAGTTCATATTTTTAGGCTTATTATTCTGATCCATTTACCTCCTCTCAAAGCCAACCTCTGATCAACACACACGTCGGCGCACACAAATAAAGATGAACAAATTGCGCTTCCCCTTCTGTGGGCTCGTGTAGCGATAGGAATCCATCTTCTTCTAAATTAACCCACCCACTGATTCACACACACTGGCACACATAAATAAAGACGGACAAAGTGAGATTCCCGCCATTCGTAAGCTCTGTGGTCTGGCGTAGCAGATAGTCTAGCAGCTTACGCAATTTCTGCAGACATAAGTAGTTCGTCAAAAGAGTAACAATGGTTTGCAGATACAAAACGAAAGTACTAATGCCATATGGTTTATGGATAGCAACAATAGGATGGAGACATTTTTGTATAAGTGTTTTTCGAAAGCTATTTTTCGATGTGAGGAACCAGTCCTCGTACACGGCCGAGATAAGGTGCAAGACATTTTTGTGCATAACATTGAAAATTTCGAGCATACAAGTTACACGTTTATTCAAGTGAGTAAATTAAAATCATGAGCAAGTAAACATGCATACATATTTACGATAAAATAGTTTTTAAAAAGTAATATTTTTAATGCCGTAAGCATACTCGCGTCGCTAGTTTCAAAATGGCGGTCAGCGAGATGCCTTCGAAAGAAGTCGATTTACTTTGCTCCTGCAGTGACACAGAGATTATTTTGGATTTGAACTTTGAAGTACATCCTATCAACGTCAAATACGTTATTTGTCCTGGTCTTGGAAACAGCTCTTTCCCATAGAACTTGGTCTCATTTGTGGGAGGAAAGCATATCGAATGTATACTACCTTCCTGCATGTTGTGCGTTGTGTCTGCCGACCATTTTCAACATTCTGCAGACTTTATGTCCGGATACAACATGCATGTTGTTCGTCCGTTTTCCAGCCTAACGGCTCTAAATGTAGGTCTGCTCTTCTGTTATTAGTGAAGATGGCATTTGTAACTGGTCAAGGAACTCTTATCCGGCTGGTCTTAAACACAAGCCAGGCAGAGTGAAATCCATCTCCGTACCGTTTCCATCTCAATCACCATGTTCAGCTAAACACCTAATTATAAAAATTTTAGTTTTTGCAACCCACTCAACCTATCCACACTCAAGTACCCACAAAAACTTTTATGATCAAGCTTTATCCGGACTGCATGAGACACAATGCAGATAGTAGCCCTGTCCATTGTATTACATGTTTTATTTATTATTTATTATTGATTCATTTATGTATTCACTTACATATTTATTTATTATTTATCCTTTTAATTATGGATGGAAGGAATTCCTTGATGCACACGATAGCTTGTGGTATGGTGGTGGCCACCAAGGAGAGGAAATTATTTTTCAGTATGCATACATCTGTGCATGTTCATAATCTATCCTTTCCTTGCATGCATATTCATAGGTCCCAAGTATCCCCGACTTATTTTATTTATTAATTTATTATTTTATTTAATTTATTTATTTACTTATTTGTTTGTTTGTTTGTCATGTATGTTTGCACATACATATCAGCATACAAGATGAGAAAATACATGTACACATATATGGTCTCTCTCTTGGCTTGACTTCGCGAACGAAGATTTTATAGGAGTTGCCCACGACGTCTGCAGGCTTGTTCGTGGCTGCGGAGGCCAATCCGGGACAGGCAGGTTCGACCACAGTGGCTGCAGGGGGAGGTATGGCCAGGGTTCTGAGTTGCGGCATCTCTGTTTTTTCCCCTGAGCCGCTTGTCCTTAAGGCTAGCTCTGCGAGAGTCCTCAAAGGAGACAGCTGCCTTGTAAATGGTGGAGCGCCAGGTGTCACGGTCCACAGCAAGCGAAGACCACTGGTGGTGGTCGATTTGGCAGGCACTAAGTGACTTCTTGAGACAGTCTTTGTATCTCTTCTTTGGTGCCCCTCTGTCACGGTGTCCAGTAGCAAGCTCGCCGAACAGGGTGATCTTTGGTAGGCGATGATCCTCCATCCTGGAGACATGCCCCGCCCAGCGGAGCTGTGTCCGCAGCAGCAAAACCTCGATGCTCACAGTTTCAGCCTGTTCAAGGACCTCGACGTTGGTGACATAGTCACTCCAGTGAATGCCCAGGATGGTGCGCAGGCAGCGCTGGTGGAAGCGTTCGAGGAGTCGTAGTTGGCTGCGGTAGAGGGCCCAGGACTCGGAACCATACAGCAGGGTGGTGAGGACCACAGCTCTGTACACGCTGATCTTGGTGCCTGTTTTCAGCTGTTGATTGTGCCACACCCGCTTGAAAAGTCGCCCGAAAGCGCTGTTCGCTTTTGCCAGCCTGCTGTCAAGCTCCTTGTTCAGGTTGGCGTCCGACGTGATAATGCAGCCAAGGTAAGTAAACTGGTGCACTGACTTTAGTTCAGACTCGCCAATGGTGATGTGAGGAGGGTGATACACTGTCTTGGGTGCCGGCGGATGGAGGACCTCTGTCTTTTTCAGACTGACCACGAGTCCAAAGAGCTGGGCAGCATCTGCGAAGCAGGACGTGATGCGCTGCAGGGTTCTCTCTGTGTGTGCAACGAGGGCAGCGTCATCAGCAAAAAGCAGCTCACGAATCAGTTGGTCTAGGGTTTTCGTGTGGGCCTGCAGTCGTCTGAGGTCGAACAGGCTGCCATCGAGACGATACCTGATGTACACTAGCATCGTCATCATCGAGGTCCACTGTGGCCTGCTTCAACATCATGCTAAAAAAGATGGTGAAGAGGGTCGGTGACAGCACGCAGCCCTGCTTTACGCCGTTGAGAATAGGGAATGGTTCTGAGAGGTCATTGTTGAGTCTGACCTGGCCTTGCTGGTCCTCGTGTAGCTGGACAATCATGCTGAGGAACTTTGGGGGACAGCCAAGTCGCTCCTTGCCTGCTCACAGTGTCGAACGCTTTTGTTAGGTCGACAAACGTTACGCGCAGCCCTTTGTTCTGCTCGCGGCACTTCTCCTGTAGCTGTCTCAGCACAAAGACCATATCGGTGGTGCTCCTGTTTGCTCTGAAGCCACACTGGCCCTCTGGGAGGTGGTCTTCAGCGATGGCAGGTACCAGGCGATTCAGGAGCAGCCTTTTCCCAGCAATGGACAGCAGGGTGATTCCCCGATAGTTGGAACAGTCAGACTTCTCGCCTTTGTTCTTGTACAGGGTGATAACGACAGCATCACGGAGATCCTTTGGTAGTGTTCCTTCCTCCCAGCAGCAGAGAAAGAGGTCATGGAGCTTGTTGTGCAGTGCTGTGCCTCCATGTTTCCAGATCTCTGGCGGTATTCCATCAATGCCTGCTGCTTTGCCACTCATGAGCTGGTGGATGGCTGTGAGGGTCTCTTCAGCGGTGGGCGGTTCGTCCTATTCAACCTTTACTGGGAGTTGTGGGATTTGTAGGACGAATGCTTCTTGAACAGTGCGCTCAGCACTGAAGAGGCTTTGAAAGTACTCCGACCAGCGGTTCAAGATGGAGGTATTATCTGTGAGGAGTGCCTGGCCATTCGCGCTTCGCTGGGGACTTTGTACCAGGTGCCTGGGGCCATACACTGCTTTCAGTGCTTCGTAGAAGCCCCTGTAGTCACCATTGTCTGTGCAAGTCTGGTCCACCACTCATTTTGGATATCTCTGAGCTTGCGCTGGAGACTGCTGCAGACGAGGCGGAAGGCAGACTTCTTCACAGGGCAGGAAGGCTGGGCTAGGTGGGTCAGATGGGCGGCTCTTTTTTTTTGCTAGGTGTTCCTGGATCTCAACATCGTTTTCGTCAAACCAGTCTTTGTTCTTCTTTCTAGCGAAACCCAAGACTTCTGCAGAGGATTTTGCAATAGCAGTTTTCAGTTGTTCCCAGAGTGTTTCAGGGGATGAGTCTGCTGGGTCCGCTGTGTCTTTGAGCCTGCGCTGTAAATCTGTCTGAAAGGCAGCTTTCACGTCGTCACGCTGAAGGCTGGCAACATCAAGCCTTTTCTTGGGGGGGGGGGGGGGGGCCCATTTCTTGGGTGTTGGCTTGACATGGAGCCTGAGTTTGCAGCGGACAAGGCGGTGGTCAGTGTGGCACTCTGCGCTGGGCATCAATCTGGTGAGGAGGACATCACTGAGGTCCCTCTGACGCACTAGGACATAGTCGATACGGTGCCAGTGTTTGGAGCGAGGATGCATCCAGGTGGTCTTTCGACTGTCCGTTTACTGAAAAGTAGTGTTGGTGATGACCAGTTGCTGCTCTGCACAGAACTCCAACAGTAGGCGGCATTGTCATTGCAGTTCCAGACGCCATGCTTGCCGAGGACTCCTTTCCAGGCTTCAGAGTCCTGGCCCACTCTGGCGTTGAAGTCGCCAAGGATGATGACTTTGTCGTCTGCAGGGGTGCTCTGTATGGGGCTGCGCAGGTCAGTGTAAAACTTGTCCTTTTCAGCAGGCTCTGCCAGGAGGGTTGGGGAGTACACCTTGGCTGCGGAAAGGCTAAGGGAGGAAACCCCTGACATCAAAGCCCCCGTGTCTCCGGGGAAGGCTTTTGAGCCAGAGACTAGGACAAGGACATAAAACCTACGACCCGAGGACCTCGATGCCATCGTCCCAGCTTGCTAGGCCATGGCAGATGAACCAAGGGTTTAAAGGGTGGGGCCAGTACTGCGCACATTGCACTCCACCAAAACGCTCCACCGCGCAGGCTTTAGGAAACGTCCACGGACCATGACACTGACCATTCCAAGTCCTGTAGCGACGGGCGAGGGGCGAAACGGCAGGTGAAAGATGTCACTGGAAGCCACAGTCTCAAACCTGCATGCAGGCGGTTCAGGATATTGGTCGCCTGATGTTGACCTGGGGATGACAACATCACTCGGCACACCCTGAACGAACAAGCAGCCTTCTCTATGGACAGCACTGCTTGCTCCACACGGAGAGGGGCCTAGAAAAGGTGGCCTAACCAAAGCTCGTCCCCTCGCAACCCCAATTGGCTAGCCGCGGTCAACGGGCATCTTCTCCTGCGTCAAAAAACAAGAAAGAATAACGGATCCACTCTCATGACGACCACGACCGGACTCAACGTAGCATGCTGGAACATCCGAACCATGCTCGACAAAACAGACAGCGGACGCCCTGAACGTCGCTCCGCCCTCATTGCCCATGAATTGCGGAGGTTAAACATCGACATCGCCGCGCTCAGTGAAGTACGCCTCCAAGAACTTGGCGCTGGGTACACCCTCTACTGGTCAGGCAGGCCTGAATCAGAAAGACGGCTCTCAGGCGTGGGTTTCATGGTCAAGACCTCCATTGCGACTAAGCTGGAAAACCTACCAACGGGTCACTCAGACCGAATCATGTCCATGCGCCTCCCACTGAGACACCAGCAACACGTCACCCTTCTCAGTGTGTACTCCCCAACATATATGGTAATAGGTGCATAACACCCACTCCCCACCCCACATACAAAACCACAGAACGCCCATTAAAAGACATGCAAATTTGTGCATGTTCATAGTATATCCTTTACTTGGTATTCATATGTCCCAGGTATCTTTGATTTACCTTATTTTATTGATTAAATTTTATTATTTATTTTTATTTGTTTGTAAAGTAGGTTTTGTACATATGCTGATATTCTCATACACATACATGGTAATACTGCCCACTCCCAACCCCACTCCACAACTACAGAACACCCACTAAAAGACAAGTACATCTGTGCATGTTCATAATCTATCTTTTACTTAGCATTCATATTGCCCAGGTATCTTGACTTACTTTATCTTATTTATGTAACAACTATGAGATGACATTAGTCGCCTGCTCGGCATTAAACCCAAATAACTATTTATTTCAATTATTTATTTATTTATTTTTGTTAGTTAGTAATGCAGGTTTTGTACATATACATCAGCATACAAGAAGAAAATATACACATATATAGAATTTTAGATAGTAGTAGGTGGCATACCGCCCGCTCCCAACCCCTACCCAAATACACACACAAAACCGCAGAACACCTACCAAAAGACATGCACATCTGTGTATGTTCATAATCTATCCTTTACCTAGCATGCATATGTTTCAGGTACCTTAGACTTACTTTATCTTATTTATTTAATTAATTTAGACTTTTTAGATTAATAGGCGTGTGTGTTGTGTCAGTATGTGTGGGAAATGAGCGTGGGTGTGTGAATGGGTACGCATTGGGTTGTGAGATTAGTTGTTCAGTTTTAAAGTTTTGACAGTGTGTGTAGAGCATTGAATTGTGTGATAGAGTCGACTGAGATGTTTGTAATTGTAACGACACCAGCACACATTCCTATGCTTTATGTCTTAAGGCAAATGGCAATAAACAGTATTATTATTATTATTATTATTATTATTATTATTATTATTATTATTATTATTATTATTATTATTATTATTTAAACTATTTATTTATTTTGTTTGTAAAGTAGGTTTTGTACATACTCATCAGCATACAGGCTAAGAACATACACCATGATGCCTCTGTGCATGTGGCCACCAGTACTATTATGTCAGATCTGTCGGACCCAGCTAATCATCTCTTCGAGCTTTTGCCCTCTGGCCGGCAGTTCCGTGCTTTGAAAACCAGAACCTCTCGATTCAGGTGCAGTTTCTTTCCAGAAGCTGTCCTCAGTACATCACCATCCATGGAACAACGTGATTCCATGATTTGTGACATATGACTGATTTGTTTTTAATATTGTGAGCTCCATTCATTTGGAAGTTAAGCGCTATATTAATGTATATTATTATTATTATTATTATTATTATTATTATTATTATTATTATTATTATTATTATTATTATTATTATTATTATTATTATTATCTATCGTATAGTGCTCTATACAGGGATGATCGCCAACTGAGTGTATGACATGATGAATGCCCTACAAATGAGGATGTATTTTACTGTCGCCATACCACACAAATATCATTGTAACGTTTTACTTGGTGTATAAATGTTTTATGTCTTATAGACGTACATGGTCATAGGTGCCATACCGCTCGCTCCCAACCCCACTCCAGTCACACACACAAAACCGCAGAACATCCACCAAAAGAATGTATATCTGTGCATGTTCATAATCTATCCTTTACTTAGCATTCATATGTCCCAGGTATCTTTGACTTACTTTATCTTATTCATTTAACCATCATGAGGGTGGCCGTAGTTGCCTGCGTGGCGTTAAACCCAAATAACTATTTATTTAAATTATTTATTCATGTTTTTTTTTTGTAATGTAGGTTTTGTACATACACATACACAGTAATAGGTGCCATACTGCCCCGCTTTCAACCCCACCCCACATACACTCACAAAACCGAAGAACACCCACAAAAGACATGCACAATTGTATACTGATGGGCATTAGTGGACTGTAAACCTATATATAGAGATTTGAGGTTAAGAAAGTGGCTTGTATTGACTGCCTGTATTTTAGCCTAACCTAAAAATCTCATGTGTACAGTTAATCACACTGCACATGCAGCCATCAGTTCTCTGAAAAGTATTGTTGGCCTCATGCAGTGATGCAAAGGGGCACCAAAACTTAGAGATAAGGCCACACCTGATATGCATATTCAGCCACTAGTTCTGTAAACAGCACCTTTGTAAACAGTACCAGTGGACAAATGCACACATACTTTATGGATGATGCCACCACTGATCACTTCAAACAATAGGCTGCCCAGTTCACATTGATAAGGAAAACCGCAGAACACCCACAAAAGACATGCACAATTGTATACTGATGGGCATTATACTGATGGTACAACCTATATTATAGAGATTTGAGGTTAAGAAGGTGGCTTGTATTGACTGCCTGTATTTTAGCTGCCCACCTAAAAATCTCATGTGTACAGTTAATCACACTGCACATGCGGCCATCAGTTCTGTAAATAGTACTGCCACATGCACAGGGGCACCAAACGAAAAAGTGAGGCCACAACTGCCACCTCAAACAAAACGATACTTACACACACATATCAATGATACAGTCAACCTCCATGTGCTTTAGTCGGGACAGGCTTAAAGTATGGGACTGTAAATCTTACAGCGAAATGTCAAAGCCAGTAAGAAAATAATATAACAGCAGCAAGTACATGTATTTTCTAAATCACTCAAATAAAAAATGAGAACTCATCGAGGCCAATGGTGTTATGAGTGGGTGATGGAAACACTGAGAGAAATAGCACGTGCACATTATAAAGTATGTGCCCCCCCCCCCCCCCTACTATCCCTTTAACTAGCTGTTCATCATAAAGCATATCTCATTCATTTGATCACTCTGTGTTACCCGTCTCCGTTTTCTTTCTCGTTTTAATCCCAGAATATATGAGTGTGAGTGTTAATGGCAGCTGCTAAGAATCCTTGCAGCAAACTGCAATAATGCAGACAAACTGAACATTATGCAGCAGCAAAATAGCTATTCTTTTGTGCAATACGCTACTGCTAGCAAGATAGGGTTTAATTTTAAAGAAAGCATTGCATGAACTTCCAAGCGTGCTCACATTGTGCTGTGTATTTTTTTATGTGTGAAGTGTACTGTACCATCAGTGGTCACTGAGACTGCATGGCACTGATCGCACATCACAACATAGCTTGCCAGTACAACTGATTGAATTAAGTGTTACAGTATAATAATAATTAATCAAGTTCCAAAACTTTGTTCAGCCATGACAGTTACAACCAAGTGGTGTCGCGCTCTTTTACAGCATACAGCATGTTGCACTTTGGAAATAGGTTTCGAAGATAGCGTTTTTTTTTTTTTTTGATTGTTTGTTTTGGTGCTGTGGTGTCGAAATGAAACGGGCAAAGCGATGGTAAAGGGAATGAAACAAAAGCGTGACAAACCTTTATCAAGACGTAAAAATGCACAAAGCAACGTTGCATGTTCGCCTTTTTGGGAAACAAACACGCTTCTGTAGAACAAATAAAAAAGAACTCGCCGGCACACCGAAATTCCCCGCAGGGAAATCCGCGTGTTTGGTGATCATGTTTTGATCACGTGATTTGGGATACCTTATTGTTGAGTAACGATATTTGAGTTCAAGGCAAGCCTTTTCGTACTTGCCTCTTCTCTTAATATACGTTAGTGTGAAATTTTTATTTTAAAAATAAATGGAATCCTTTTAAGTGACATATAGTGCATACTATCACTGAATACAGGAACAATGAGACCCGTGTAAACTACTGATCAATTCCCCTTGGTATGTGTAATGTGATTGTAATCACGCCTATTTATTCTGCACAGCCGTAGCGTGTCAATCTACTTTTAGCTGTTTCTAGTACATCAGCAAACAAGTACAGACTTGTCAACAAGAAGATCAGGAAGAGGATGAAAGAAGCCAAAGAAGATTGGATTGAAGACCAGTGTCATAGCATGGAAGAGAGCATGGCAAACGGCAACAGCAAGAAGGCTTATGAAACGCTAAGGAACCTCACCAAGACTCAACAGCGAGCAGCCATAGTCATCGAAGACAGCAGCGGCCAACTCCTTGCGAAAAACACTGCTGTACTAAACAGATGGACTGAGTACTGCCGAGACTTGTATAACCACAAGGCTGAGCCAGACACCAGCATCTCCAAAACAACCAGGCTGCGGCCAGGAAGGCTGAAGACTGCCAGTGTTAGCTGAAGAGGTGGAAGCAGCTGCACGCGGCCTGAAGGGAGGAAAGTCTCCAGGTGTAGACAACGTACCTACTGAACTGTTGAAACATGGAGGAGAAGTAACAACCAAGGTCCTCACTATACTCTGTCAAAAGATCTGGAAAAAAAAAGAAATGGCCAGTAGAATAGACACAGTCTCTAGTGATCCCGCTTCCCAAGAAAGGAAACCTGAAACAGTGCCAGAACTACAGAACTATCAGTCTGATAAGTCACCCTAGCAAAGTAATGCTTAGAATCATTCTCAACCGCCTCAAAACTTTCGCCGAGGAACTGCTGGCAGAAGAACAGGCTGGCTTCAGAGCTGGAAGAAGCACTGTAGAGCAGATTTTCAACTGCCGCGTCCTGATCGAGAAACATCTGCAGCATCAGCGCGAACTCTACCACAGCTTCATTTATTTCGGGAAAGCATTTGATCGTGTCTGGGCAAGTCATGAGATCGTTCAACATAGAGAAGGGACTGATCCAAATGATATAAGCGCTTTACAAGAACGCATGCAGCGCGGTTCTACTTAACAATCAATCAGGCGAGTTCTTCAGGACGACGATCGGTGTCCATCAAGGATGCCTGCTCTCTCCTGTCCTTTTTAACATATTCCTGGAGAAGATCATGCAGGAAACCCTCTACGACCACCAAACTTCAATCTTTATTGGTGGCAGATCCCTGTGCAATCTTCGATTCGCAGACGACATTGACCTCATGGTAGGCAGCAATAGTGAGCTTCAAAACCTGACAGACAAACCTTCAAGTAGCGCAGGGTCTTATGTCATGGAGATCAGTACGGATAAAAGAAAAGTGATGATCAAAACCACAAGCGACAGCAGCAGCAACATCCACATGAACGGCCAGAAGCTAGAAGAGGTCAATAGCTTCAAGTACTTGGGAGCCACCTTTTCCAAAGACGGTAGTTGCATAGCAGAGATCCGTATCAGGATAGGTACAGCAACATCCGCAATGGCCAGGCTCGACAGGATCTGGCGAAGTAACTCCATCAGCTTCATTATCAAGTACATGCTTTACAAGTCCCTCATAGTGTCTATTCTACTCTACGGCTGTGAGACTTGGACACTGCTTGCAGACTCAGAAAAGAAAATCCAGGCCTTTGAGAACAAGTGCCTGAGGAAGTTGCTCCGCATCTCGTACCGCGAGCACAGGACCAACGAATATGTACGGAGCATCGTCACTTCCCTGGTGGGCCTACATGAACCCCTTCTGGCAACCGTGAAACGGCGCAAGCTTGCTTGGTTTGGCCACGTGACCCGACACAACACCTTGTCCAAGACTATCCTCCAAGGCACTCTCGAAGGAAGTCGCCGGCGAGGTCGTCAGAGAAAGAATTGGGTCGCAAACATAAAAGAATGGACCGAACTTGAGATGCCAGACTTGCTTGCCACCGCCCAAAATAGAACTCAGTGGAGAGCATTGTCTGTTGCTACTGCCTTTCAGTCCCCCCAACGCCCAGTTCGGGCAAGGGACTGATGATGAAGATGATGAGTTCTGATAGCGTTGTATTTCTAAAACGGAGTGGATCCAGTCATTGACAGGTTACTTGATATAAAGACGCCGTGCGTTGAACTGGATTCTCCTGTGTCTAAATGAACCATAACTAGATCTGTGTGTAGCGTTTCGCAACCATCTGTTACAGTTGTGTATGTTTGAACAGTTACGGCGGTAGTGGGCCTTTAACACTTTAGCTGTCGCTTGCGTTTTTTGGTCGCGGGGATTCCCGCAGGATGTTACCTTCTTGGAAAAATTAGATCGTGCCACCCGCTCTCCAGGACGCAGGGGTACTATAGGCCAGTAGAAGTCAGCACTTTTTCCCTCACAGACAGTCTGCCAATACGTCATGGTCCAGCCTGCAACAGGAGTTCACTATTTTGTCGAAAGGAGGAGGGGAAGAGGGAGCTTCCAAATGGAAACGTTCCAGCGCATGCGGTTGTGCTTCTTGGGATCGTGTATACGTACGAGCAACAGAAATGCGACATTTCTGGAATCATCGGGGGGGGGGGGGGGGGGGGGGGGGTGTGCAATTTGTGTAGAGAGAGGGATGGGGGGGGGGATGTTGGGGGCGAAATGGAAACGTTCCAGCACATGCGGTTCTGCTTGTTCTAATCTTGTATACTGACTATCAAACGAAATGCGACATTTTTGGAATCATCGAAAACACTTTATTGTTTCCGATGATTTCAGAAATGTCGCATTCTTTTGCTCGTCATTAGACATGCAGTAGTGCGGTCACGTGGACGCCGACCGACAACCAACAACGAATAAGAGCGAAGTCAAGCGAGCGAGTTCACGACGGACAACCGGTATGTACCATAAGCAGGGACAAGGCTCCAACCATCTCCAAAAGGCAATGATCCTGTGGAGCCCGCAGGGGATGTTTGCAGTGTCGTCTATGCTTGTGGTACAAGCTGGTTATAACCCGTCATTCGTTTTCGTTCATTGTCCGTGGTCGTTCGTCACAAACGAAACTTCACTGATATCTGTGACGCTGGTGCACCGATTTGATCAACATTTTAGGTGGCGACTTCAGCACAGTGTGTCAAGAGCAAGAATAAAGTCGCTCCAATATAGGCCAAGATCACGGCAGCCATATCTGTTTAAACCCTTCTACGAGTGCAATAGTGAGATTTCGTTTGGACGAAAGACAGCAAAATCCTGGCGGGTACCATGATGATAGACAACAATCCAGACATCTTCAAGAGGCATAAGGCTCATGAGGATCTATGCTTCTTGAAGATGCTTTGAGTGTAGTCTATCATTAGAGTACAAGGTGGTTATCCGCCGTGTATGGATTCGCTCTCGTTCTTCTTGAGTAAAGGTATAACCACACTAAAATTATTCTTCTCGAATCGCTGGTATGATCATTTCTGCATTTACTAATTTCACCAAATGACGGTAGAGTGAGCTTTTGTCTTTTGATGGTTTTCCTCTGACCGTGTTGAACCAGCAGTCAAGGTTTCTGAAGTAAATGGTTCGTTGTCCACGCACACCAAACAACGACAAACGAAAAAGCAAGCAAAAGAAATGAGAAAGAGAGGACACTCACATTGCGCCTCCAGTAAGCCAGACGCCGCGAAGAGCATAGGGATCAAGTACGTCATGTCCTAGTTTCGCCGCAGACGGCTTGTCGGGAAGGAGGTAAGGTGCCGTTATTATAATGGCAAAAGAAAATATAAAAAAAATGGCAAAAGCCAGTATGTTGGAGAAAAGTTCGATTTCCATTGTTATACAAAGACAGTCTCGCTTTTCTCAAAAAATACACACTGACTTTTGTCTTTGTTACTCGTGATACATGTCAGTGGAATTGGAATCGGGCAAACCCGGTGAGGTAGGAGAGCTCTAGGGGGGAGGGGGGAGTCGTCGGAGCGAGGGGGCGGCATGGGGAGGGTGTGGGTGAGGCGGATCTTAAGTGGGAGGGGGCCAGGAGTTCTGGACTCCCCCTCCCGCCCCCTCCCCCTTCCCTCCGGCACACACCAAAAAGTCTTTAAAATGCTTTTAGCACATTGTGCTCCAGGACCGAAATCTGCAAATTTTGAAGTTGCCCCCTGAAGACTGTATTACACTTCTGGAAACAGATGGAGCGTAATAGTTCAAGGATTGTGCCAGAATAGCTTGGCGCCTATGGGCGCCAAGCTAATCTGGCACAACCCTTGAACTATCACGCTTGATCCATGTTTTGCCGTGGCGTGTCGGAGCTGAAGGAGTTAAAAAGTCCCTTTTGTAAGTCCCACCCCCCTTTCATTGAAAGACATTCAGTTTCATAATGTATGTTGGCCCGTTTATCCAGCAGTATTGTAGACGACATAATACGTACGATAACAACATTTAAAAAGAAGATCTTGCGAACTATACTAATGGTCAAGACTTAAGGGCCACCCCACTTTTTGTGTCATTGTTTATCGTCGCAAATACGATAATAAAATACAATGTTCTTTCAATCCAAATGGGTTAAAAGGTGACATTAGACAGTCCACTCTACAGGGAACAATAGACAACAATTCATCAATTCCACGAACGTGTCAAATGCATGTGAAACATCGTCAGTTTTTGTGAAAAGCTGTGCGATATTGGCAAGCGTACCAAAGGCAGGCAGGTGGAAAAACTCGGTAAAGTCGTGAAGCACGTGCTAAAAGGGGTCATTCGTGAACACTGAGCACTACAAATTCCGGTACAGTAAGGGCATAATTGTCACTTTCCTAATCATGCTACCACGACGAAGCTTAACGTCAGTAGATCAAGGCCGGACGCTACCATGGCTGCAGGATGAAATTTCCGGACGAGAATTTGGGAGACGTCTTGGGGTGTCCCATTCAGTGATCCAGAGGCTGTTGGCTCCATTTTAAGCAAATGGAAGGGCAGAACGAGGACCCTGCTTAGGACGCCCGCGCTGCACAATCAGAAGGCAGGACAGATACCTCTGTGTCGGCTCTGCGCGACCGAACTGTCACGTCAACCACTCTGCAACATCAACAAATGCAAGCTGCAAAAGTTAACGTCAGCAGAAGCAGTCTGCCGACGTCTGCGCAAAACTGACCTGGCGTTATCCAAAGCATCATTGAGAATACCGCTCACTCCAGCTCATCGCAGAGCACGGGTTGCCTGGTGTCAACATGTGAGGTGAAATAGACTCCAGTGGACTCAGGTTCTGTTTACTGATGAGCCACGGTTCAATGCGTCCTTTAACGACGGCAGGATGAGGGTCTGGAGACTTCAGGGAAGGGAATTCACGGATGGATGCTTCCAAGAGGTGGATCGCTACGGAGGAGGCTCAGTCATGGTCTGGGCAGGCTTCAGCATGGAAGGCATGACCCCCCCCCCCCCCCCCCCCCCCCCCCCCCCCCCCCCCCCCGTCTGCAAAACATCATCCGAAGCACCCTGACTGGACTGCGCTATCATCCAACCAGCTGTCCAAGCCATAGACGACAATGTTGTTCTGCATGACGACAACGCTCGACCTCATCGCGTCCGTGTGGTGGATGAGTGCCTTGAGCAAGGGAGCAGCTCGTTCACCTGATCTGGCTCCCATCGAGCAGCTCTGGGACGTGCTGTGACAACGTGTAGTCAGCAACCACCCCCACCTCAAGGCGTCCCACAGCTGACTCAGTTCCTGCATCAAGAGTGGCTAGCGATCCCACAACATGTTCTCCGAACCTTGGTGAACTCCATGCGTCAACGCTGCATTGAATGCTTGGCTGCAAACAGTGTGTACACTCGCTACTGACTGGACCAGTTGTGTGTGACTTTTCAAATGAGGGGTGGATGAACATTCTAACGTACTGCTGTTGTTATAATCTCTTGATTTACTCAAAACTTAAATGACATTGTTACTGAATAAGTTAGCAAAGTACTGACTCTAAGTATTGTTACATTATGTGTGTGGTTTTGTCGGTGCGTCTGCGATACAGTGGCCCTTAAGTTTAAACCATTGGTATATTATCCCGTCACTGCCTGCAGCGTGTCGCTTTCACTTTTTGCATGTCGGTACCGGTTTTTTTTTTTTTTTTTTTTTGTCCCAAAGAATCATGTAGAAATCCTTGCGGTAAACTCCGATACCGATAAGGACAGCCAAAGTGTCAAGGCAGCAGGTGACGGTTGAAAATTCGTTCAAACCGTACGTAGTAAAATAACACTAAAATCATTCAGCCGGACGGCCGTACGTCACAATTTTTGGAGGCGTCATCTAATGACTATGCATCAGTTGCAGAAGATGGATCGACATGATAATTCAACAGGCGCCAAGCTAATCTGGCACTACCCTTGTATTATCATGGTCGACCCATCTCCTGCTGTAATACGCCAGGGCTGAATGGGTTAAATAATAATAATAATGATATGAAAAGAATAATAATAATAATAATAATAATAATAATATGAAAATAATAATAATATTAATAATAATAATAATAATAATAATAATAATAATAATAGGAAAATAATAATATTAATAATAATAATAATCATCATCATCATAATAACAGCGTAAAATACGTGCGCTGGTTTGTGACTTTGGACCTTACGACTTGCAGCTGTAGGGCTCTTTATCACAAACCGGCAAACACATTCATATGTTATGTCAGCGCTTACTTATTTCTGCAACCGGCGTTGACGACTTCAGCTGGCAAGTCTGATTGTAGCAGATCGTTACTATGTCTGTTTGAGTTTGTTTTGCAGTACGTGTAATCAGTGTTGAAACGTCACCTAGATACAGTACCACGTCATCTTGTGCGTAATGCTTGTCGTCTGCTTCCTTTATTACCAGATCATTTTGCATCTTTCCGCGAACGCATCCGCTCACCCTACCCCCCCCCCCCCCCCCAGCCCCACCCCACCTCATCCACCTATCTCTTTCGTAACAGATTGGACGCGGATTGTGTTTCTTAAATCTTTGGTAATTAAACGCCAAAGAGGACCTGGCGTCCACGGGCTATATGGATACAAAGTGGCGTCAGCAAGAGGCATAGATCCTCAAAGTCCTCCGCAACTGCGGGGGCTCATGAGGATCTATACCTCTTGCAGTTGGACTGTATTAATTTTTCTTGGCAGTTACTGAGTTAACAACACTCAACAGATGATGATTAACTAAAGGCGAAAGCGGTGGTGGCGGTCGGAGCGGCGGGGGGAGGGGAGAGAGAGAGAGAGAGAGAGAGAGAGAGAGAGAGAGAGAGAGAGAGAGAGAGAGAGAGAGAGAGAGAGAGAGAGACGCACACACACACACACACACACACACACACACACACACACACACACACACACACACACACACACACGGCGCTTTGGCGCCCAAAAGACGTTCTAGCAAGGTTTGCGTAGCTAGACGTGACGTCATTTTTATCTTGTTACTTCTTTGCCGAAATTTCTGCGCCGCACGCCAAAAACGTCATGTGCATTCTCCGGAATGCGCCCGACCCAGCCCGATTTCAAAGTCAACCGTACTTTTTAAATACGGTAGACAAAAAAGTAGATTAGCATACTTCTCTGACTGGCAACAGACTGTGTCTGTGACCTGTCAGAGAAGACACAAAATCACTGACGAGGTTGCATATGAACACCATTGATGTGCTCAGTTCTAAGTCACAGGTCTAGACACATGTCGACTGTGATAGTTCAATGGTGATATCGGAAGTGCTTGGCGCCTATGTGCTCCAAGCTATTCTTACACTGTCATGGTCAATACACATCCTGCCATGCCATGTCTGACCTTTATGAGTTAACACGTGTTTAAAGTGTTGTAGTCTCTTTTTGTTATTTCTGCCTTTTTACATTAAATAAAAAACAAACAAACTAAAAAAGCAACCAAACAAACAAACAAACAAACAGCTTTCATTTATGTAAAACTATGGAGTGTGTTCATTTTATAAAAGTAAAGTCTTTCAAAGACGTCCATCGTGTTGTGCTGTGCGTGCGTGCGTTTGTGCGTACGCGTGTGCGTGTGCGTTTGTGTGTGTGTATGTGTGTGTGTGTGTGTGTTTGTGTGTGTGTCCAGGTCTGTAAATCTGACGTACCGGAATGGGGCGGGGGTCAGCGGGGTGGGGGTGGGGGTCGTGGGGGAATTTGCGCCCCCTCCTCCCTCCCCCCTCCCCTCCCCATTTTCCCCCTCCTGGAAGACCCCCTGGATCCGCCCCTGATTATCATGGTCTATCATGGTGAAAAAGTTGTGTGTGTGGGTGGGTAGGGGTGAGGATGGCTGAGGGGGGAGGGGCTTTAATGGGAAAGAAGGTACGAGAGGGCTTTACGACAAAAGAATACTTTAGATTTGTGTGCAGACATTTAAAACTATCAACAACAACAAAAAAAGTCGTGATTCCCGCATTTCAGAATGGTCATGTGAAGAGTATATCCAAACCAAAAAAAAAAAGAAAAGTATATCGGCGTAAAACAATGGCCAGAATGTACATTTCCTCATGCACGCGATGAAATCCCACTGAGCAATCCAAAACGAACATCAACGTAACAAGGTTCCCTTATTCCGAAAATATCTGTCACTTGTTCAACTGTTCAATTTTCTTTATGTGTTTGGCGGTTGTTTCAGACGAAACTGGTCTCTGTAAGAGACATAGATCCTAAAGAGCCCTCGCAGTTGCAGGTGCTAATGACGATACGGGGCGGTCCGTGGCGCAGTGGTTAAGGCGCCTGCCACCAATGCCAAAGGTGCGCGGTTCGATACCGGGTTCCGGCGTTGGACTTTTCTCCTCTGGTAAGTGTCACCGTTAATTCGGGCGGACCGTCGGGGGTTCTTTCTCCGGGTACTCCGGTTCTTCCACCCCCCCCCCCCCTCACTTTGGTACCGGTCTCAGGCCACTTTACAAATTTCAAATACAAGCGATCAAAAATCTCTGTAACTTCAGTAGCTGACTGGCCCTTCGTTTGTCTTGTACTGTGTTTGTCTTAAATGGCGTAAATCCGTGTCTGTTTCGTGAGTGTGTGTGTTGGGTTTCAGGCGCGGCGCTTTGAGTCGATTTCCCAAAAATTGAGAAAAAGCGCCTATATAATAACGGTATTATTATTATTATTATTATATATAAATTATCTCTTGCAGTTGGATCGTGTTCATTTTTTTTTCTCGGCAGTGAGCGGGCCCACCCTGCACAACATTGTCTTTGCACGAGTAACATGTGTTTATCATATTAACTCATTCAACCCAAAGGCTGTATTTCCCCAATTTTGGAGGCGTCATCTAACGACCATGCAGCAGTTGCTGGAGGTGGATCGACCATGATAATTTAAGGGTAGTGCCAGATTAGCTTGGCGCCTGCAGGCGCCAAGCTAATCTGGCACTACCCTTGAATTATCATGGTCGATCTATCGTCTGCTGTAGTGCGTCGGGGCTGAATGAGTTAAATGGAAACGTTCAACGTGTTGGGCTTTGGCGTTATTTGTCCACCACAAAGGTGATTTCAAAGACAGAGCGTCGAAAAAAGTCTGAATAAATTTTGACCTTGGTTAGGTTGTTTGACTAGCCAACCTTTCGGACGAGAGTGGAATTCCCTCTACCCCCTGAGCTACCAAGTTCCCCATTATCGTAAATGGAGACATTCATCCATGCCTACCCAGTGCGCAAATGCTATCGAGCCGACGTCGGTCGCCGTTGGCCCGCGCACGATTGCGCGAGGGCCAACGGCGGCCGATGTCGGCCCGATGGCATTTTGCGCATTGGGTAAAGAGTAAACAGTAAAGGTGAACGGACAATAGCTCAGTCTGCCAATGAAAGCAGAACACATGGTTAAAACGAGCCATTCGGTTTTCTTCTCTTTATTTCACACCCGGCGCTAACGGATTCTACCGAATGGCGGACCTCGTGCTGAAGGTAAACAACCAGCTTTGTCACACTTTCCCGAATCGCATTAATAAAGACGCCCTGATGGCTCCGCCGCGGGAAAAAATAGATATCACGTGTGACGCACCTATTGTAGGACGAGTCGTCAGACTGGAGAAAATCAACCCAGGGACTGATTCCTTGTATTATTATATCAACATCTGCGAAGTACAAGTATGGAGTATGTCTTCTTCACATTCAAATCACTGCAATGATTTTCATTATCTTTTTTTTTTTAACACCTGAATTTCGTGAGCTTATTTATTCGAATTTAGAAAGAATAAAGCCAGGTCCCTCTGTTTTAATTATAATATCTTTTATCGTTTTCTAATAACGCTCTTTAAGGGTGTTTTTTCCTCGCGTATTCAACGCCTTGTGATCATAAGTTTTTAACGACTTAATAATTACCGCCCAGAGTTCCAACACCGGGCGTGCACACGTTATCTCATAGACATATTGTCAAATTTCCTGTTTTATACTATCGTGCTTATCATGGAAAGTCCTAACCCAATGTGCACAAGGTCATCAGGCCAACCTCGGCATGATGGCTTTTGCGCATCCGTTCGCTGCATATTGTGTTTCTGAAATCTTCGTTAATCCAACGCCAATGAGCCCTATTTGGGGCACGCACAGATGCAAAGTGGTGTGAGCAAGAGGCATAGATCCTCATGAGCCCCCGCGAATGCGGGGGCTCATGAGGATCTATGCCTCTTGCATTTGCTCCCCTCGCGTTATGTTTCGACAGCGAAAGGTTAAATAGTGATGTGACATGAATGTGTACAATGCCGTTTCATTTTTATTTTTAGATGACAGCTTCTTGAGCAGTAAGCACACCGTATTCTGTCCACATTCTGTCATAAGTGTTTGTCTTTTTTGTGTCTTGTTTGTTGTTGTGGTTTTGAAGTCCAGTATACACATCATGTGCATGCGGCGTGCGCACGCGCGCGTGTGTGTATGTGTATAATTAACACACTCTGCTCCAGGACCGAAATCCGCAAATTTTGAAGTTGCCCCCTGAAGACTGTATTACACTTCTGGAAACAGATCGAGCAAAATAGTTCAAGCGTTGTGCCAAAATAGCTTGGCGCCCATGGGCGCCAAGCTATTCTGGCACAACCCTTGAACTATTCACGCTCGATCCATGTCTTGCCGTAGCGTGTCGGAGTTGAATGAGTTAAATACCTGTGCCAGGTTTCTGACATTAATACACTGCCTTCCGCATCAGCTAGTCCATGGCACAATTTACAAATTCTGATGAGAGACGCTCTGCGACACAACTGTAAGACACATGTTCTTTATATCAAAACAGAAAAATACAGTGCAAGCATACTTTACAAATCAATAAATTACGTGCATAAATCATGAATGATTACAACACCCAAACCTTGTTCACCGTGTAACAGTCAAGTCTCTTGTATAACAGATGTTCATAGCACATTGTTCTTGTTCATTTGATTGGATAGTCTGTTAACTCATTCTACCCCAGACACACCACAGCAAGATAAGGATCGACCATGATAGTTCAAGGGTGATGCCAGAATAGATTGGCGCCTATGGGCGCCAAGCTATTCTGGCATCACCCTTGAACTATCATGGTCGATCTGTGTCCTGCACTAGATTGCAGTCTTCGGAGGACGACGGCAAAATTGGGGGATTTCGGTGTTGGGGTAGAATGAGTTAAGTAAAGAACTGTGTAACATATCAGGCCGTCCTTGTTGTTCAAAGTGTGGCATAAACCGTGAATGATTACAGACGGTTTACACGAAGGTAATTCTGAAAGTATTTACACTTACATACATGAAGAAGTATACACTCCACAACTTGGTTGGTGACTAATCACCAGGAAAATGGTCAAAGCTGGCCCAGTCCCATTGCGCAAAGCCCATCGGGTCGACGTCAGCCGTCGTTGGCCCGCGCACGGCCGTGCGCGGGCCAACGGCGGCCGACGCCGTGTGATGGCCTGTTGCACTTTGGGTTGCCTTTGGGTTTTGGTTTCTTTTGGGAAATTCGGTTAGGTTGGTTAGTTCGGGGTTTAACGTCCACGCCGAAGTGATTATGGACGGCCCTGACGGGCGGGTTATGGGGGACAGGGAAATCTATTGCCTATGGAGTACTGCCTGAACACTGATCAATTCAGGCGCACTGCAACTGTGCCACTTTGATTTACTATGACCTTTCAACGGATATGCTATGAAGCAAGCCCGTCTTGTTTGCTCTGGATGGGAAATACGTGTCTGCAGAAACAGCCCACTGACCGACATTCGCGTGAAATTTTGGGCGCAACTTACAATTTCTGAAAAGATATACCGGCTCTGTGACCCAACTGTTACGCGTGTTATCTCTAAATATGAACCGTAAAAATACTGTCCATGCATGATGTACAACTGAATAAAAGACAGGAAAATGTTCTTAACGTGAATGATAATAGAGGGTTGGACACGCACAAAAAAAGCTGAGCACTCACATATTTACGTACATGAATAAGTATTCTCCACTGCCTGGTTGGTGACCAAAATATTCACTAAAGTAAAATAATCAAAACGAAATGAGAAGAAACCAACGAATAATGAAATACGTTTAGAAAAGACAGTTACAACATAATTTCTTAATATTTCGGGTTTTAACTCGAAATATTAATACATTGCGTTTAATCCTTATTTTTCCTCAAAATAGACATACAAACCAATACACAATTTGAAACTTATCTTCAGTTGCATCTTCCTCATCAGAGAGAAACACGTTTGGAAAAGACAGCTGCAACACAATTTATGAATATTTCGGTTAAAGCTGAAATATTAACACATTCTGCTCCAGGACCGAAATCCGCAAATTTTGAAGTTGCCCCCTGAAGACTGTATTACAATATTATGGAAACAGATCGAGCGTGATAGTTCAAGGGTTGTGCCAGAATAGCTTGGCGCCTATGGGCGCCAAGATTCTGGCACAGCCCTTGAACTATCACGCTCGGTCCATGACATGCCGTGGCGTGTCGGAGTTGAATGAGTTAATAAATTGTGTTGCTGTTTCCTTTTCTAAGCGTGTTCCTTTCTTCTGTGGGTTCTGCTCTGCATTTTTGCAAGCTTGGCAGTCACCCTGACCTATAAACTATGTGTGTGAAGCATTCCTCAAAGTGGGCCTAGGATTCATACTTTGACTCAATCGCGGCCAACCACATCCGGGTGCGGTGGTCCGCGAATGAGTTAACCCCTTCCCTGCCATTTGAAACTTTTCTTCAGTTGCATCTTCCTCATCAGAAAGTAACACGCTTAGGAAAGACAGCTGCAGCACAATTTATGGTCAGTGGATGCAGAAAATGTATTTATTTCAGCATCAAAGAACCCCAGACGTCAAATAACAGTCTGTACAATGTGGTTTCAGCAAGAGGCATAGAGCCTCATGGGCCCCCCGCTACTGTCAGACATAGTCTTATTCTGTGTGAAACGTGGCAGTAAACACAAACTCCACGAAACGACGTCGACCAGAGAACCTTTTACACTTGATGAAAACAACTTTTAACGCATACACGAATTTCCAAACTCACTATTTACCGCAAAGGTCATTGCGTGCACTGGGGAAAAATAGCCCGTCAATGGAAAGGTGTCTTTCGGGAATTGAACCGCGTGAGCTCAGTGGTTGTCTCCCTTGAATCGCTAGCGGTAGTGACTCGAGGGAGAGAAACATTGTGATGGGTGAGTAATTTCAGTTGGTAATTCTAAAAACAGGATCATACATCAAGTCTCTGAAAAACAGGCTATTAGCAATCACCACGTCATAACTTGCTTTTCTGGTTACGCTGCTAAAATAGTACATAAACAAATAGATAATAATAATAAGTAAATAAGAAAATATATAAATAAATAAGAAATTCATATATAAATAAGTTTTTTAAAGTACACAAACAAATAAATAAATAATGGACAGATACAACATATAAATAAATACATTTTTAAAATGTCGCACACACACAAAACCCATCTCCTTAAAGTGCCCGAAGCATTCTGGGTGTAGATGGGCCCCTATTGTTTCAACCTGAGGTTCTAATTCTGGGATAAGCTTCTCGATAAGTACACAATGCTAGGACCGAGGTCAGGGGTAGCTGGCCCGCGCATCGGCCCAAGGACTTAGTTGATACTGACATGCACAATGTATATATATTTTTTTTTTTTGCATTGTATTGTGTCTTTGTATTTCTAACATCCTCATTATTTCTAACATCATTATGTTTGACCGGCCCGAAGACCTCCTGCTGGCTTGGGCACGACCAAAACCAACACTTTGGGGGGCGTCAACGACATTACAACAGTTGCCATCTGACTGCTCAAAGACAGACTCAGTTGCTTTTCTAGCGAGTGTTCTCGTAGTACACCGACTGAGCGGATGGTCTAGAAGTGTTCTTGAACACTGGGATGGTATAAACAGACCGCTCTTCCGGCCGCTGGTCAAGGGGCTGCAGACCGTCGTACGGGTTCCTTACTTCGATATTTTCGTAAGGGTTTACTGCTTCGCTGACTCTGTCGTAGTTTGGCCATTCGTTTGGAGGCCTGAGCGGTCCCTCTGGCTTGCTCTTAGGGGCCTTATCTGTACAAACACGACTTGGCGGTGAGATAAAAATTACAGTATCCAAAAATTATCTGTCAATTTTTTTTTATTCAAAGGAAGACCAAAGGACATTGATTTTTAACCATGTCACCGCTGGATGAATGCGAACATCATGCCAAGTGCAAGAGGCACATAACCTCATGAGACCCCGCTTCAGCGGGGTCTCATGCGGTTCTGTGTCCTCTTGCTGTTTTGTTTCGATTGGCGGGATTATTGCGTGTTGAATATTTTCGGCTGTTCACACCATATTGCGTCCACCCACTGACGGGGTGAATGTGATAAGGTTGCGCAGGTTAGTATCACGGAGGGCCGAACTGAGCACTCTCCAAGTCATACCCGATTGCTACTGCCCCTCCCCCACCCCCTCCCCCAACACCACCCCACTCCACGCCACCCCACCTTCCTCACACCCATCATCTTCAATACATGCTCAAAGTTGCGTGAATTCAGCATTGTAATATAACCTACAGTAATAACGGGACGCGGAACTAATCTTCAACTGACACGATTCACCTATTCCCTGCGGTAGTCTGGCAGGCTGCATATCTTTAAATTCCGGGGCGGCCGGAGAGGGGAATGGTGGGGGGATGAGGGGGTGGGGGGGGGGGGTAGGAGGAAACCGGGGGCACAGTTCTCTTCTATTTACCTTTGGGCCAAAGCTGTGAGACAGTATGTAGCTCCACTCGGCCAGCTAATAGAGACTGCCTGTTTCTTTTCCGTCTCAGACATCTGTCACAAACATAAAACCCGCAGAGTACGAGAGAAGTGCTAGTAACCCCTTCACTGTCGAAAAAAACGGACACCACACTACTGGAAGAGGAATAGATCCTCTATTCCTCTTCCAGTAGTGTGGTGTCCCTTTTTTCTGGATTTTGATGGGGCACATGAGGATCTATGCCTTTTGCTGAGACCACTTTGTGTCCATTGTTCATGGGAGTGACACAAAATTCAGACATACAATGTACGTACAGTGGCAGTGAAAGGGTTAACCAATCCAAATGCAAAGTAAAAAGGGCAGCCTTCAACCACTCCCCCTCCCCCCATGACCACACACACACACACACACACACACACACACACACACACACACACACAAACACACACACACACACACACACACACACACACACACACACACACGCACCTACCACCAACAATTTTAAATAAATAAATAAATAAAAATATAAATAAATAAATAAATAAATAATAAATAAATAAATTTATTTTAAAAAAAACAGGGCAAGCAACAGGCAAAGAACATTGTAACCACCGTCACACATTGGACCTCATCTGCCTCTGTCTCTTGCTTCACACCGGATGGGGCCCATGAGGGTTTTTTTTTTTTTTGTCTCCGAGTGGAACCTCTTTATATAATTTATATGTGCGTCTTGCTAGTGGGAGGTGTCATTGTTTCTCGGAAGTAGAGGGGTTATGTTATTTAAAGGGATTAAAATTAATAGAATAATAGATTAAAACCTAATCACCGTTTAATTTCGAAATATCTTGCAAATTATAAACTTGGCCAAGAGGAAAAAAAGACGACATAGAAGAGGCAAGATTATCAGTTGTATTACGAGTTAGGCTTTGCCAGTGGTTCTTGTCGCCTTGAAGGTTCGGTCAGGGGGGAGGGGGGGGGGTCAATGTCGGAGGTAAGACTCGAGGGTTTATCCAGCCTTTTTTTGTTTTTTCGCCGTTTCGAATGCGGTGAGTACGCACAGCAAAGACCTTTGGCGACATGCGACAAGAGGACTCCCGTCGGCTTGAGAACGGGTGACCAGGGAAAACTGTCGAATAGAGCCAGGCCAATGAGAAAAGTAAAGAAACTAAACGAAGACAATATTTATAATTTACTATCAAAGTGAAAAGTCTTACATTATAAGAGGCACGACAATGATAAGACCCAGTAGAGCGAATCCTCCAACAATGGCGCCTGCGAGTGGTCCCACCAAAGAGCTGGCGTCTGGTTACAAAAAATAAATGATATTGAGCCCTGAGTTCAAATTGTAGCATTTAAGAGTTTTCCTGTGAGTACGGCATGACAACTTTACCTTTCACTTGACAAAAGCCAGTATGTTCATTTTTAACAAATAGCCATTGTTATACATTGAAAATCGCGCTTAGCTAAAAAAAAAAAAAAATAAAGACATACTGCATTTTGAAATATAACGGCAGAGCTCTGGAGGTATGTCGACCATGATGGTTTAAGCCTGGTGCCAGAATAGTTCGGCGCCTCCGGCGCCAAACTATTTTTGGCACCACCCTTGATTTATCATTGCAAATCCATGTCTTCTTGTAAAGTGTCATTGACGTTAACAAACAAAGATGATTGCCAAGCTTGAAAATATAAAGAAAATCACAGGAAGGAAAGAAACCCGCTAGAAAGGACAAGTGCGAAAAAAATATTCCATTTTCCGGACAATTTGTTTTTCTTCAATTAGGACCTGCAGGCAAATATAATGGACCACTAAATATCTCTCGAGATACACTGTCCACGTAAGGTAACTAAGTAGTTCGTTGTGCTTTCTGTCTGTCCGAGCAGGGTGTTAACCACACAAAATGAACAAACTGTGCTGTATTTGTCCTTTCTAAGCAAGATCCTTTCTTTGTTAGGATCTTCTTTTAGTGAGTTAAAGATACAGAGCCAGCCAATTTATTTCTTGGAATTAATAAAGACAGTTTTTGGAGAAGCGAAAAGCAAAACTAAACTTCAGCACACATTTATTGACAGAGTTCCCAGTACGCAAAGGCCATTGGGCTGACGTCGGCCGCCGCCGAGCCGGTGGCCGTTTACACACTGGGTTGTGCCTGTGGTCCATTGTATGTCTATTTTGAAAATGTAATGAACTGTGCTGTGCTCGTCCTTTTAAAGTGTTTTTCCTTTTGTTGGCATTTCTACTCTCCAGAATGTCTTTCTACGTTAACTTCTTAACTCATTCAACCCGACGGCCGTATTTCCCAAGTTTGAAGGCGTCATCTAATGACTGTGCACCAGTTGCATGAGATGGATCGACCATGATAATTCAAGGACAGTGCCAGATTAGCATGGCGCCGACAGGCGCCAAGCTAATCTGGCACTACCCTTGAATTATCATGATCGATCCATCTCCTGCTGTAGTGCGTCAGGGCTGAATGGGTTAAAGCATTTGCTGACCAGTAACTATTGTCTTGTTGTCTCTGCTTTCGGCCGCCTGGTCACATCGTATCCCTGTCCATCCCGCCTCACATCCGTTTGGACAATGTCCCGTCACCGTGTTACACTGGCTGTTCTCAGCACAGTGACCGCACTGACTTGCGCAGTCTGGACCGTAGGAACCGCCCGAGCAGGCTGAACACAAAATAATACGTACAAATTACTGAGGTGCAGGCAACGTCGTCCAAATGCCAAACTATCGTCTCCCAACGAGACTTCTTTATGGGGTGGGGGTAGGGAAGGGTGGGGGGGGGGGCGGTTTAGAAGACGCCCAAAGAAGCGCTTCAAGGACAGTTTGAAGGAGTCTCTGAACGGTTTGGGAGGACCTAGCAAATGGACAGGACAGGCTGGTGTAGTGCACTACGTAAAGGCGCCATGCAGCTCGACTGGCAAAGAATGGAAGAAGTCAGAAACGTTCTCTCCGAAAGGCTCGAGCCAGCAGCTGTGTTCCCACAGCGACAGCAGGCCATGGATGCATAACATGCGGGAGAACACTTCATGCACGCATTGGCCACATCAACCACATGCGTACTCATCGCAACTGAGATGGAGGGGAATTATCCGTGGTCTTCATCGACATCGATTGACAAGAACATACACACGCACGCACGCACGCACCGCATGAACGCACACACACAACAAACACACACACACACACACACACACACACACACACACACACACAAACAAACACACACACATACATACATACATACATTCTTACTTCTTGTCCATTCATTCTTGACATGTAAACTCATTCGAGACCCGCCGCATTAAGGTATCCAGATGCGCACGTCTCGAGTTAGTTAACTAATGAAAAACATTGTACATTTACGCACTTTAAAACGCCAGAGTTTTGATCAGTTATATCTGCCGACATATTCATTGTTTTTAAAGCTTGCTTTGAACCAAGGTTTAACCCCTTGACAGCCGGGACACAGCAAGAACCACCCAATTTCAAGAGGCATAGAACCTCATGAGCCCCCACAGTCGCGGGGGCTCATGAGGTTTTATGCCTCTTGTTTGCTTTATTATTGTATCCGTTTTCGTTTGGCGGCTGCTTTGAATTTACGATTGTTTTTTTTTTTTGTTTTTGTTTTTTTTTTTTGTTGTTTTTTGGAATTTTTAAAATTGCTTGACTGTACAAAAGCCTGATGACACTCACTTTGATCACATTGTGGGCCTGTCCACCCCGCCTGACATCCGAGTGGACACTGTCCCGTGACCGTGTCACACGTGCTGCCGGCTGTACACTGTCCGCACTGACTTGTGCACTCGTCACCGTAGAAGCCATCGTCACAGTCTAAAGAGACACAACAATCATGCAGCAGGTTATACGGGATTCCAACCCTGCAACATTTTAGCTTGATATTAGCGTATTAACCCGCACTGACTGCACTCAGATTTCCCTTTGGTAATATTCCTTCGCTTGCCTCTCGCATTCTTCTCGCAATAAAGGGTTTTTTTTTGGTTTTTTTTAGGCTAACGGCATGTTCAACCAAACGCTTTAACCCCTTCACTGCCGGACTACAAGAAGCAAACCTTTTTAAAGTGGATTTTTATTTAATTAGTTTTTCGCATTTTCACGCTTCTCCATTTCGATCTGGACTTCGTGTCTTATCAACATGCAAGAAGATTTATTGCATCATATTGACTCTAAAGGTGCTCTCAGACGGTTCACGTTTTTGGGCTTGTAATGCTTTAAACAGCGCTTAGCGGAATTGAATCGAAGTTGAACGCCACACCGAGAGTTGAATTCAATTCCGTATCCACTTTCAACGCAAAAAGAACTGATCGTATTTTTTTTTTAAGTCTCTTTAAAGTTTAAACTCGCTAGCCAATTTCCTGCAGCGTTAGGGTCCACGTGGTGTGGCTAATCAAACAACGCCGCTAGCAAAGCCGAATATGGACCGGACGAGTGTGCGAGGCCCGAGTTAAAGTTGATCGGATTGAAGGCAAATGAACTGTTGAACTTTGCTCGAGACGTTGAAGCGTCTGCTATCACCTTAAACATTGGGCGTCAATGAGTCCAGCAGAACATCCTCATGAGCTCCCCAAAATGAGCAGGGCTTACCAGCCCTGCTTGTTGCGGTGGGGGGGGGGGGAGAGGGAAGGGGGGGGTGCTTGCGAGGATGGATGTGTTTTGCTGGTCTTGTTGACATCTGAATGCCTTCAGAACGTGGTATTAAGCAAAGAATCTGCAATGGTTTTAAAGGCGTTATATTAACATCCTAACAATAAATGAGATAAATTGGCACAGCACACAAGTATTACATCTTTATTAGTTTTTTCTTCGCTGACCTTTACACAGAGGTAGTTTCCATCCCGATTCACATTCCAAACAATGTCCGTTTTCTGAATTGCAAGATGTTTCGGCGCTGGAGCATTCTCCACATAACTCACTGCAGTTCTCTCCGTATGATCCGCTGGGACAGTCTGCAAAGAAACAAATATGGGGCAGAACCAGCATGTGAACTCATTCAGGCCGACGCACGTATTTCCCAAATTTTGGAGGCGTCATCTAACGACTATGCACTTTTTGAGAGATGGATCGACCATAATAATTCAAGGGTAGTGCCAGATTAGCTTGGCGCCAAGCTAATCTGGCACTACCCTTGAATTATCATGGTCGACCCATCTTCTGCTGTAGTGCGTCAGGACTGCCTGGATTAACAGGTCATTACCTAGTATAATTGCTTCCGGATCATGTAACAAGTGGATACAAGTAGGACAAAAATAGGTCCGCTTTTCCGCAATTTGTATGGTGCGAAAGTCTATCATTTTTCTATTTCTTTTGCTTTGAGCAGCAAGCTGCATGACAGGTGCTGTCAACACAGTGAACGGAGGCTGGTATCTTACATTTGGTGTATTCACGGGCGCCTGGTATGGGACATTAGTGATGAAGTGGTCAGTTTCGCTATATTCGGATATACAATTTCCAGCTCGACACTACCCACCGAAATGTACTCAGCGCAAATCCACCCAGGCGTACATCTACCCAGTGCAAATGTGTTCCGCTGATTTTCCTTTTATTTTTAGAGCAAAATAAACTCAGCGTGAATCTTCACAGCATGATTCCGCCCGGCATAGAGTGCACAGAGTCCGTGGGCAAGCAGAGGCCAGGACAGTGTGTGGGTAGATGTTATCTTTTTGTAGATTGTGGAAAGCCTGAACATTGGAAGGTGTGGCGATTCACTGCACATTGTCGTGTCCTTCACCACACTGTTTTGGTCGCCGCAACCTACAGCATGTTTTCTTCGAATTGAGACATTTTTCTCTTGATTTAAGGGCCCACAGTGACGTGAAATTCAAAATAACTACACCAACTAAGCCTCATGGAGGTTTATTGTGACCTTCACCTCCTAAATACTCAAAAAAAAAAAAAAAAATAGCGAAGAGGACCGAGCACGTTGTGCGAACTGAGCAGTTGCCAGTGTAATCATAGGCATAAAATACAAGGACTGAAAGAAACGCGACAATTTTGGAATCATCGGAAACATTTTAGTGTTTCCGATGATTCCAAAAGTGTCGAATTTCTTTTGCTCCTCAGTATATGAAATAAACTAACCTGTACACAAATCCCCAGACAGAACCCCTTCACATCCGGTACAATGACCAGTCGACATATCACACTGGTTATCTGTGCATTTTGTGGAGAGACACTGTTCGCTGCAGTCATGTCCATACCACCCGAGATTGCATTCTGTTGGTGGAAAGAAAATGGTGACTACTACCAATCCGTGTTCAGCTGAAAAAACATCTGGCGAACGCACACACATGAATATGTGTACGCAAGCCGCATGCACGCATATACAAGCACAGACGCGCACACACATACACACTCTCTCTCTCTCTCTCTCTCTCTCTCTCTCTCTCTCTCTCTCTCTCTCTCTCTCTCTCTCTCTCTCTCTCTCTCTCTCTCTCTCTCTCTCTCTCTCTCTCTCTAGCTCGCGCGCGCGCTTGTCGTTTGCTCTGCTTTTGACATTTTGACAGAGACGTAAATGACACACTTGGCGCATTTCTCTTAGCATCATACCCATGGCGAACTATAACCCGAGGTATATTTTCTATTTTCCCAACATTCATTTTGCTAATGGAGGGACGCAATTTCAATTCTATCCTGCTGCACTATAAAATGTTATCTCTCTCGTGTTTGTTTCCCCGGTGTAATACATTAAATAAACCCTACGCCAGGTCGACCCAGGGACACTTTGCCGTCCTCAAGTCGACCTGACGTACAGTTTTACCCAACAAAGAGTCCCCGGTCCATCTGGATAAAAAGATTTTCCCACTAAAATGATCCCGGGTCCATCTGGCGTAACACCTTCCCACACTAAGGTGATCGCGGGTCCATCTGGCGTAACACCTTCCTCCACCAAAGTGTTCCCGGGTCCGTTTGGCGTAACAGTTTTCCAACTAAAGTGATCCCGGGTCCATCTGGCATAACAGTTTTGACACCAAAATGACCCCCGGGGCACTCTGGCGTAACAGTGTTTACACCAAAATGACCCCAGGGCACACTGGCGTAGCAGTTTTCCCACCAAAATGACCCCGGTGTCATCTGGTGTATTCCTAGTACGCAAAGGCAATCGGGCCGACTGTGTCCGCGCATGACTGTGTATTACACAAACACGACTCTACCCGGACCCACACCACGGGCCCACGTGTCCATCTGGCGTATCAGACATTCTGTCGTGTTGAACTCCAATTTAACTCCGCCATTGCCGGTCCCAAGCCCGGATGAGAAAGGAGGAGGGAAACAACTACACTAAAGCTACAAGGAAAAACTACGCCAAAACTGTTGCAAACTACGCCAAAACTGTTGCAAACTACGCCAAAACTGTTGCAAACTACGCCAAAACTGCTAGTCCCCGATCACTATTAGTGCCAGTGGGACAGTAAACTTGAACAAGCGTTGAGACCCAGTAGGAAACGATCCTGGGGCCGACGTCGGCCGCAGTGGACCCGCGCACGACAGTGCGCGGGTCCACTGCGGCTGACGTCGGTCCGAGTACCGTTGCTTACTGAGAACCAATCACGGAGGCCACAGAAAGGTTTCCTTACCGTAACATTCAGATCCGGTCGGTTGATCACAGTACGCACACTGCTGGACCATGCATTGCGTATCGCAGGTGTCACCGTAAAACCCGGAGGTGCACACTGAAGTTGGATGAAATTGAAATGGTCACTCGGTTGTCACATTGTGATATTGCATTTTTCTAAATTCTCTCTTTTTTTGTGTTTTTTTTTTTCTTCTTCTTTTTCTTCTTCTTCTTGTCCTTCTATATGTTATTTTTATCTTAGTTTGTTTCCTCTTAGAACAATAAGTGATCAGTTGATATAAAATATCATATCGTTCGATTTCGATTCTGTCCTTCAAACAATTGTTTTCTTGAAAGTATAAATATTAACTCATTCAGCCCTGACGCACTACAGCAGGAGATGGGTCGACCATGATAATTCAAAAGTAGTGCCATATTAGCTTGGCGTCTGACGGCGCCAAGCTAATCTGGCACTGCCTTTGAATTATCATGGTCGATCCACCTCCTGCAACTGGTGCATAGTCGTTAGATGACGCCTCCAAAATTTGGGAAATACTGCCGTAGGGCTGAATGAGTTAAAGATTCCTTGTTCATTTCTCAATGAACCAAAGACTGAGCAAGAGAGAGAGAGAGAGAGAGAGAGAGAGAGAGAGAGAGAGAGAGAGAGAGAGAGAGAGAGAGAGAGAGAGAGAGAGAGAGAGAGAGAGAGAGAACTTAGCCCAAAAGGCAAACGCACCCCAGATTTGCAGTTCACAAAGAGAAAGCTGAAGAAAGGCTGACTGGAATTCTCTGCTGGCGCGATCGATTCGAACAACCTGTCCGTGTGTGGTGTTTTCACAGGAGAACGTGGGTGTTCTTGTGGGAAACAATGACGTAAATCTGTAGCATTCATTCTCGTCTACAGTTATTGTAGAAGGTAGCACACTTCTCTGGACTGGAAATACAGAAAACACACAAGACAGAAAGAATCCCGTTTAGAAGTGTCAAAAACTTCGAAATAAAGACATAATTATACAAATGATGCAATGGAATACTTAGCCTATATTTCTCAGGCCGGAAGTAAATTTAACCCTTTTAGCGCCAACAGCCTACAGCAGGAGATTGAATGATCTTCAGTCGCCAAGCTAATCTTGCACTACCCTTGAATTATCATGGTCAATGAACCTCCTACTAGTGGTACAGGGTCGTTAAGTAACACTTCCAAATTCGGGAAATGCGCCCATGGCGCTAAAAGGGTTAATAACTGGTGTTGTACCTGGCCATTATAAGCTTCTTTTTTAAATTTATTTATTTATTTATTTATTTATTTATAGTTTTTTTGTTATTTCAAGCCACACTTGGCACTCACCTGTTTGATTGTTTATCTCTTTAGAATATTTTTAACTCATTCTACCCCAACATCGAAATCCCCAAATTTTGCCGCTGTCCTCTGAAGACTGCACTCTAGTGCAGGACACAGATCGACCATGATAGTTCAAGGGTGATGCCAGAATAGCTTGGCGCTATGGGCGCCAAGCTATTCTGGCATCGCCCTTGAACTATCATGGTCGATCCTTATCTTGCTGTGGTGTGTCTGGGGTAGAAGGAGTTAAAGAAACGTAATATCGGTAACGTGACATCGGCAAAGATTGTTGGTGGAAATTAATTGCTTACAACCAGATCTGAATGACATGGTCATGTGGTAAACAGGGTAGCTCCGGCCTAGGCCCACTTGAAACCAGGGTGTAGTGTCCATGATATTAGTCAGGAAGCAGTTCTTTGCTGTGAAGTTCAGGATAGAGAAGGTGTCGCCATTGACAGCGTTCCCTGCCGGGCCGCTTGATGGGTCCTGGCTGCTGATCTTGGCACTCTGGTGTAGAGCCACATTTACTGTTGTACAAAATAAATAAATACATTAAAACGGAAATGCATAAATATATAAATACATGAATAAAATAATAAATGCATAAACGCATACGTACATAAATAATAACAGATAAATGGATAACAAATAAATAAAATTTTAACGCATTCAGCCTGAAGCACATATTTCCCAAATTTTTTAGTTGTCGTCTAACGTCTATGCACCTGTTGCAGAATGATGATGATGAAATGTTTTTATTTAGGATAAATGTTTTAGAATAGCAATGCCTATTTTCCAAATTGTCCTGCTACTTTACACATATAATTATACATCAGACGATAGAGAAAAAAATAAAACATATAAGAAAAAACAAAACAAATAAAAAACAACAACATAATTATACTTGTATGAACAAGCAGAAAAATAAAAATAAAAACAAACTAGCATGTGAATGCAGACAGTCGAACTATTACATAATCTGCAGCAACAGTAGAAGATTGTCAGGTGATGGGAAACTTGTCACTAACTATACGAATAATAGAAGATTATCACTATTACTATTACCGAACATACTATTACTTGTAAAGTAAATAATATGTAGAAGCGATCTTTGAAGGCGGTAATCATACACAGTGATTTCAGGTTTGGAGGAAAAACATTCCATGCTTTAGCGCCTGAAAGGGACAAACTGGTTTTAGAGATGTCCCATCTAGTTTTTGGAAGTTGGGTCGAGTTGTTTCTCGTGTTTAGTCTATTCCTGTCAGAAAATAAAGTTCGTAAATCGGGTGGGGCTTTTCCGTGCATGATCTTGTGCAGTAGAACACAGCGATTAAATTCAAACTGCTTGTTCAATGTTAGTAACTTGAGGGATTTTAATTTGGTTGTCAGTCGAAGTAGGACCCTGAAGTATTATTTTAATGCCATGACGATACAAGGAATAAATCATTTCATGTGAACTTCGCTGCATCCATTCCAGACGGTAGAACTATAGTCACAATTCTTTTTAATATATGCATGGAAAACAAGTTTACGGATATCAGTATTAACTAAATGACGTAGTTTTGATAACAGGAACACCTTTTTGGAGATTGTTTTGCATATAGTCAGTGTGCGGTTCCCAGCTTAACTGTTTGTCTACTATGACGCTTAATAAGCGATGCCTAGTTACCTGTTCTATAGGTTGGCTATCTAAGGAGAGTGTTACAGGAGGAAGGCCACGCTGGTATTTCTGACGTGTGGTAACTAACATCTCTTTGTCTTTGTAATACTAATTATCATGTGATTATCACTGCACCAGCCTGCTACTGCATCAAGACTTTGTTGGAGTACCTCATTAATGGTTGCTATGTCTTTAACATATTTGTGTATGGTCGTATCGTCTGCAAACATATCATAGTTTGCGTCTAAATGAGATATACACAGTGGCATATCACTAATAAATAGATTAAATAATAAGGGCCCTAGAATAGATCCCTGTCGAACACGGCAAGTTACTAACCAGTCAGAGGAATATTTGACATTTACCAGAACCTTCTCAGTTTCTGCGTTTTGTCCCGGAGATATGAAGATATAAAGGAGACAAAGGGGCCAGTATTTGATTCAATGTGACAGAATGGTAGTTTATTTTAGTAGGACAGAGTGGTTGACAAGATCAAAAGCTTTTTTCAGGTCAAGAAAGATTGGACCTGATACTTTACTGTCATTTATGGGAGAGAGCCAATTAACTGATTAAGGGAAGTGTGGCACGAATGTAGAGGTCGAAAGCCTGATTGTGCTGCAATTATCAGATGGTTTTGCTCAAAATAAGGTTAGAAGATGAGTATGGATATGTTTCTCGAGCGGTTTTGAAATACAGGACAATATGAAAATAGGCGTGTACTCATTCAAGTTGCATAAATATTTGCTTTTATGAAGATGGATTACCTTTGCCTTTTTTAGCTTGTCGGGAAAAACGTTGTGTCTGATCTATAAATTATAGATAAAGGTCAGAGACTCGACGACGCGGGGAAGAGATATCGTAGATATCGACGTAGGGTAGAGATAGACAGCAGGAGTTAGATCGACCATGATAATTCAAGGGTAGTGCCAGATTAGCGTGGCGCCGACAGGCGCCAAGCTAATCTGGCACTACCCTTGAATTACCATGGTCGATCCATCTCCTGCTGTAGTGCGTCAGGGCTGAATGGGTTAATAATGGTTTGAGTGAGAACAATTGACCTTTCTATCTAACTCCATCACTGAAGAGAAAAAAATGAACAAGATCCAACTGCAAGAGACATAGATCCTCATGAGCCCCGCGACTGCGGAGGTACATGAGGTTCTATGCCTCTTGCAGAGATCGATTTATATCCATGTCCCTCACGGGTCCGTACCGCATTGATGAAAAAAAAAATTTGGACGTCACAACCGTGCAAATAATAATATTAATCATCATCATCATCATAAACATAACCATAATCATGATCTCATGGGCCTGGCTCTACCTTTTCCCCTGGTCACTCGTTCTCAAGGCAACGGGAGTCCTCTTGACACGCGTTGTGTTCGGCCTATATGACCACTGAAAGGACCCCAAACTTTACGCGCGACGTAGAGATTAAAAGACATAGAGAGTGCATTTAACTGGAATTTCCCTCTCAGTTTATTTTTAAATTTTAATACATTTTCAGTCATTCTTTTGTAAGTAATTGGTAATAATTATAGGCCGAACATAATGCGTGCATATAGGTATTTTTGCGTAACCCCATCGATTTTTATTTTTCCAGCTTTTTTTTTTTTTTTTTTTTTCGCCGTTTCGAATACGGTCAGTACGTGATAGGACCTTTGCTTCAGTTGAAGTTTTCTGTCGTTGATATTATCTGACTTATCCAATTATTCAGTTTTGTTTTGTATGAAACTGGTACCAACTGTATCACTGAACACCTACTTAATATAGTTATTTTTTGTTGTGTAGCCCCATAAATTATATTTTTATTGGAATATTTTTGTTTCTGAATGAAGATTAGGATATGTCTGTACTGAGAAATGTGATTAATATTCAGTTGGTTGACTGTGGCAGGGAATCAGAAGAAGAAGAAGATCAACACACACGTCGGCGTACACAAACAAATTAAGACGGACACACGGCGCTTCCCGCCATTAGTACGCTCTGTGGGCTCGTGTAGCGACAGGAACTGAATACATCTCCCTCTACACTAACCCACCCTCTGATCCACACACACTGGTACACAGAAATAAAGACGGACACACGGCGATTCCCGCCATTCGTAAGTTCGGTGGTCTGGTGTAGCGTAGCTATTCTGAAGAATAATAATATCACGAGCAGCGCAATGACGTCATTTCAAGCTTCACGTCATAGCATCGTTAGTCCCACAACGCCGCGTTCATAGTGAGGCCTCGATGTTATACTTCACATGTCGCAATACTAACAGTTGACGTCAGAGAATCAACTTTGCAATTTTTCTTGCTGATTTTCATGCCTAGGGCTTACAGGTCACAATTTGACCTAATCCTACGCCAGGGCCGGGACAAACAGTACGCTTATGCAAACACTGTTTATGAAAAATCATGCGGGTATCAATGAGAAGATAGTTTGTTTTGTAAAAGAAAAATAAAGTTATGTTAGCTCTTAGCTGTTTTACAAATGACTCTTAAAAAGTGGTGCCGAACATTGTCTGATTTTCACACCTACAGCACACAGGTCACAATTGACCTAATCGTACCCGACAGCCCAGACAAACTGTAGGCTAATGTAAATACCGTAAACGAAAAACCATGCGATTTTTAATGAGAAGATTTTCTTTTTTTTTTTCGTAAAAAAAAAGATTCAATTGTTTTAAGATTAAACCATATAATTCGTGGAAATAATCTCAAAAACTTTGAAATATATTTTTGTTAACAAATATTTAATTATCACTCAACAACTTCTAGAGGTAGAATGCTGGTGAACGAACTCATTCAATATGTTCCTTTTATCTAGCTATACGCAAAATATCTACTAAAAAAAAAAAGAAAAATGACGGACACCAGTGTGGATCATTAACCCTTTCCATGCTACTTGGCGCATATTCTTTTTCACTCAACGACCAAAAGCCACGTCCGTGCATGCAACATGCACATTAACTTTAGAAACAGGGATAGATCCTCAAGAGCCCCCGCAGTCGCAGGGGGCTCATGAGGATCTATACCTGTGGGTACTGAATCGCGTTCACTCTTTCTCTGGTCAGTCATTTCCTTCATTCATTCGTTCGTCCCTACGTCCGCCCGCCCGCCCATTCATTCATTCATTTACTCACTCATTCATTCATTCATTCATTTGTTCATTCATTCATTCGTGCATTTCACTTGTGTACATGGCAATAATTTTAACACTGATAATAATTTATTACAATTTTTACAAAAGTCGTATAGAGTCCAGGGTCAAATTGCATAAGAAAGAAATACGAAACATCAGCGGAAAAGAGGAAATAAACCCAAAACAAAAAACAAAAACAAAAACAACACTATAAAAGAAGAAAAGACTTGGTTTAGAAAACCACACAAACAATAAGAAACCCTCTATGTGCGGTGTTCTCATCGAAAACCGAATCATTAAAATGTATATCCACGCCTGCCACAGAATGAGCAGCATGACAAAGACACCTAGCCCTAATTCAACCACAGGACGCCAGCCGATGGGAGGAGGCTATAGTCAAACAAACGGTGACCACAGATCTACGAAGCCCCGTAACCCGAACAGAACATAACAAACAACACGTCTAATTAGAAGGCGGAGCCTCAAGCGCCAACAACGTGATTGGGCACAACGAAAGTAGCGGAGACCTATTTAACCACCACCAAAGTGACGGCTCAACAATTCGACTATGAACCAAATCACCGCTACCATGGAATACAGCAATGACAGCAGCCTTGACTTAGAGGAAGACATGACAGAGAGGGACCAAATAATCATCCCTAGCCAAGCTCGAATGTTGGAATACCAACAGCGGTTTCAGGCTTTAGGGGTTAACAATACACCTGAGCTGGATTTGACAGGCCGCCCGAACTTGGACATCACAGCGCCATCGACCTCCACAGCCACAGCAGCCACTGACCCGGCCTTAGATGAGCGCACTCGTTCTATTGTGAACCTTTTCAACAATAGAGAACGCTGGTGCACCCTAACAGCGGGCTTGAACCATGAGATCAAAACAGGGCGCTGATGTGGAGCGATCGCTCTTCGCCTAACCAGCAAGGCGAGCTTCAGCGGAACACCGCGACAAAGAGACGAGGACCAACGGTTGATGGCCAGTTTCACCCGAGAGGCTACGGAACTGGCAAAAAAAACATTTGCTAGCTGGAGGGAATACGACGGTCGACAAAAAAACCAACATGATCAACCAAGAAATCAGGCAAGCAGAAAGCGTCCTCTCCCCAGCAGCTATCGAGCTTTTCAAGAGAGAGGTGAAAGCGGCGGCGGCGAAGGAAGCAAAAGTAATCGTCGAATATAAAGCAAAAATGCACAAAAGATCGATCGCTTCAGACTCGTGGACCTTGGCAAAAAAGCGGAAATTTTGATTTAAAAACAAACCTTCACGACTCCTTCAGTGTCTTTGAAACACAAACAGGCCCTTTTAAGGGCCACGAATCCTTCACAGAGTATACTGATACTGATCCCCGTCGATATTGGTCGCAAACAGCCCATCCCAAACACATTGAAACACCTGGTCTTGAAACCTAAAGTATGTCAATGTAAAGGTGAAAAGAAAAAAGCCGAAAATTGGAAAACCAATACAACGGAAAGCTTCGTCGATCCTAACCAGTTGCCGTCTATCGTTGTAAGAAAAACCAAATAAAAACAAAGGAAGGGAAAGGGGAACACCCATATAAAGAGGGGAAGTTGGAGGAAAAACAAAACAAAAAACAAAAAGCAAAACAAAAAATACCCAACAAAAAAAAAAAAAAAAAACCAAAAAAAAAAACAATTACACAAAAGTTGAAGATCACACACACCCATGATACAAAAACCGTATGAAAATATCAGGGCGTGAGTGAGACAACAACCTGCTGGCATCAGTAGGTAGGCCTTAGAGTCGGTAGTCCTAATCCCTACCAAAAATATGGGGATAGAACTTCAACGGAGATTTTGATACGTGCAACAAAACGCTGCGCAAAATAACTATCTCCACGGTTTGGTCCGCTGACGATGAGGAGTACCGGCAATTTAAAGCAAAACTTCCTCGAAACACACATGAACTAGACATAAAAATTCAGACTGACTTGTGTCGCTCGAGTGTGTACGGCCGGCCGATAAAACACAGGCCATTTCATCGGATAGTGTGCGATGTGATACACTTTTTTTACAAACAAAATATCTACTAAAAAAAAGAAAAATGACGGACACCAGTGTGGATCAACCTGATATTGTAAAACGGCTATTTTCTCGCCAGTGAGCACTGTTAATCCAAAAATCGAAAAACGAATCCCGAGATAATTCTATTCGGGACAATATCCTAAAATTTCAAGCTTGTCCGCTTTAAACGCGGGCTCTAGTTGCTCTCATACCCACACACACACACACATACACACACACACACACACACACACACACACACACACACACACACACACACACACACACACACACACACACAAACACACACACATGCACACACACATAATAATAATAATAATAATAATAATAATAATACATAGTATTTATATGGCGCATTTCTCATATTTATAATATAACTCAATGCGCAGGACACAGCAGCAAACTGAACCCAACAAGCACTCTCACGTGAATCACGCGCATTCCCTCACACACTGTACATAAACACAGAACATTCACGTGGTGCTAAGGGCAAGCTCAAGCGAGCTACTGAAATTTTGTATATTTTAAAATCGTTTTTTATATTTTTGAAATTTGATTAAGTGGACTGAAATTAATACCGAAATTCGTGGGGGAGGAAAGAGCCGGAGTACCCGGAGAAAGAACCCCCGACGGTCCGCCCGAATTAATGGTGACTCTTACTAGAGGAGAAAAGTCCGACGCCGGAACCGGGTATCGAACCTCGCACCTCTTGCACTGGTGGCAGGCGCTTTTACCGCTGCACCACGGACCGCCCCGTATGGCAACACACGGTGCTTTGGCGTCAAAAAAGGAGTTCTCTAGCAAGGTTTGCGTAGCCAGACGTGACGTCATTTTTATCTTGTTACTTCTTTGCCAGAATTTCTGCCCCGCACGCCAAAAAGTCATGTGCATGATCCGGAATAGGCTCCGACCAGCCCCATTTCAAAGTCTAACGTATTTTGTTCAATACAGTAGACAAAAAGGGAGTCTGCTTATCACAGTCGTCTTTATCTTTGTAACATGTGACAACGGGGCTCACGTTGCCTTGAGAACAAACGACCAGGGGAAGAAAAAAAAACACGAATAGAGTCAGGCCAATGAGAAAAGGTGTTCAGAGGCTGAAAGAAATCAAGCAAATAAATGTATCGCTTTTAGTACCTCTTTTATCTCATTCAGCCCTGACGCACTACAGCAGGAGTTGGTCGACCATGATAATTCAAGGACAGTGCCAGATTAGCTTGGCGCCGACAGGCGCCAAGCTAATCTGGCACTGCCCTTGAATTTTCATGGTCGATCTATCTCCTACAACTGGTGCATAGTCATTATATGACGCCTCCAAATTTGGGAAATACGGCCGTCGGGCTGAATGAGTTAAGTGAACTCCAATGAATGACATGAAACTAAGATCACACGTACACAACAGTTAGAGAAATCCGGTCAACCATGAGTCGTGCGGATTCGCGAGCCTCTGGGCCAGAACGAGTGTGTCAAAAACAAGTATCAGTTGAAAAAGTATCTCCCCTCATCTTATAACCCTTTGGCTGGCGGTAGTGGGTTTGCCGCGATGATCCCCTGCGGGAATATTTGCGACAAAACCCGCAATGAACAGGAATCATCACGACAAAGACCGCTACCGAGACATCCAAAGCGTTATTTTATACCTCTCTTTCAGTTGGATTGTGTTTTCCTTTCCTAGGATGCGAAGTGCTTCACTGCCGGAACAACACATACAAGAGGAATAGATCCTCATGAGCCCCCGCACCTGCGGGGCTCATGTGAATCTAGGACACTTTCTGACCCCACTTCTTATCCTTGCTGTTATGTGACTCAAATGACAAACGTCAGTTGTTTTTTCTTTCAGAAAAGCGAGATTTTCATTGTATAACAATGCAAGTCTCGCTTTTCTCAAAAATTGACATACCGACTTTATAACAATGAAAATGCTCATTTTGTATACAGCGAGATTTACACTGTATCACAATGAAAAGCGCGCGCTTATCTCAAAATGGACATACTTGCTGTACAACAACGAAAGTGCAAATTTTGAGACAACAGCGAGGTTTACACTGTATAATAATTAAAACAAAAGCGCATTTTTCTCCAAAAATAGACGCATCTATCTGATCCTGTTTACTTACACGACGTGTCATTAAATTGGTGTAGAGCTACCGAGGACTTCAGAAAAGCCGTCTGGGTACATTGGCAGAAATGGGGTTACCTGAACACAATGTGTCCTGGTGAGTGATCCATGCAGTAAGTTGCACAATCACGGACCAGCACACATTTATGATAGTTAGTTTGATTAACCCCTTCACTGCCGGGGAAAAAATGCGAACACCACCCATCCGCAAGAACAGAAGAACTGCATGATCCCCCGCAGATGCGGGGGCTCATTAAGTTCTTTGCCTCTTGCTGACCCCGTTCATATCCGTGTTCCTTGAATTGATCGGGTTATTCGGTGTTAAATTTGCCGCGCTTTAAAAAAGAAAAAAAAAAGAAAAAAAAATATATATATATATATATATATATATATATAATAAAATAAATTAAAAAAAACATCGGCTTGGGTCAGGTGGCAATGAATCAGTTAACAGACAGAAGGAGAAAGGTCTCACGTTGGCAGGAGCCAGTGTCCCGATGGCAGACGTG
>BTPG01000003.1:205441034-205456034 GCA_036245525.1 Semisulcospira habei | reverse complement strand
CTACCAAACTGCACGAGGTATAGATCATCATGAGTCCCCGCAGTTGCGGGTGTTCATGAGGATCTATGCCTCATGCTGACACCACTTTGAATCCGTGTTCCTGGGACAGCTATTTTTGTGTGTGTGTTTGTTTGTTTTGTTGGAATAACGAAGACTGAGCTCTGCGTCAGCTGGTACTGAACGGGTTTTTTTTTTTTTTAAAAAGGATCTTTATCCGAAATATTAATATATTGTGTTGTAACTCTCGTTTCTAAGCGTGTTTCTTTCTCCGTTGGAATATACCGGTTTTAGTGAGGAACGTGTACATTGTGAATACACAGGACGGCGACACGGATGTATGTTCAGCTGCATGAGTAATGAGGTCAGGCACGCAGGAAGAAGACTCTCTCTCTAATGTGTCCGGTGACTATTACTTAACCCTTTAGCGGTCGGTAGCGGTTTTATCTCGATGATTCCTGCAGGAATCATCGCGACAAAAACCGCTACCGATACCCGAAGGGTTAACCTGAGTTCGGAAGCCTACACGAGTTACTGTCCTTGCCGCAGCTCCTCGTCCCTCAGTATAGCAACGATTGTGGTGTAGAAGCTGGGACAATAATAACAATAATAATAAAATAATAATAATAATAATTACGGTATTTATAATGCGCTTATCTTATAATAATTATAACTCTAAGCGCGCACTCACAACTCGCGCACGCAATCGCACGCTTTAGACAACGACTCACGAACCACAAATAGTGAAATACATTACGACAGTCTGCTTAGGGTGGGGGGTGTGGTGCTATAGTGCTAGAACTGTTGAAAAAGTTGAGTTTTGAGGGCGGACTGGAAGGAGGAGAGAGAGTGTTTCTGACGGAGAGAGAGAGTGGGAGGGTGTTCCAGATGGATGGACCGTATACTGAGAATAACTTGCGTGAGTAGGTTTTTCCAGAACTCTTTGCTGGATGTACATAGTTGAGAAAGTTGGAACGGAAACCAATCATATGTGTTCTGGTATGTGATTAACCCGTTCAATGACGAGGAAAACTTCAAGACGATATACCTACAAGAGACATTGATCATCATGAGCCCCCCGCTGTTGCGGAGGCTCATAAGGATCTATGCCTCTTGGTGAAATCACTGATTGTCCGTGTTCCTTAGGCGGCTACGGACCTTTTCATCTTCTCAGCAGACCCACAAAGGGGCCTGCGAAACCCAAAATCACGTGAACAAGTGCACTATACCTCCGCTCAACGATTGGCCAGAATGCCAAAGAGATTACCCTTGCTGTTTTTAAACTATAAATAAAATATGCGCACAGGTCGCGCGCAGGTCACTAGGCTGTGAGTAATGCATGAAAAGAAATGTCAACTGAGAGCACGTATTGTTGTTTTCTCAAAACTTATTTTACTGAAACAAGTCCATAGTAAATACATTTAGTTTCAATAACTTTATTAAAGTACCATTACGCATAAAACTGAAGACAAATTTCAGTACTGTTTCTGTTTTTTAGGCCTTGTCGACACACCTCATAAGCTTCTACGGGAGTTTAGACGCGCAGCAAAAGCACACGCGTAATCGCACTTATTTATTCTGCGCAGCCATGAGGGTGTCAAACAATTTTTAGCTGTTTGTCATACTGATAGCGTTGTATTTGTAGAAAGGAGTGGAGTCATTGTCAGGTTAGTTGATACAATGACGACGTGTGCTGAACCACATTGTCCTGTGTCTGAATGAACCATAACTAGACATGTGTGTAGCGTTTCAAAACCATTTGTTACAGAAGTGTATCTTTGAACAGTTACGGCGGCAGTGGGACTTCAAATAGTAATGTCTGAGAAAATGTTCTCTCTGACTTATTACGGATTCTCTTGCGTAGGTCAATTTTCCCAGGGATCATTCGAGCTGCGTTTGCTAAGTGTACATTTGGATGTGCTCGTAGGTACTAGGCTAGGGCAACGAAGGGTTTACTATTAATTTTGTGTCCGTAAGTCAAATTTAGTCTGGCAGGTTACAGATCACAGATTAAAATCACAAAACTTTGATTTTACTCAATTAGCCGCGACACACGACAGCAAGATATGGCATTAACCATGATAGATTAAGGGTGGTGCCAGAACAGCTTGGCGTCCAATGGGCGCCAAATCTATTCTGGCACCACCGTTAAACTATCATGGTCGACCTGTCTCTTGAATTGTAATATAGACCTCAGAGGACGACTCCAAAATTTGGGGATTTTGACTTTTTGGAAAACTACTTTTTCAGCTCTATGGATCATTAACCCTTTCCATGCTACTTGACGCATATTCTTTTTCACTCAACGACCAAAAGCCACGTCCGTGCATGCAGCATGCACATTAACTTTAGAAACAGGGATAGATCCTCAAGAGCCCCCGCAGTCGCAGGGGGCTCATGAGGATCTATACCTGTGGTTACTGAATCGCGTTCACTCTTTCTCTGGTCAGTCATTTCCTTCATTCATTCGTTCGTCCCTATGTCCGCCCGCCCACCCATTCATTCATTCATTCATTCATTCATTCACTCACTCACTCACTCACTCACTCACTCACTCATTCATTTGTTCATTCATTCATTCGTGCATTTCACTTGTGTAATCATGGCAATAATTTTAACACTGATAATAATTTATTACAATTTTTACAAAAGTCGTATAGAGTCCAGGGTTAAATTGCACGTCATTTTCAATAGCCATTCCCTGCGTGCCTGCCATGGCCATAACGGCATTGTTTTGAACTATTTTTCGCACAACGCAATACTCTCGCAACAGCGCAGAGGGATAGTTGGTTGGCAGTTGAAACGTTCCCTGCAACTGTCAACAGGAGCTTTATCACATTGTCACACGGTACGTGGCTCTTTCGGGTAGTGTCCACGTTTTGTTAGAGTGCCACAAAGCACCCTATAACAATGGTCTATGAGCCTCGTAGTTTTCCGACAGCTGTAACGGCCAAAGAGGTTAATTGCCAGTGCTTGTAAGTTACAAAAAAAACTACCAATTACGTAGGAAAAAGCACTGTCAGTGAAGAGAATTGAGCAAGCACAAAAAAAGATAGGAAAGAGAGGTGAGCTATGTAAGTGACTGGAAGCAATGCATATGGAAGCCCCCCGCCCCCCCCCCCCCTCCCACCCCGAAGGGAGGCGTATCACATATCCACATATCACATATCCACTGGATTTCCAGCCCCTTGATGCATGGGAATTTAGATCAAGTTGTAACGGCGTTTTAAAATAGTTAGCACTAAAAGCAAAATTCCTAAAAATTGGGAGCATCTATTAAAGATAACAATAACCCTTTGGCTGTCGGTAGCGCTTTTCGTCTGGGTGATTCCTGCAGGAATCACCTCGTCAAAAGGCACTACCGACAAACAAAAGGTTAAGAATAAGATAAGAATAAGAATTTAAAAATCTTTACTGCCTGCTAAAGTGGAAAACTATTTTGCATGTTCAAAAGGTTTTTGGTGAGCACGCGACACTAGGGCTACGGCCGATACAAGGACCTTGGTTGATGAATGCAAATTCATTCTGTTTTTCAAGCATAACTGAGTCACAGGCAAAAGACTTCGTCGTGCTCATTGAGCCATGACCTGTCAATCAAACTGCTCTTGCGGTGCCTCGGCTGCCTGACAATAGTTGCCGTCGGATTCCTCAGAGTCAGAGCTGCTCTCGTTGTGACTGTAATACACCGATGTCTCTGTAGCTGCCGAGGTGTTCTTGAACACCGGGGTGGTGTAGACAGACCGCTCGTCCGGCCGCTGATCTGGGGGCTGTAGACTGTCGTACGGATTCCTTCCTTCCCTGCTTCCCGATGCCGAATGATCCGGTGCCCCTGTACTTACCGAGGTGTTCTTGGACACCAGGGTGGTGTAGACAGATCGCTCGTCGGGCCGCTGATCTGGAGACTGTAGACTGTCGTAGGGGTTCTTTCCTTTTCTGCTTCCCGATGTCGAATAGTCAGGTTCTCTTGTAGTTGCCGAGACGTTCTTGAACACCGGGGTGGTGTAAACAGACCGCTCGTCCGGTCGCTGATCTGGGGGCTGTAGACTGTCGTAAGGGTGCCTTCCTTCCATGCTTCCTGATGCAGAATGATCCGCTGCCCCTGCAGTTTCCGAGGCGTTCTTGAACACCGGGGTGGTGTAGAAAGACCGCTCATTCGGTCTCTGGTCGAGGGGCTGGAGACTGTCGTAAAAGTTTCTGCGTTCCATGATTTCATCGTAGTTTGATCCTCCGTCTTCGGGACTTCGTGGTCCGTCTGGGTTCCCCGTGGGAACATTTTCTGAGTTGAAAAAAATGATGATATTGAGGAACATGACGAGGATCATGATGACGTTAATACCCAAGAGGCAAGATGCTATCGGGGCCAAGTCGGCCGCAGTGAGCCCGCGCACGACGTGCGGCCGACTTCGACCCAATGCCTAATACAAATTTCAGACAAAAAAGAGGAGGGAAACCTACATGTTTGTATTGTTATATCCAACGTTTGGTATTAGTGAAGTAATGTTACTTGAAAAAAGATGAGTGTGGTCGGGACTTCATAAACAATCCAGACCAAAAAGGTGACTGCCAAGCGTGTAATATGCGAAAAAGTACCCAACGGAGAAAGAAACACGCTTAGAAAAGACGGGTTGTACCCGTCTTTTCTAAGCGTGTTTCTTTCTCCGTTGGGTACTTTTTTGGGACTTCATAAAGAACGTTGATATATCCGAGTTTCATTGCATTCGACCGTATTAAGAGATGTCAACTGCAATAATAATAATATTAATATTTATAATAATAATAATAATAATAATAATAATAATAATAACACCAACAAAACATATTATGATACTACTAATATTACTGAAAATGATACTGCTCCTCATTATACTATAACTTCTACTAATCTAATGATACTACTACTGCTACTACTGATAATGTCAATACTACTACTACTATTGCTACTACTACAACAACTACTAATATAATATAATAATAATAATAATAATAATAATAATAATAATAATAATAATAATATTAATAATAATAATAATAATAATAATAATAATAATAATAATAATAATAATAATAATAATAATAATAATAATAATAATAATTCTTTGTCCACAAGTTAGAAGTTGCAAAGTAATGTACCTATGTTCAATTGTCGTGCGACGCGCGGAGTGTTGCCGTGCAGTAGATCTGATTGGTCACTTGTTGATGACCGCCTGGTCCTCTTCCGCTTCAGATATCTGTCCAAAATATCACACGAGTGTTATTCACGCTGTTTTACTAACCAGGGTTGTCCCTAGTTCGTTTTCCCCACTACTGGTTTGTTGGAAAACCACGTTTGTGCGTGTGTGTGTGTGTGTGTGTATGTGTGTACGTTGTGTGCGTGCGTGCGTGCGTGAGTGCGTGCGTGCATGCGTGTGTGTGTGTGTGTGTGTGTGTGTGTGTGTGCGTGCATGTCTGTGTCTGTGTGTGCGTGTGTGTGTGCGTGCGTATGTGTGTGCGTTTCTGACAAACAAGCTTGTTTTAATCTTTTAATTCGTACACTGCCAAAAAAAAAAAATGCAAACTTCACCCAACTGTAAGAGGCAAAGAACGTGATGAGCCCACGCATCTGCGGTAAGCTAGTGCATCTGCGGTAAGCTAGTGCATCTGCGGTAAGCTAGTGCATCTGCGGTAAGCTAGTGCATCTGCGGTAAGCTAGTGCACCTGCGGTAAGCTAGTGCATCTGCGGTAAGCTAGTGCATCTGCGGTAAGCTAGTGCATCTGCGGTAAGCTAGTGCACCTGCGGTAAGCTAGTGCATCTGCGGTAAGCTAGTGCACCTGCGGTAAGCTAGTGCATCTGCGGTAAGCTAGTGCATCTGCGGTAAGCTAGTGCATCTGCGGGGCTGATGAGGTTCTTTGCCTCTTGCTGACCTTATTCATCTCTCTGTTCCTTGGATCTATGGGATTATTCAGTACAGAAAGTTGTCCAACTTTCCAAAATGAAAGTTTGTGTCCCCTGGCAGTGAAGAGGATACAATCAGGAAAACCAATATTAACCCTTTTGTGAATGTAGCCACCGGTATTGCTTGCACAAGGTGGTTAAAGTGCACCGACTATACTATACATTTTACATGAAGCCCCCCCCCCTCCCCCCCCCCGGGTCCCCTGATCTTTCAATGAAACAAACCCTCCCTTTCCGACCTCACGTTGACAAGAACCACCACAGCATGTAAATAATTTGGTCATGCCTTGTGTCTCCTCATTTGGGAAAAACGAAGAGTAGGGGTCAGACAGAGGTCAGTTTCGCCGGGTGAAATTGACAGTATGTTCGGCCCGCTTTAACCCATTCAGCCGCGACGCACTACAGCAGGAGATGGGTCGACCATGATAATTCAAGAGCAGTGCCAGATTAGCTCAGCGCCTGCCGGCGCCAAGCTAATCTGGCACTGCCCTTCAATTATCATGGGCGATCCATCTCCTGCAACTGGTGCATAGTCGTTAGATGACGCCTCCAACGTTTGGGAAGTACGTGCGCCGGGCTGAATGAGTTAAACTGAAGTGTGGCAAATCTTACATTGCAACAGTCACGACCACAACCAGTGCTAAAAGAGCGAAGCCTCCAGCTACAGCGCCGACGAGTGATCCCGGGTTAGAGCTGGTTTCTGTACAGAACAAAAGTACTAAAAGGCACTAAACAAAATGACGTTTTAGACAATATGAAGCCCAGATCGAAAAGTGTACTGCCTTAACCCATTCACTGCAGTATAAAACTGAACACGATCCAACTGCACTGAAGAGACATAGATCCTCATGAGCCCCCACGACTGCGGGGGCTCATGAGGATCTATGCCTCTTGCTGGGGCCAATTTGTAGCTATGTTTCTTGTGGCGTTTGGTCGTTCAATGAACGAACATTTCAGAAGCAATAATGTATAAACGGTGTCAGAGAAGGGGGCGGTCCGTGGCGCAGTGGTTAAGGCGCCTGCCACCAATGCCAAAGGTGCGCGGTTCGATACCGGGTTCCGGCGTTGGACCTTTCTCCTCTGGTAAGTGTCACCGTTAATTCGGGCGGACTGTCGGGGGTTCTTTCTCCGGGTACTCCGGTTCTTCCACCCCCCCCCCCCCACCCCCCACACTTTGGTACCGGTCTCAGGCCACTTTACAAATTTCAAATACAAGCGATCAAAATTCTCTGTAACTTCAGTAGCTGACTGGCCCTTCGTTTGTCTTGTACTGTGTTTGTTTTAAATGGCGTAAATCCGTGTCTGTTTCGTGAGTGTGTGTGTTGGGTTTCAGGCGCGGCGCTTTGAGTCGATTTCCCCAAAAATTGAGAAAAAGCGCCTATATAATAACGGTATTATTATTATTATTATGATTACAGCGCCCTACTTCCGTGTAGTCTTAGATTATAGATAGCGACATCACCTTTTAAAAAAAAAGTGTATGTTAAAGTACCATTCCGCATAAATTTCAAGACACATTTCAGCACCATTTGTGTCTGTTAAGCCGCCGTGTCAACACACCCAACGAACTTTAACAGCAATTTGGACACGCAGCATAAGCACACGCGTAATCGCACGTATTTATTCTGCGCTGCCGCTAGCGTGTCAATTTATTTTGAGCTGTTTCTCGTACTGATAGCGTTGTATTTATAGAACGGAGTGGACTCATTGTCAGGTTACTGGATATACAGACGACGTGTGCTGAACTGGATTGTCCTGTGTCTAAATGAACCATAGCTAGACCTGTGTGTAGCGTTTCGTAACCATCTGTTACAGAAGTGTATCTTTGAAAACAGCTACGGCGGTAGTGGGCCTTTCAACCCATTCAGCCCTGACGCACTACAGCAGGAGATGGGTCGACCATAATAATTCAAGGGTAGTGCCAGATTAGCTTGGCGCCTGTCGGCGCCAAGCTAATCTGGCACTACCCTTGAATTATCATGGTCGATCCATCTCCCGCAACAGGTGCATAGTCGTTAGATGACGCCTATAAAATTTGGGAAATACGTGCGTGGGCCTGAATGAGTTGAATGATGAAGTGTTAACGTCGTGTGACTGACTTTCTGCTCTCTTCTCCTTTGCACGCAGGCCAGTTCCACCCGCTATGCTCAAAAGGCAGTGACCTCTTGTACCTGTGCCAACTTTCATGGATTGTGAAAAGAAGGGTAGAGCAGTCTCAGCTGATGCAAAGACAACATTGATAACCCGTTGCATAAGCCGTTTAGCAATCAAAGCCCCCCATGGAGAAGATCGCTTTAACCCCTTGGCTGTCGGAAGCAGTTTTTGTCGCGATGATTCCTGCGAGAAAATTCACGACTGAAAGCACTGCCGACAGACCAAGCGATCACAAAATATGCTAAAGTAACCTTTGACTGAAATGTGCAAATATATTGAGGAGAAAAAGAAATGCGACATTCTTGGTTTCTTGATTTAAAAAAATGTCGCATTTCTTGTTCTTGTCAATATACTATGCTGTTAAAGAATACTGAAAACGATGTAGGGATGCAATGCAAAAAAGTACTTTTGTCAAAAGTTTATTTACATAACGGTATTTTGTTGTTACCATCTTCTTTCTGGGAGCTTCGGTTGTCTTACACATACATACACATGCTTACTGTCTAACTTCTGACTACTTCTGACTGACCTGGCTTTGTTGGGAAATTGTCGTCATACATACTCATGCTTACTGTCTAACTTCTTACTACTTCTGACTGACCTGGCTTTGTTGGGAAATTGTCGTCATACATACTCATGCATACTGTCTAACTTCTTACTACTTCTGACTGACCTGGCTTTGTTGGGAAATTGTCGTCATACATACTCATGCATACTGTCTAACTTCTTACTACTTCTGACTGACCTGGCTTTGTTGGGAAATTGTCGTCATACATACTCATGCTTACTGTCTAACTTCTTACTACTTCTGACTGACCTGGCTTTGTTGGGAAATTGTCGTCATACATACTCATGCTTACTGTCTAACTTCTTACTACTTCTGACTGACCTGGCTTTGTTGGGAAATTGTCGTCATACATACTCATGCTTACTGTCTGACTTCTGACTACTTCTGACTGACCTGGCTTTGTTGGGAGATTGTCCCTGTTTTCCGTCGACACGTCACATTGTGTTCCTTGCCAGCCCGCCTGGCATTCGCGTGGACACTGCCCCGTCACCTTGTCGCACGCGCTGCCGCCGGTACAATGTCCGCACTTGGTGCAGCTTGGACCGAAGTATCCATCATCACAATCTGAAGTCAAAAGGTTAACCCTTTGGCTGTCGGCAGAACGTTTTGTCCCGATGACTCCTGCAGGTGTCATCGCGACAAAACGCTCTGCCGACTGCCAAAGGGATAAGATTCGGTTACACAGCATCCCTTGGTATAATCAAGGTCAAAACTCATCTAAATCTTGGATCTGTCTCATTACGGTTAAGGAGATAGATTCACCATGATAGTTTGAGGGTGGCGGCAGAATAGCTTGCAAGCTGACTATCCATTGTCGGGCATAACAAAAGTCGGACTACAACGCGTAGATTTTCCTGAGGTTCTCAGAAGCTCGGACGGCCTTCAAAGCAGCTGCCTGCGTAGCAAAAGGTCTTCGGGTCGACGACGGCCGCAGTTGGCCCGCGCACGTCCGTGCGCGGGCCAGCTGCGGCCGTCGTCGTCCCGAGGACTTTTTGCGCACTTGGTTTTGACTCTTAGGCTGTTTTGTGTTGTGGCAAGGCTAGTTAGTTACAACGACCCACCGTAGCAGAGATCTTCTTTATGTTGATCACAGTAGGCGCAGTGAGCGATGGAACATGGTGCGGTGCAGCTGTCACCAGAATAGCCAGACTGACAAACTGAAATGAGAAATATCAACCTAATTCAAACCCTTTGTGTGTCGGGAACGGTTTTTCTCGTAGGAATCATCGCGACGAAAATCGCTACCGACACGCAAAGGGTTAAATACTCACATGAAAGGCAACTGAACTACAGGCCTATCTACAGGTGTTCAAGTAGACTGGCTTGCATTCTTTTTTAGTTGCACATCCATACAATACTGCCTGAGAAGGAATCGTCTGAAAAAAATTATTCCTTTATATATATATATATATATATATATATATATATATATATATATATATATATATATATATATATATTTTTTTTATTTTTTTAAGTGTGTGTGAGGTGGTGTTTGTGTGTGTGTGTGTGTGGGGTGGGGGGGGGGGGGGGTGTTATGCTGTAGTTCTATGAAAGAGACACATTCTGCGTTCACGAGGTCAACTGGTCACTCAACCCCAAAAAAGATGTGAAGTAAAGAAGGTCTCACCCCAGACTTGTATTTCACACAGATCCAGAGTGAAGTCTGCTTGTTTTTCTCCTAGTTTCTCATCCCTCTGTATTGTCACGGTCTGGCCGTAGTTAGTTATGGAGCAGGAGAAGGCGGCGTCTCTGAACGGGAAGTGTGTGTCATATCTGAAGCATGTCCGGTTGTCAACAAGGATTGTCGCCGGTATCACGGTGTACTGGTCTGCAAACACAACACAGGACAGCATCACTATAACGCGCCTCGGTATATCGCGGATTGCCGAATAATGTTTAACTCATTCAGCCCGACAGCCGTATTTCCCAAATTTTGGAGGTGTCATCTAATGACTATGCACCAGTTGCAGGAGATGGATCGTATATGATAATTCAAGGGCAGTGCCAGATTAGTTTGGCGCCGACAGGCGCCAAGCTAATCTGGCACTACCCTTGAATTATCATGGTCGATCCATCTCTGGTTGTAGTGCGTCAGGGCTGAATGGGTTAACACATTCCAGGCGTGTCGCATCCGGATTCGCGTCTTTATGCCGCGAATCCGGTTACGGCACGTATTGAAAGAGTTAACAAATATAGGAAAATGCTGAGGTTTCACGGTTGACAACCAGCGTGTACCATAAACATAGACTACACTCCAAACATCTCTAGGAGGCATAGATCCTCACTGGCCCTCAGGCGTCGGAGGATGTATGCCTCTTGGAGGTGCTTGGAGTTGCTTTTGGCACAATCCGGTTGTTCGTCATGATTTTGCTCTCGTTCGTTGTTGGGAGTAGTTGGTTCAAAACGAAATCTCACTACTGCTAACTTGAACACTAGCGAATAGGACCATAGTCGGCTGGGCAGACACTGTTCTCTCGACGTCAGTTTTCCGAATTAGGCGAATGGCCGTCGTTTCTCATTTCAACTTTAGAAACGATGCTTGCATCTTAGGCAGAGAGTTGAGATTATGACTCTTCTTATGTTTCAAAGCATGCTCAAATGAAAATAGATAATGACATCACCATCAAACCCTAATCCCTGACGTCATATTTTGAGATTTATCGTCTATCTGCTGCATTGTTTTGCGTGTGGATGAACGGATGAATGGATGGACGGACGGATGGATGGACGGACGGACTGAATGGTGGACGAATGTTCTGACGGATCTGAAAAATATTGACATGAATTGTTGTCTTCCCGCTGTCAGCACACTGTTGTACTTACGGTAGAGGCGATGGTAAAGTGTCATGTTAAAGACGGGATAATTCCTTCCTAGGTCCACCTGCAACCACGGGCTCCTGTCTTCTTGACTGCTTTGCCTTTGGACTGGACCACTCTGCACTTGATACGCTGTCTGTATACAGTTTGTTTCATCATACGTTCCGTTTGTGTTGCCATTCACAACGTTTCCCGGCGGCCAGTAGGGGTGGTAGGAACTGCTTAGAGAGACGGTCTTTCCCAGGGCCACGTTTACTGGAAAAACAAAAGTTGTGTGTGATGGCTTATGATTTTGGATCTTACGATCTTTAGTCGTAAGGCACAAATTCATAGATCGGCTAATATACTACAAAAGAAATGCTTCTTAAATGGTTTTATTCCCTTCGCTGCCGAGAAAAAAAATGAACAGAATCCGACTACAGGAGACAGAGATCCTGGTGAGTCCCCGCAACTGCGGGGTACATGAGGATCAATGCCTCTTTCTGAAACTATGTTGTATACAGGAGGCAGAGATCCTGGTGAGCCCCCGCAACTGCGGGGTACATGAGGATCAATGCCTCTTTCTGAAACTATGTTGTATACAGGAGACAGAGATCCTGGTGAGCCCCCGCAACTGCGGGGTACATGAGGATCAAAGTCTCTTTCTGAAACTATGTTGTATCCATTTCTTTTTACGACGGGAAATCGTTTGTTTGTTTGTTTGGTTTGCTACTTTTTTGTTTGTTTGATTGTTTGGTTGGTTGGTTGGTCAGTTCGTTGTTTGGTTGGTTGTTTTTTGTCAACAAAGTCTTCATCCACTAGCATTGAAAGGTTAACATGCAAAGCGCACACACAATTTGCATAAACAAGACAATAAAAAGAACGTGCGGTGTAAACAATTAACCATTGTGTTTATTTTTCAATGTCTCTGTACACACCGTGCACGTCTACAGGCCGTATTTATTGTGTCCGTGTTGATGGTTTGTGCGTTCGTCATAATAACTTAAATTCTTTATTGCCGAGAACACCACCTGAGGCACAGATCCTCATGAGGGCCACCCCCCCCCCACAGCCCCCCCCCCACTGCCCCCTCCCCCCTTCCCTTTCCCTCCCCTCCCCCCCCCCCAGGATCTATGCTCTCTTGCTGAAACCTGAAACGACGTTGCAATCAATTTACAATGATTTCAAAAATGCACTCTGCATCCACTGGCTCCAAAGGGTTAACGGCTACTGACGGTAAGGCTCGACGGAAAAGACGCGTAAACTACTTTATTGTGCTGAACGGAATCGTCAGCAGCAGTCAAGGGGTTAAGCCCCAAAATAAGATCAAATGCGGCATGCGTCCCCATGAATAATAACACTTACCAAGTCCTTGTCCAGTGCAGACAGCCGCCAAAGTGCCGAGCAAAACAAGTATCTTGACGGAGGTACAGTCCATTTTCACGTGTAACATCATCACGTGCTCACCATCACCGCGCAAGCACTGCAGCACATTCAGTGTACATAGTGCAACGTCCAGTTGTCAGGGAGAGGCAAGCACGGCTTTCAATCATCAGGAAGTGAATGGTCTTGGCTGTACAGCCACAGCAGGCGTAACATGACAAAGTGACACTGTCAAGAGAGCTACTCTATGATCTCTCTACTCACGGATGCCTAGTAGCCTACTCTAATTAGTGAGCGTTCATTTGCAACGAACAACACCCAATAACAAACGGGAACCAAGTCACGCGGACAACCCGTGTGTATCACAAGCATTGACAGCACTCCGAACATCTCCAAGAGGCATAGATCCTCACGGGCCAGGATCCAGGAAGCTGATTGTCCGCCGTGATTTGGCCCTCGTTCGTTGTTGGGAGTCGTTCGGTGTAAACGTGACCTCACTGTTGTCTTGGCTAGACGGCCGTGTTTCTTTCCTGCGTGTAAGGCCTTAGGCTGGGGTATATCATTGCATTTTCACGATGTGTTTCAGTGTACAGTATTTATATAATTATCTACAGTTCACTGTGAATTTGACTTTTATGGTGAAAAAATAAAATACGCGCGTTGTACATTGACAAGCATCTTGCAAAGAACTTATTTGTCTACACTAACCCCTGGTATGGTCTGCGTAAATGTGCACTTGATAAATTGAGTAGCCTAAGTAGGACAGTAACGCATCATTCCTTTAAGAGCTTTCAAACGTGTATCAGTGCTAAACCGGACACTGCCTATATAAACTTGATGTTAAATCTGGGGTGTAGGGGGCTCTGGATAGAGGTAGCACCTTTGCTGTTCGGCAGCTGCGTCCTACATAGGACGGACGGGCATCACTGGTCCTCATCCATCTCCTTAATCTCTCACGTGCTGGCTCCAAGCGCCACACCCTGGCAAACCACCTCAGCTGGTGGGCTAAACCACGTGAGGGGGTGGTGGTCACATTGCACCACTAGGCGGATGAGCTGTTTCTGACAGCCAACGGCTAGAGGACGGAGGAGATCAGGTTGGATCCAACGGCCAAATGTGGGGGAGTAAACCCTTCAAATCAGGAGTGGAGCCCCGAAGGCAGACAGCTGCCTGTATTCACGCACTGTCTGGCAGCTCCTGCAGCCAAACTGGTGCCAAACGTACTGCTTTGCATTCCTTTGGATACATCAGCGAGGCCGAGAGGGGGATCTTGACGACTGGGCACCCCAGGATCACCATACACTTCGCCCAGGCTTGCGCCCTGGAGAGGTCACTCCAGTGACTGACCCAGCAAGCGCATATACTCCATTGTCTTCCGAGACAGGATGCCAAACGATAAATCTGTGCACGCAGACGCTTGTTCTAACGTAGGAACCCGGGGGCTGGTATGGCCTTACCATATCTCTATGACGAGACCACACCAGTCAAATGGCTCAATGTCTCTCTTGTTATAAGCACAGAAAAGTGCCAGTATTGCAGACATAACACAGACCTTGTTACGTGCAGACATTCATTAAGTCATTAGAGCCGTGCCGCCTCCGGATACGCGGCATAAGCCGCGTATCCGGAGGTGGCACGTCTCGAATGAATTAAGGTACTGGTCAGCAAAACCGGACTCTTGAACTGATGGGGAAAATTGAAAAAAAACAAAACATTGTGGTTGTGGTAGACAGTCGGCTGTCCTCACCCTCTTCAGGCTCTCTGTGTATTGTGGCTCGGTGGCAGAGCGTTCGACTCTGGTCCGAAAGGTCGCGGGTTCGATCCAGCTGGGGGTCAAAGTGTCATCGGTGCCCGATCTTTGAAATCACGTTCGCAGCGGACACAAGACTTTCGGCCCTAAACGTTGAACGTGTTCTCTGTGTAGTGACAGTATCGTCATTATCTCGTCTGATTTCCCTACACCGAGCTCTGCTCTTAAATCATTCGAGACGTGCCGCATCCGGATACGCGGCTTATGCCGCGTATCCGGCTGCGGCACGTCTCAAATGAGTTAGCCCTTCTTCCCCCGCATTATTTATCCCCAAGTATGTCGGTAGCGGTTTTCCTGTAGGATTCATCGCGACTGAAACCGCTAAAGGCACGCCACCGGTTCATTTTCCAGCAGGTT
>BTPG01000003.1:205358534-205436034 GCA_036245525.1 Semisulcospira habei | reverse complement strand
ATAATAACGGTCCTAGGGTGGATCCCTGAGGAACACCATGGGTTACCAGTCTTTCCGCTGAGTATTTACCATTCAAGAACACTTTCTGCATTCTGTCTAAGAGATAGGAAGAGAGAAAAGCGACTGCATTTGAGTCAATGTGATATAAAGGTAACTTCTTTTGTAAGATTGAGTGGTTAATGAGATCGAAGGCTTTTTTAAGATCTAGAAATACTACACCTGAAAGTTTTGACTCATTTATGGCAGTAAGCCATTTGTGGGTTATGAGCGTTACGGCTGTCTGACACGAATGTTTAGGCCGAAAAGGTGATTGTGCTGTACTAATAAGGCGGTTTTCCTCCAGTAACTGAAGTAAATGATTATGTATATGCTTTTCAAGTGGTTTGGACACTGCTGATAAGATTGAAATAGGTCTGTACTCACTTGGGTCGCTCAGATCTTTGCTTTTTGGTAGAGGAGTAACTTTTGCTATTTTCAATACATCGGGAAACATGCTCTTTTGAATCGAAAGATTATATATAAAGGTCAACGATTCAACAATATAAGGGAGCCCAATTTTCAGGATTTTACTGCTAATACCGTCTACACCACAAGATGTTTTACTTTTCATGTTGGTTATAGATTTTCCTACATCAAGGACGGTCATTAGTGGGACTGAGAAAGTATTGCCAGCGTTTATCTGACTGTGCTGTTTCAATTGTTCTGAACATACGTATTCACCTGGCTCAGTGGTGTTCGTCTGTGACAGGGTTTTAGCAATGTTAAGAAAGTGTTAATTAAATACATCAGCTGTAAGGTGCGAGGGGACACTCGTTGATTTGCTAGATTGTCCTTTAGTAAATGTGTTAATCACCTGCCACAGGCTGCGTATGTCTTTGCCGCCCGCAATAATTTTTTCAGCATACTGCCTCTGTGCTTTACATACGAATGATTTAACTATGTTTCGCTGTTTTTTGTACTCGTTAAATTTCTTTTGTTGTTTCAATAGATCTCTTAGTTCCATCGCACTTTTAATCTCATCCGTCAGCCACTCAGGCACAGTGGGGTGCTTAACACGCTTAGTGCGCCTCGGGGCATGTCTGTCAAGAACACCGAGGAACAACTTATACCAGTGGGACAGCGCTACATTGGGATCGTTATAGTTATACACATCGGGAAATGGCGTTTGGGAAAGGTCATGCAAAAAATCATCTTGGTTAAATTTTTTGAATGATCTGTAGCTCCTTATGAAGTTTCTTTGGCAACTTCGCAGATAATGAAAAACAAATAGGAAAATGATCACTGACAGAGATGCTGGGTACATAGACATTACTAACGGCATTGTCGTTGGTTGTATAAACATGGTCAATTAATGCGGATGAAGTAGCAGTGACCCTGGTGGGTGACTGAACTACTTGTGTAAGGCCTAAGAACGTTATCATGGATTTCCATGACGTGTTGCCAGGTTTCAATAAATCAACATTAAAATCACCGTGTATATGTATATCACCCTTGGAGTTTTGTACTTTGTCAACCATTACAACAAAATCATCTTGCCAGGACACTGTAGCTGCGGGGTTTCTGTAGATAAAACATACGAAGGTAGGGGTTGACTTGGCAGTTGCTTTTATCTCAAGCCACAGGCTTTCCACATGGGTGGATTCCAGGTCACATCGTCGTGTCATGTTGTTAGCAATAGTATTGTGAACATAAGCACAAATGCCAGTATGACCAGGTGCTGAAGCATCTCGCCTATGAACGGAGACATTTTGTATGGTGATAGCTTGGTCACTTATATTCTCTGTCAACCTACTTTCTGTAAAACCAAATATATGATATGGGGAGGGTTGGTTGAGTAGTACTGTAACGTCTGATACTTTTCTGCAAAGGTGATACACATTGAGGTGGCCTATTCTAAGCAAATGATCGCTGACACTACTAAACATGTTAGGTATCTTTGCAACCAAATACTAGTTTCAAATATACTAACAAACAAAATGACAGTTTAAACAACAATAAAAGTGTCACTATGTGGCATGCAGATACACAGCACTGAAACATGCGCGAAAGATTAAAAAAAAAAAAAAAAAAAAAAAAAGGAAGAAACAAAAATATCGGATCGTAGATGCAAGTGAAAAAAAGTCTGCAGATATGAGGTCTGCGTGCGCAACGTACCGTTGCTAAAAATAAAACGCGATGAAGCGTACCAGAGTAATCTTATTCTATTTGCTACCGACACAGTCAGTGATAAGAATCACTTTAATAGCGACTAAGTTGTGCACTCCTGTTCGATACACAGGCTAACATAGTTTGTAAGTCACAAAGCGCTGCAAATGTCATAATTATACGCGCATTTCGATGAGAATTGCACGCGGGTGTGTCTATCCACACTGACCACTAAGCCAATCATCACACACTGATCAGTCATCAGGGGTCAAGTGCTAATCCTTAACCTCTTAGTAACATGATTATGTTGTGTGATTGTATCGCGACTAATCGTCGCACAAAGAGACGCATGCAATGGGTGTCACTGATCCTTTACGGTCTAGCATACAACAAATACGAACTAAACGTGGTTGTGACTCCGTCGTGACGTCACACATTAGACACGTTAGCTATATCACAGAGAGAGAGAGAGAGAGAGAGAGAGAGAGAGAGAGAGAGAGAGAGAGAGAGAGAGAGAGAGAGAGAGAGAAAGAGAGCGAGAGAGAGAGAGAGACACACACACACACACACGCACAAAGAGATAGAGAGCCAATTGCTTCGTTCTGCTGTTGTTGTTATTATTATTAATACTGTCAATATTAATTCTTTGTTAACATCATTTTAGCGAGACAATGTCTGGTCTGCGATTTTGGACTATACGGCTCAAGGCTGTGAAGTCCATAAATCACAGAACAGCTCGCTCATTTAACGCAAACTACTACTTTTGGAGTCGGCACTTACTTCTGACGTCACGGCTTGTGGTCTGATGCTCTGCAGGTGTCTGACGGCCATGTAGACGTCAATCTCTCGGTCACACGCCATGCGGTGGGTGACATCACAGATGGCGCAGAAAAGCCCGCACTTGGACACGCCATCACTGAACAAAAAGATGGGAGTGACATCATTGCAGTAGCAGTTCATCTTGACGTAATGTAGTAAATACAGTGGCGGGATCTTTTTTCTACCTCTGTCTTCTTTTCTTCTTGGTAATTTACTGCTGCAATTTGGCAAAGACAGTACGTCCATTAATGAGAAGATGGGAGTGACATCATTGCAGTAGCAGTTCATCTTGATGTAATTTACTGCTGCAATATGGCAACGACAGTACGTCCAGTTAGTGAAAAGCGAGACTTTCAAAATCTCGCATTTCACCAACAAGATGGGACCCCAGCCCAAAGTGGTTCCTATTTTCAAGCTTATCCTTATGATCCATCTCCTTCTGCTCTAACCCACCCTCCGATCCACACACACTGGCACAAAGAAATTAAGACGGACCCACGGCGATTCCCGCCATTCGTAAGCTCTGTGGTCTGGCGTAGCGATAGCTATTCTGTGAAGAAAAAAAAAAAAAAATAGCACGAGCAGCGAAATGACGTCACTTCAAAGCTTCACATCAAGGCATCATTAGTCCCACGACGCCGTCATCACAGTGACGACTCAATGTTACACGTCACTTATAGCAGTACTAACATTTTACCTATTAGAGGATCAAGCTTGGCAATGTTTTGGCTGTTTTTCACTCCTAGGGCTTACAGTTCACAATTTGATCTAATACTACCCCAGAGCCAGGACAAACAGCAGGCTTATGCAAACAGTGTTTGTGAAAAATCATGCCGGTATTAACGTGGATAAAATAGAAAAATAAAAATAAAATGTATAAGAAAACGCAAAGCATTGTTAGCTGGTTTACAAATAACTCAGAAAAAGTGGTGCAGAAATTTATCTGATTTTCACAGCTAGGGCTTACGGGTCACAATCGTCCTAATCGTACTCGACAGCCGAGACAAACTGTAGGCTTATGTAAATACCGTATATGAAAGATCATGCGATTATTAATGAGAAGATCGCTTTTTTCGTAAAAAAAAAAGTTAAAATTGTTTTTAGATGATTCCTAAATAATTCGTGAATTCCAAAAATATTTAATTCTCACTCAAACAGTTCTAGAGGTACAATGCTGGTGAACGAACTCATTCAATATCTTCCTTTATCTACCGATATGCAAAATATTTAGTAAAAATAAGAAAAATAACGGACTCCAGTGCGGATCAACCAGTTTTTGTGAAACGGCTATTTTCTCGCCAATCGTCTTAATCAAATATATAAAAAATACTTGCCCCGAGATTTTTCTTTTAAGGACAATATCATACAATTTCAAGCGTGTCCGTCCTCAAACGAGTGCTCTAGTCGCTCTCTCTCTCTCTCTCTCTCTCTCTCTCTCTCTCTCTCTCTCTCTCTCTCTCTCTCTCTCTCTCTCTCTCTCTCTCTCTCTCTCTCTCTCTCTCTCTCTCTCTCTCTCTCTCTCTCTTCAATTCACTTCCTCAACATTTAAAAACACTAACCCACCTTTCCTCCTTTAAAACAAAACTACACATATACCTGATGGAAACTGCTTAGATATATTATTTTTATCCTGTCATTCTGATGAAAGGTTATGTAAATGTATATAATTATGGTAGTGCGTGCATTTACACGGCTGTAAAGGTGTGTTTATGTATGTTTGATTCTTGGTATTTTGTGCTTGTTTTTGCTGTGCTATGATTTTTTATCCCCTATGTAATTTGTGCTGAGGAGTGTTACTTCCTTTTTTTGTATTTGTTTATTGCTACCTTAGTAGTATCATTTTCTGTACTGCATGTGTCTGTACATATTTAGTTATGTTTTTTGTTTGCGTTAAATATTTGTTTGTTATATTTCATGTTGTAGTACGTTAGAAACGGCAATTTTGAAAAATGACGTATTTGTATCTGCCAAAACTTCTACCGTTATGTAATAAAGTTTCATCATCTCTCTCTCTCTCTCTCTCTCTCTCTCTCTCTCTCTCTCTCTCTCTCTCTCTCTCAAGTGACCTGTGGGTGTAGCCGCTTGTTTTGTGCTGTTAACATATTGTTTTAATGTTGCTTTTAATGTTGTAGTTTAGCAAGGACAAACACGAAAAGAGGCATGTGCGCCTATTGTCTCCATCCTTGAGAAATAAAGTATCATTCATTCATTTCTCTCTCTCTCTCTCTCTCTCTCTCTCTCTCTCTCTCTCTCTCTCTCTCTCTCTCTCTCTCTCTCTCTCTCTCTCTCTCTCTCTCTCTCCCTCTCTCTCTCTCTCTCCCTCTCTCTCTCTCACTCTCTCTCTCACACACTCACACACACACACACACACACACACACACACACACACACACACACACACACACACACACACACACACGCACACGCTCCGCTTGGCGCCAAAAAAGACGTTCTCCAGCAATGTTTCTGTAGCTAGACGTGACTTTATGTTCTTCTTGTTACTTCTTTGCCAGAATTTTTGCGCCGCACTTCAAAAACGGTCACGTGCATGCTCCGGAATGCGCTCCGACGAGCCCCATTTGAAAGTTGTTCCTATTGTTAAACAGGAACAACAAAAATGGACTTATTGTCTATTACCGACTTCATTGCCCAATTATGATAGTGTAGCCTGTGTTGCTCTGCGTAAGGCAGCTTTGTATCACAGGTGGCCATACGCAACATTCCCGTAACATCATGAAGCCTTTATCACCCTGCGTTACCCCAAATACAAGCGCTCTCACCTCAGCAACCCGTCTATGAGCTATTTTTGAACTGCTTCCCTTTGCTCGGGACTGCTTACGGTGTTATGGAAGTCATTTGACTCGGAGCACCTGATCCATGCAGTACGCGACCTTGAGAAGGGAGTGTACCTGAAGTACAGATTAGACGGCTCTCTCTTCCACCTCCGTCGACTGAACGCCAGGACCAAGACCATCGAGAGACTGATCTTTGAGGCGCTGTTTGCTGATGACTATGTGCGCTGATGGCGCACACGGAGTCTGACCTCCAGACCATCGTCAATAGGTTTTCGGAAGCCTCTCGACTGTTTGGCCTCACCGTCAGTCTCAACAAAACCGAGGTCCTGCACCAACCAGCCCCAGGTACAAGAGCCCTCCCCCCCCCCCCCCCACCCACCCAAAGTGTATATCGAAGGCACCGAGCTGAAGACTGTCGACCAGTTCAGGCATCTCTTCTGACGGTACTATTGACAAGGAAATCGCAGCTCGCATCAGCAAAGCCAGCCAAACCCTGGGTCGTCTGCGCACTCGTGTGTTGAATAGCAACAACGTCAAGCTCTCCACCAAGATCAAAGTCTACAAGGCAGTAGTCCTCGCAAAGCCTCCTCTACGGCTTTTGAGTCATGGACGCTGTACAGAAAGCACCTCAAGCAGCTTGAACGTTTCCACATGAGATCAATGCGCTCACTCATGGGCATCAAATGGCAAGACAAGGTGAAAAACCTGGAAGTCCTGGACAATGCTGGCTTAGTGAGTGTTGAAGCCTTGATCTTAAAGACACAACTTCGCTGGACAGGTCAAGTCATACGCATGGATGATTCTCGTATGCCACGCCAGCTCCTGTATGGTGCACTCTCAAAAGGCCACATGAAGCAAGGACGGCCAAAGAAACGCTTTAAAGACTGCATAAAAGACAGCCTCAAGTACTGCGTCTTCCCGATAAAAGAACTTGAAGCAAAAGACAGATCTGGCTGGCGTGCCGCCACCAGGAACGCCTGCACGCTCTTTGAACAAAATCGGCGCGAACGGATCACCAGTGCCAGAGTTCGCAGAAAGACCGCGTCGACTCCCTCTACAGCTACGTTCCAGTGCCCCCATTGCCCTCGCAGGTGTGGCTCCAGGATTGGCTTAGCCAGCCACACCCGCACCCACAAATAGAAGTCATGCACAATTACAATGACGACATCATCGGCTTCGATGGTCTACCCATTACATTAAATATACCTGTGACTATCCGAGACAGGGGCACAACCCTTCACATGACTGCCATAACTTCGGTTTTCTCCCTCAGCGCTTACGGTGGTGGTTACACCTCATAAGACGATTACTGATGTATGAACTGGCGAGAACAACACCCAACTGCAAGAGGTATAGATCCTCATGAGCACCCGCAGTTGTTCTGTGCCTCTTGCTGACACCACTGTTGTATCCATGTTCCTTTGACGGCTGGTCATCATTGACGTTGAACTTACAATGATTTCAAAAACACTATCTGCGTCCACAGGCAGTGAAGTTCTTCAAACTTGTGTGTGTCGTCCAGAGCGGATGCGCATTGTATGAATCAGCTAGAATTAACCTACCTGCACTGAATGACCACTGGCTGATGAGGCTTTCCGCCCGTGCGTGTGTTGTCCTTGCCGCCCGAGTGTGTGTTGTCCAGAGCTTGCACCAAGTGCAGCAGGTCTGAAGTGTTGGCTGGAACCTCCTCTGTCCAGTCCTCGTAACGCAGCACGTGCACAGCACGTGACCCTGATGTCACGCCCTACACAAGCAATCAGAGAGTTGCCATAATGATTCAGGGCGGTGAAGGAATCTGATGGAAAAAGAGGGATAGGCAAATATGGCTTGGTCGTACCTCCTTTGGACTTGTTACAGCAGGAGTATCCATTGTCACTACATCCTGTAAAATCTGGCGTGAACTGCACGAGCGAGCTTAGATCCTGCACAAGCAACTAAGCAAGGTGCTCCGCTACAATGTCCACTGGCTGTCAAAGGGAGGCAACAATCTGCACGAGGCATAGATCCTTTACATCTGCTTTAGCGGAGCACCTGGCTTACTGGCTTACGCAGGATCAAAGCTCGCTTGTGCAACTGACCTCTGTGCAGCATCTCTTCTTGGTCCTTCATATACAACAGTTTTACTATGCCATAGCTCTGTCACTCTCCGCTGTTGCACAGCTCACTGGCGTTTTCGTTACAGCAACACGGAAAAAAACAACAACACATTACCATACAGCAATGTCAAATGTTTGCATTTGGCATTGGTGTGATGCTCCTGTTTAGTAATCATTTATTTATTTTTTTTTTACCTGCTTTTGCAGTTTGAGCGCGTAGGAAGTGATCCGGTCCCCAATCTGAGACGTGGACTGGAAGCGGACTGTGTAGGGCCCTGTCTGAATGACCTCGTCTTTGCTTCGAGGCCAGTACCAGCAATAGGGCTGAAAGAGGCACCCACATTATGATAGAAATCACACCACATTAACCCTCTTGTGCACGCAGCCACCGAAAAAGGTATCTCATTCAAGGCGCGCCGAATCAATAGCCGCGGAAGTGTCGTACCACGATGCCGACGTCAACGTTGAAAGACACCTTCGCAGCTATTGATGCGGGGCGTCTTGAAAGAGTTAACTGTTGTGGTGATTGCATGAACAGGGGGGCGAAGCTCTGATATCTGTGTTCTTATTGTTAACTCGTTTACTGCCGGTTCAATAGAACTGACGCCTCATTGTGATCTCAGGCAGACTGTTGCTGTGTGACAGCTTCAAGGACGCTAGTTTCTTGGTGGTTATAGTAAGTTATCAAACGCTTAACTGTCGGGGCAGACAAACGCCCAGGCCCATCTGCAAGAGACATAAATCCTCATGAGCCCCCGCTGTCGCGGAGGCTCATGAGGATTTATGTCTCTTGTTAGTCCTACGTTCTTTATGCCTATTTTTGTCCCATTTACATCTGTGTTATTCACGCCAATGTCGGTCAGTGTGCAGGCTTTTATGACGTAAAATTCGTGATCACTGGCAACGAATGGGTTAAATGAACCTCTTGGCTGCTACTGACGATGTCGTTCGGTGATAAGACGCTTGATTCCGCGTGTTTTCCGACCAGCGTAATCGTCAGTAGCAGTGAATGGGTGAATATGGTATGTTCAATGCCAACAAAATGAACCGACTATACATCTGTTCAAAATGTGTTTCAATGCATGTCATGAACTCAACGTCAAACCTACCAACCTGTCCGTCCACCAATCCACCCATCTATCCATCCCGCATACGAAGTTAAACCCAACTAACTAACTAACTGTCCATTTTTCTTACCTTGACGTGTTCATCTTCGGCCCTGGTGGCAAGGGAGACAACAGTCTGCGCGTGCTCTCCGTACACCATGCGCCAGAAGTCCACCACTGTGTCAGGCAGCGGTAACTGGGTCACGATACAACCACGCCTGTGCCAGAACGTCTGGAAAGAAAATAAAATGCAGACCGATTGATGTGTGCAGCGACTAACTAACAATTGGCGCATCAACACTTAGGGACGGATCAGTTACCTTCGGAACGGGGGGGGGGGGGGGGGGGAGGGGGGAGGGGGGAAGGGGGGGGGCGGGGTGGCGGGGGCGCGTTGCAGGGCGTTGCGGGTAGAGGGTTCCAACTTTGTCTTTGGGACCTTTCACCTGAGACAAATGGCGTTAAGTGGACAAAACTTACTTCCCATTCAGTTAATAACATTCACAACGATGTGTACGTACGCGACTTTCAAATACAAATTTCCCGCTTTCTTTTTTGAAAAGGGGTGGGGGGTGGGGGGGGGGTTTGCAACCCCTCCACCTCTCAGATTCGCCCCTGAGCCATAGCGTTAAGTAATATTTGCGATTATGTATAGTTAATCACTCCTTTTTTTTTTACAGTTCGGATCGATTCATTATTTAATGTTATTTACACAGTGACCTTTAAAAAATCACTGCGTTTTAATCATTCATTACCCGAGCGTTAGTCTAAGGGGGATGTTGAATTATCAAGCTTACTCAGTATGAGGACTTTACCCTATTTAACAGGTAAATCCTTATTTTGTGCCTTCAGTTTTTTTCACCAAAATAAAGACTATTCAGAACTGACAATTAATCTAGATTAAGAGTAGAAACAGAAATATTTTCCAGAATAGGAATTTCATCTCATTTATTACTGTTTGGTCCTTTCCTGGCTCGCCTCCGGTTAAGTTACAGTCACTGCCCCCCTCCTGTAGAAATGTGGCCCTTCCCCTAACGATAGATACTTAAGCCTACTGGCGGTCCATGCATGCAAAATCTGTGAACTTACCGAGCCGGTAGAATTATCCGGCCGGTAAAATCGCTAACGGGGCGATAAAATCCTTACCGAGCCGGTAAGATTTGACCGGTAAACTACCAGCCAGTAAACCTACTAGCAGTCCCTGAATAGCAAGTTTGTAGACTTACAGTATCGGTAACAGCCCTATTGTCTGGCCATGAATGCCGACCCTGATGTTTATTTTCGGCACATGCAGCCTTTGTTATTTTTTTTCCTTCACTTTTTCAAACTGGACTGCTACTGTTTTGTTTCTAGTTTTTTTCAGTTTGCTATTGTCCTAAAATTTAACAATAATAATATAATCTATATCAAATCACAGTGTGGATTTGATTATACTTTTCTTTGCACGGACGCCCGAGAGGTTTTTGCATTAGCGCTCCTGCTTTACTGTGCCCGTCAATCAAACAACGAACAAAGGACATACCGACACGTATACAGCATTGATGTAGGAATTACGGTCTGGTACAGATTCACTCAGCTCCACGATGTGGTCATCAGCTGAAAAAAAAATAATAATAACGTGCAAAAAAAAATAGCAATCATTGAATGAGTTAGAAATGGTTACAGTGACGCGTGATTCACACAGGATAATGATCATGGAAAGTGAGTTGTTCAAACTTTTGGCTGTCGGTAGCGGTTTTTGTAATAATAATAATAATAATAATAATAATAATAATAATAATAATAATAATAATAATAAGCGCATTAAATAGGCGCTTTATCCCAATTGAAAATCGGCTCAAAGCGCCGCCGCGAACTGAACCCAACAAGCACGCTCACGTGAATCACACGCATTCACTCACACACTGTACATAAACACAGAACATTCACGTGGTGCTAAGGGCAAGCTCAAGCGAGCTACTGCAGTTTTTGGAAATTCAAAATCGTTTGTATTTGAAATTTGATTACGTGGGCTGAAACTGATACCAAAGTCGTGGGGGAGGAAGAGCCGGAGTACCCGGAGAAAGAACCCCCGACGGTCCGCCCGAATTAACGGTGACACTTACTAGAGGAGAAAAATCCGACGCCGGAACCCGTAATCGAACCTCGCACCCTTAGCATTGGTGGCAGGCGCCTTAACCACTGCGCCACGGACCGCCCCATGATTCCCGCAGGACGACAATAAACCGCTACCGACAGCCAAAGGGTTAACTCATTCAGCCCGGCGCACGTATTTCCCAAATTTTGGAGGCGTCACCTAACGACTATGCACCTGTTGCAGGAGATGGATCGACCATGATAATTCAAGGGCAGTGCCAGATTAGCTTGGCGCCGACAGGCGCCAAGCTAATCTGGCACTACCCTTGAATTATCATGGTCGACCCATCTCCTGCTGTAGTGCGTCAGGGCTGAATGGATTAACCTATCCATTGCCAGTGGACGCAGACTGTGACTGAAGTCATTGTCAGTTCAGCACCAAAGATTCCGAATTGGGAAAGTAAAATGGATCAAAGTGGTTTGAGCAAGAGGTTATAGATCTCGTGAGTCCTCGCACCTGCAGGCTCTCATAAGGTTCAATACCTCTTGCAGCTGGGTGGTGATATCTTTTTCTCGACAGTGAAGGATTCAGCTTTCTTGTTTGCTCAGAGAAGTTCAACGGTATCAATTTGTGTGTTGTTCTGTGACTTTGTACCTCGTTGTACGGCTCTTTGCTGATCGGTTTGCGTGAGACATTATGGACTACACACGTACCAAGAGGAATTACTCAGCGCCAGAAGCGCAGACAAGCAGTTAGATCCCTTACCCCTTAACCCTTATCGGACACGGGATCGCCACCCCGCGAAAAAATATACAGTTAGTTATTGGGTTTAACGCCGAGCAGGCGACTAGGGCCATCTCACAGCGGAAAAAAATATACAGTTAAAGTAGGAAGCGATTACACTGTATTTACATGATTTCGAAAAGGACGCATCACGTCGTGAATTTAACCATGTCTTTTTTTCTGAGACTGCGGCATTCAGGCAGGAGATAGACGCATAAATACACAAACAAGAAGACCCTGAAATCCCACAGTAGGTGCACTCACGAGGCAAGACACCAGGGACTCTGTTCTTGGCGATGTTGTCCACATCTTCAGCCAAATCGTGCGTCATCTTCTGTGCTGAAGACTGCATTTGTATTAGTGTCTGTAAGAAAAATGAGAAATCATTCAACCCTGACGCACTAACTACAAGAAGACATGGATCAACAATGATGCAGTATGTCCGTTGAAGGGTCCCGCTAAATCAAAGTGGCACATTTGCGGTGCGCCTGAACTGCAAAGTGTTCAGGGTCGTACTCCATTGGCAACAGCTGTCCCTGTTCCACATAAACCGCCTGTAATGGTCGTACAGAATTGTAACCGTGCCGTGGATGTTAAACCCTGAACTAACTAACAATGATAGTTCATCACCTATGAACTAGCATGATTGTATTTATTCTAGCCTTACTTTGAATTCCTTGTCGAGGCGTGGGTGTGAGCTGTGGACGCTGATGGGTTTAGAAAAGGTAGCGGCGAAATCTCCCATGGACTTGAAGAACGTGTCGCGCGCCGTGTACGCTTCCAACAAAGCCTTGTGTAGAAACACGAACTGTTCCTGCAGGATGAGAGAACTATGCGTGTGCTGAGTAATGCCGGACTTAACTTTTATTCCTAAAAATTAAGATAGATATGTTACATTTTCCTTCTTCTGAAAACAAATTAATCTCTTATTGCTGAACCCAGCATCCAAAAGCAAGTGTCACACATCCTAATAACTATTTGAGTCTCAGACAGATTGAAGACCACGCAAATGTGCTGCGGTATGCTTAAGGGCTCATGAGGGTCTAAGGTGAGGTGAGATGAGGTGAGGTGAGGTGAGATGAGATGAGATGAGATGAGATGAGATAATGTAAGGTAGAGGTTAAGGTAACGTAGCTAAACGGAACACAACAGAACGCAACATGAGTCTTATTTAGCAATCACTGATGGTTTCACTGGAAGACATCGGTTTAATAACTTCAGGCAATGACAGAGCCAATAATATGAAGTACCACAAATTCACACTTACAGGAGCTTGAACCATCCAACACCGCTCATCGCGCATGCGTTTGACGAGTTCCGGAACATCAACCTTGCCTTTTGTGACTGCCATTTGGAAGCCAGTGTCAAGGCCGATGAATGTACCTGTCCTGCCGACTCCAGCACTGGTGTGAAACAAAAACAAAAGTTGCTTTGGTTGCAAAGTTTCAGTAAATATGACTTAACCTGGGATTTGGCGCCTTAAGTGTTCAACGTTACGACGATAAACCGTCAGACCAACACAGAACTCAACTAACATTCATCTGCACTTTGGTGTGTTTACTTAAGAGATTCACTCATTTGAGACGCCAAGCCTCCGGATACGCGGCTTATGCCGCGTATCTGGAGGCGGCACGTCTCGAATAAATTAATACGTTAATTAGCATCTCTGAAAATGGTATATTCTAAAATTTAATAAATATATATATTTACGCGTCTTTTCCGCCGAAAGGAATCGTCACGAGCAGTCAAGGAGTTACATATACCGCTCAGATTGAAGGGTCAGATATCTCAGGCACTTAAGCACACACATACCTGCAGTGAACAAGAAGTGGGACTCTGGATGTGGGATGTGCTGATCGTGCCATAACGAAGCGCCAGAACATGATGAGAGACGTAGTGGTAGGAACGTCATGGTCCGGCCACGTCACGTAGTGGTACTGAACCACTTCACGATCTTTACGAGCCTAGAAATCATAGTACAGTAGGCAATATGTTGTCTTATTATACATAACAGGCGACTTACGTTGAATCGGGTTAGCACAGAGCCCTAACAAGATACATGACAGTGGGCATATCAGGGCACAAGTGTTCGACGAGTGAGTTGTGTACAGTCAGTCGCCTATGCCGTTACACCTTAAAATCCTGTGATAGATATAGTCTTTCATATGTAGTGTTTATGTTCCAGAACTAAACTTCATTATTTTAACATATTTTATTACATTTTGTCTAATACAGCAACATAATAAAATATGTTAAAAATTAAAATGTACATTAGCCATTTATAGATTTTTTAGATTTATAGACTTTGTAGATTGTTTATATAGTTTATAGAGTGCGTTGTATTTTTTGTAAAAAATCATCATCATCATCATCATCATCAGTCCCTTGCCCGAACTGGGCGTTGGGGGGACTGAAAGGCAGCAGCAACAGACAGTGCTCTCCACTGAGTTCTATTTTGGGCGGTGGCAAGCAAGTCTGGCATCTCAAGTTCGGTCCATTCTTTTATGTTTGCGACCCAACTCTTTCTCTGACGACCTCGCCGACGACTTCCTTCGAGAGTGCCTTGGAGGATAGTCTTGGACAAGGTGTTGTGTCGGGTCACGTGGCCAAACCAAGCAAGCTTGCACCGTTTCACAGTTGCCAGAAGGGGTTCATGTGGGCCCACCAGGGAAGTGACGATGCTCCGTACATATTCGTTGGTCTTGTGCTCGCGATACGAGATGCGGAGCAACTTCCTCAGGCACTTGTTCTCAAAGGCCTGGATTTTCTTTTCTGAGTCTGCAAGCAGTGTCCAAGTCTCACAGCCGTAGAGTAGAATAGACACTACGAGGGACTTGTAAAGCCTGGCAGTACTTGATGGTGAAGCTGATGGAGTTACTTCGCCATATCCTGTCCAGCCTGGCAATTGCGGATGTTGCTGTACCTATCCTGATACGGATCTCTGCTATGCAACTACCGTCTTTGGACAGGGTGGCTCCCAAGTACTTGAAGCTATTGACCTCTTCTAGCTTCTGGCCGTTCATGTGAATGTTGCTGCTGCTGTCGCTTGTGGTGTTGATCATCACTTTGCTTTTATCCGTACTGATCTCCATGCCATAAGACCCTGCGCTACTTGAAAGTTTGTCTGTCAGGTTTTGAAGCTCACTATTGCTACCTGCCATGAGGTCAATGTCGTCTGCGAATCGAAGATTGCACAGGGATCTGCCACCAATAGAGATTGAAGTATGGTGGTCGTGGAGGGTTTCCTGCATGATCTTCTCCAGGAATATGTTAAAAAGGACAGGAGAGAGCAGGCATCCTTGACGGACACCGATCGTCGTCCTGAAGAACTCGCCTGACTGATTGTTAAGTAGAACCGCGCTGCAGGCGTTCTTGTAAAGCGCTTCTATCATTTGGATCAGTCCCTCCTCTATGTTGAACGATCTCATGACTTGCCAGAGTCCGTCGTGCCAGACGCGATCAAATGCTTTCCTGAAATCAATGAAGTTGTGGTAGAGTTCGCGCTGATGCTGCAGATGTTTCTCGATCAGGACGCGGCAGTTGAAAATCTGCTCTCCGGTGCTTCTTCCAACTCTGAAGCCAGCCTGTTCTTCTGCCAGCAGTTCCTCGGCGAAAGTTTTGATGCGGTTGAGAATGATTCTAAGCATTACTTTGCTAGGGTGACTTATCAGACTGATAGTTCTGTAGTTCTGGCACTGTTTCAGGTTTCCTTTCTTGGGGAGCGGGATCACTAGAGACTGTGTCCATTCTACTGGCCATTTCGTTTGCTCCCAGATCTTTTGACAGAGTGTAGTGAGTACCTTCGTTGTTACTTCTCCTCCATGTTTTAACAGTTCAGCAGGTACGTTGTCTACACCTGGAGACTTTCCTCCCTTCAGGCCGCTTACGGCTGTTTCCACCTCTTCAGCTAACACTGGCAGGTCTTCGGCCTTCCTGGCCCCAGCCTGGTTGTTTTGGAGGATGCTGGTGTCTGGCTCAGCCTTGTAGTTATACAAGTCTCGGCAGTACTCAGTCCATCTGTTTAGTACAGCAGTGTTTTCCGTAAGCAGTTGGCCGCTGCTGTCTTCGATGACTGTGGCTGTTCGCTGTTGAGTCTTGGTGAGGGTCCTTAGCGTTTCATAAGCCTTCTTGCTGTTGCCGTTTGCCATGCCCTCTTCCACGCTACGACACTGGTCTTCAATCCAATCTTCTTTGGCTTCTTTCATCCTCTTCATGATTTTGTAAAAAATACATTTTGTAAATTGCGTTTTTTTTAAATTAGTTATTTTTGTACAATTAGCTTTTGTTAAGCGCCTAGGGCTCTAATCCGAGGTTAGTACAAGTACTCATTATTATTATTATTATTATTATTATTATTATTATTATTATTATTATTATTATTATTATTATTATTATTATTATTATTGTAATCCTGTAAATGACTCATGAATAAAATATCACACAGACTGTCAACTCTATTACGTCGGACTTCTCGGGAAGTCATTACAATCAGAAAATGTGCGCTGGTCTGTGATTCTGGACAGCTTGAACACATTCTACCACAGGACCGAAATCCCCACATTTTCAAGTTGCACTCTGAAGGACTGCATTATAATTCTAGAGACAGATCGAGATTGATAGTTCAAGGGTGGTGCCAGAATAGCTTGGCGCCTATGGGCGCCAAGCTATTCTAGCACCACCCTTGAACTATCATGTTCGATCGATGTTTTGCTGTGGTGTGTCGGGGCTGCATGAGATAAGCTCTAATGTCCAAAATCACAGATCCGAACACACATAGTGAACTTACAGTGGACGACTTGAGTTTGAATGTCCTGATGACGTAGTTGGCTCTGGTCTCCACGTCCAGTCCTGTCACCTTGATCACGCCGTGTGTCAGGGATTCCTTCCTGCCCGGCCAGTACTCGTGGCACTTGGTCTGCAAATAGGCACGAGAAATAAGACGTCATTTTGCAGTAACAGGATTTTCTAAATGGGCGTCGTACATCTGATTGCACTAAAAGGAATTACAGAAACCAAGTGAGGTTTTAACCCTTTGGCTGTCGGTTGCGGTTTTAGTCACGATGATTCCCGAAAGAATAATCGCGACGTAAAAGCGTACCGACAGCCAAAGATTTAAAAGCAACACACTTGATAGTTAGTATCCGTTATGTATCGTTCTTTCACCGCAAGGTGCAGGAGCATATAAAAATGTAAGCCTCTTGCCTTGACTGACTTCTTCACATTGAAGAAAATCATCAGGATTATTTACTGTGTGCGAATGATGAAGGGTGAGCTACATGCATGCGAAACTGGGCCATCAAGAAGCAATATCCTCATGAACCCTCACATCTGAGAGGGGGGGGGATGAGGGGCTATGCCTCTTGCAGCTGGGTGGATTTGATGACGTATGCCTTTTGCAGTTCTGTGGAGATCACTTTATCTCGGCAGTACAGAGTTACGGGTCTTTGGTGCATGCGCCACTGAATTGTCTCACCTTGCCGACCTCTATGACGTTGGTCAGCATGACGATGTGAGTTATCTTCTCCTGCCACACCATCCGCCAGAAGTCCACCACAGTGTTGTCACGGGGACCTAAGCAGACAATTCACACATTACACACACGCACACGGACGCACGCACGCACGTGCAAGGACACACAATCGTAGGGGCGCACGAACGCAGGCTGGCACGCACTCTCTCACTCTCTCTCTCTCTCTCTCACTTAATGTCTCAAACACACACACACACACACACACACACACACATACACACATAAACAAACACACACACACACACACACACACACACACACACACACACACACACACACACACACACTGTGTTCATTTCTGATCATTTCTGTTCATTTCTGTTTCCATTCTGATCATTATTTCATATGGTTACCTTGGGCGGCAATGTAAGTTTTTGTAGGATTGTAACCCTGGAAACAAAAAAAAAGCAGAACATATTAACATGTTTCATTATGTTGTTGTTATCAGAATAAAAATTAGAATTACTATCAGTGGTAGTAACAGAAGTATTAGTACCAGTATCGTCCTCCTCATCATCATCATCATTATCATTACCATCATCAAAAAGAACTTACGCTGATATAACTGGCGTTGACAAAGTCTGTCGCCCCATCTTTTGTGTATCCGTCCAGCAGTTCAACTCGGTTGCTGTCATCTGAAAACAAATCAGCGCATAGTCACTAGTGTGGTATAAACTCGGTTCGTAATAAGTCATGTGTCCTTCCAACACCAAACACGTCAACATTGAGATTAAATTTGCAGAAAGCAGCAGAAACTAATTCGTCGGCAAGCAGTAGTGTTAAGCCTGTGGCTGTTGGTAGCGGCTTTCGTCGCAATGAGGGTAAACTTGGTATTTCATTAAGTATTTGAAATATGAAAACAGGTGGACATAATGCACAAAACGTAATGGTATAATATTAAAAAGGGATACATTGTCGTTCTGTGGTTTCGAACTTTACAGCTGAAAACCGCAGGGTCTAAATTAGCAGGTCAACACACAATAAAAAAATATTATGACAAAGTATTAACCCCTCCACTGTCATTGAACGCAGATTATGTTATTAAAATAACTGTAAATTAACGTCAGAGATCCATGCAGTCGTCAAATGAAATTGATGTTAAGTAATACTTGAAAGAAGCATAGATTCTCATGAGTCCCCGCAACTGCTGGTGCTCATGGTGTCCTGTACGTCTTGCAGTTAGCTGTTGTTCAACTTGTCCTCGGCAATAAACGTGTTAACTCATTCGAGACGTGCCGCCTCCGGATACGCGGCTTATGCCGCGTATCCGGAGGCGGCACGTCTCGAGTGAGTTAATGTCACCCTACATGGCTGGACTGAAGCGAATCTGTTTTTTTTGTAGTTGATGTCGAGGTTCGCCACATCACGTGACCCATCCCTCCCTGCCGGCAAATCCTGAGGAAATACACCAAAGAATGTTTTGCCCTGTGGTTTTGGACCGTGCTGTTTCTGGGCTTTAAGTTCCAAAATTACATACCAAGACTCAATGCCACATATTATTTGCGGAGATATGTCATACAATTAGAAGTTATCACGTTGGTGTTGTTTTGTTGTTGTTTATGTAACTAAGTGTGGTTGCTACTGGCGATACCGGTCGGCAAAAACGACGTGTAATGTAAAGTGAATTTTTAGCCAAATGGTATCGTCAGTGGCAGGCGAGAGGCTTATACAATCTGAAAGGAATGAGGCAGTTCCAAGAAAATGCACTTCTAAGGGCTTCCTCACACGGAGAAACGAAACGAAACATTTCGTCGAAATGTCCGCATTTCAGACATTTCTCAAACATTTCACCGTTTCACGAAATGCGAAACGACACATTCACGAATTAGAACCTGTCCCTATTCGCGAGACATTTTGCCGAAACATTTCTACCCGTCGCCCAATCAGCGCCGTCCGCTCGGTCACATGCCAATCTGAGGTCATTTGAGCCCAAACACTGAAGATAGCAACGGTAAAACGATGCCGTGGAGTCAGGTCTATTTTGGCTAGAATTGCGTGATGTGACGCACGATTCGGTAAGATTTAAGCGGAGAAATCATTTTCAAAATTAAATCTATCAAGTATCATCACTAAAGTACCACCAAAATATGATTTTAGGTCAGTTTTATGAACCCCACTTTCATCGGCTGCTCTGTGAAGCCGGCGCCTACAACATGGCGGCTATTGCTTCGAGACGACGGCATCCTCGATTCACTTGAACCAGCCCTGTTTACGCATTCAAAAGCGCTTACGTTTATTCGATATGGTCGGCAATTGACTTTAAATGTGTAAGTGAAGGCACACATGTCTTATATGTTTAGTTTTTAAGCGTCAGTAGTCAGAAATATGACCCGATATCCACCAATACAAACCAGAGCATGTGTCATCATCATCATCATCATCATCAGTCCTTTGCCCGAACTGGGCGTTGGGGGGACTGAAAGGCAGCAGCAACAGACAGTGCTCTCCACTGAGTTCTATTTTGGGCGGTGGCAAGCAAGTCTGGCATCTCGAGTTCGGTCCATTCTTGTATGTTTGCGACCCAACTCTTTCTCTGACGACCTCGCCGACGACTTCCTTCGAGAGTGCCTTGGAGGATAGTCTTGGACAAGGTGTTGTGTCGGGTCACGTGGCCAAACCAAGCAAGCTTGCGCCGTTTCACGGTTGCCAGAAGGGGTTCATGTGGGCCCACCAGGGAAGTGACGATGCTCCGTACATATTCTTTGGTCTTGTGCTCGCGGTACGAGATGCGGAGCAACTTCCTCAGGCACTTGTTCTCAAAGGCCTGGATTTTCTTTTCTGAGTCTGCAAGCAGTGTCCAAGTCTCACAGCCGTATAGTAGAATAGACACTACGAGGGACTTGTAAAGCCTGTACTTGATGGTGAATCTGATGGAGTTACTTCGCCATATCCTGTCCAGCCTGGCCATTGCGGATGTTGCTGTACCTATCCTGATACGGATCTCTGCTATGCAACTACCGTCTTTGGACAGGGTGGCTCCCAAGTACTTGAAGCTATTGACCTCTTCTAGCTTATGGCCGTTCATGTGAATGTTGCTGCTGCTGTCGCTTGTGGTGTTGATCATCACTTTGCTTTTATCCGTACTGATCTCTATGCCATAAGACCCTGCGCTACTTGAAAGTTTGTCTGTCAGGTTTAGGAGCTCACTATTCCTGCCTGCCATGAGGTCAATGTCGTCTGCGAATCGAAGATTGCACAGGGATCTGCCACCAATAGAGATTGAAGTATGGTGGTCGTGGAGGGTTTCCTGCATGATCTTCTCCAGGAATATGTTGAAAAGGACAGGAGAGAGCAGGCATCCTTGACGGACACCGATCGTCGTCCTGAAGAACTCGCCTGACTGATTGTTAAGTAGAACCGCGCTGCAGGCGTTCTTGTAAAGCGCTTCTATCATTTGGATCAGTCCCTCCTCTATGTTGACTTGCCAGAGTCCGTCGTGCCAGACGCGATCAAATGCTTTCCTGAAATCAATGAAGTTGTGGTAGAGTTCGCGCTGATGCTGCAGATGTTTCTCGATCAGGACGCGGCAGTTGAAAATCTGCTCTACAGTGCTTCTTCCAACTCTGAAGCCAGCCTGTTCTTCTGCCAGCAGTTCCTCGGCGAAAGTTTTGAGGCGGTTGAGAATGAGTCTAAGCATTACTTTGCTAGGGTGACTTATCAGACTGATAGTTCTGTAGTTCTGGCACTGTTTCAGGTTTCCTTTCTTGGGGAGCGGGATTACTAGAGACTGTGTCCATTCTACTGGCCATTTCTTTTGCTCCCAGATCTTTTGACAGAGTGTAGTGAGGACCTTCGTTGTTACTTCTCCTCCATGTTTCAACAGTTCAGCAGGTACGTTGTCTACACCTGGAGACTTTCCTCCCTTCAGGCCGCGTACGGCTGCTTCCACCTCTTCAGCTAACACTGGCAGGTCTTCAGCCTTCCTGGCCCCAGCCTGGTTGTTTTGGAGGATGCTGGTGTCTCGGCAGTACTCAGTCCATCTGTTTAGTACAGCAGTGCTTTCCGTAAGGAGTTGGCCGATGCTGTCTTCGATGACTGTGGCTGTTCACTGTTGAGTCTTGGTGAAGGTCCTTAGCGTTTCATAAGCCTTCTTGATGTTGCCGTTTGTCATGCCCTCTTCCACGCTACAACACTGGTCTTCAATCCAATCTTCTTTGGCTTCTTTCATCCTCTTCCTGATCTTCTTGTTGACAAGTCTGTACTTGTTTGCTGATGTGAGGTCTTGGCCTCTCTTTTTCTTCCAGGCTCTCCTCTCATCACAGAGATCGAGGATGTCATCCGTGACCCATGGCTGTTTGCGCTTCCTCTGCTTCCCCAGCAATTCTTCTGCTGTAGAAAGTAACACCTCTTTTATATTTCCAGCAAGGGTGTCTACGTCGCAGTCCAAAGTAGCCAAGGCTGCAAATCTGCCTCCCACCTGGGCTTGGAAGAGCTCTTCTACTTCCGGGTCTTTTAGCTTCTGGAGGTCGAATCTGATGCGAGGGCTCTTGCTATCTCGTTTCAATGCCAGCTTCAACTTGAGGCTAGTAAGGACGAGGTTGTGGTCGCTGCCAATATCAGCGCCAGGAAAGGACCTCGTTTGTGCTTTGTTAACGCTGGATTTGAATCGTCGAGGCAGCAAGATGAAGTCAGTCTGGTTATGGACCAGGCCTCCTGGCGATTGCCATGTCACTGTTCTTGACTTCTTGTGTGGATGGAGGGTATTAGCAACGGTGAGACGATGACTCTGTGCGAACTCTAAAAGTCGCAGGCCTCTGTCGTTTGTTTCTCCAAGGCCAAACTTGCCAGCTGTTCCTGCCCATTGTTGGTAGGCGTCAGGGCCGATCTTTGCATTCCAGTCACCGAGGACAGTCAGAATGTCTTTCTTAGGTGTTTTCTTGATAATGTTGTCCAGTTGTTCGTAAAATTCTTCTAATTCTTCATCATCATGATCTGCTGTTGGAGCGTATACTTGTATGATAGTGATGTTGTGCGGTCGGGCGGAGATGCGGATGGAGATTAGTCTGCTTGACACGGGGGTGCAGCTGATGACAGTTTCAGCCACCTCTTTCCTTACGATAAAAGCTACGCCATGTTCGTGCTTGGTTTCTTTTCCGCTGAACCAGATTTTATGGCCTTCATCTGTTGTTGTTTCTCCGAAGCCTGTCCATCGAACTTCTGCAAGTCCTACAATGTCCCAGCGATAGCGCTTCAACTCGTGGGTGAGTTCCTTCACTTTGCCGCACTGGTAGAGTGTGCGAACGTTCCAAGTTCCGATAGTTATTCCTTGCGTGGGCAGCTTGATGGTGGGTGTGGTTCCAGTAACACACTTGTCGCCCCCACCCTGGAGACCTCCAATGGGGTGCGCGGTCGTTGGTGATCCGGGTCCCGACCGATCCGGCATGTTATTCTTATTCTGATGTGTCAGTGAAGAGTTACTTCCCCTGTACCAATCGAAATGAATTTTCACCGCGTTTCTGCGTGTGCGAAGGAGGCATTTCGATGCAATGAAAATGTTTCGTTTCTTGTGCATTTCGTTCCTCCGTGTAGGGAAGCCTTAAGATCGACTTATTCTATTCTCTGAAAAACATTCTGATATCTTTCACGTGTAACCATATCACGAACTGAAAGGTTGGAAAACCAAACTTTCATATATATATATATATATATATATATATATATATATATATATATATATATATATTATATATATATATATATATATATATATATATATATATATATATATATATATATATATATATATATATATATATATATATATATATATATATATATATATATATATAACGTGTTGCCTAGAGTGTCTAAAAAACAAACCTTGAACTCGTCTTTCAGTTTTCCAGACGCCAGCCGTTCCACAAGGTATTTCTGCACGCTGTCCAGTTCCGGCTTGGAGGCTTTGAAACTGGCGTACAAGTCGTCTTCGTTCTGGTAAATGTGGAAACCGTCCCCTGTTTCCATGTCGAAAGTGGCCACGCTGAGTCGGTCTTCCACGTCTGCTGTGTTCTGTCTGTGCTGCCTTTTTGCCGGAAGTCTCGAAGTAGGCTGCGACTGCGCACTTGATATTGACGATGTTTCCGCTTCTGACAACTGTTGCTGAAGGCTGGCTACGATGGGAAGAGATCAAAGCAGAGCAGAGCAGATCAGACGTATAATAATGTTAAACCACGTGGCGATGATTACAGATCATCGACTTCCTTTTGACACAGTTCTAGTTGTGTGCCTAAAGCAAGTCGAGGCTCGTCAAGCAGCACCATCCATGGCTTTACCGTATTTATCCCACTGTCAAATGAACCCAGTTTCGTGTCATGACGGCTTGACGTTTTTGTGCCTTCAGCCGGCACAAGAGTTCTGCTAAATTCGAGTTACCTTATACCAACCCTGAAAGGGCCTCGGCCCATAACTCGAAGTGCTGCAGCTTATGTCGTCAACAATTCCGTATCGAGATCTCTCTCTCTCTCTCTCTCACACACACACACACACACACACCATCACACACACACACAACCACACACAAACACACACACACACACACACACACACACACACATGCACGCACGCACACACACACACATACACACACAATAACACACACACACACACACACACACAAACAAACAAACAACAAACCTCTGACGTCATCTGACATGCAGGCAACAGAAACTGGGTCGCGTGGGTTCAAGAGAATCTATGTCGCTTGCGAATTTATATCTATGTTCCTCAGAAAGCCTGGTAATTATCAGGAGAGGTTAGAGGTAAGTTTACGACGGATTCAGAGAGAAGCACTGTCACTAAAAGAAAGTGTACATTAGAATGTAAATCTGTAATGGCTTGAGAGGCATTTACTGACCACTAACAGTCCAAGTTTCAGAGCATCACCTGTCTTCTGAGCACTGGTGGGTTGGGTTGCCGCCTGAATTGATGGAAAAGACAATGGACTGCCGTTTAGTTCAGTTTCCTGTCCAGCAACAGCTTTGCGGCCGCCTGTACAAGCGTCTTCGGTGTCGTTCAACAGTTTGTTTGAGCTGGGTGATCGGCGTCGGCGTCTGGACACACACACACACACACACACACACACACACACACACACACACACACACACACACACACACGCGCGCGCGCGCGCGCGCGCGCGCATTTCTTTTCATATGTGCGCAAAATCGTTATGACAACAATGCTAGACGGTAGTGAGAAAGATGTACTACTACGTGTGCATGTCTCTGTTTATAGAAATGTTCTCTATTTTTTATACATAAATGCGCAAGAGTGTGTTCTGAAACAAACATATGTTAGTTTGTTGTTCAGGTTGTTGTTGCTGTTTTGTTGTGGTTGTTGCTCTTCCTGTACCTATTTTTATTCTTCTTGCTGCCGCTGTTGCTTTGTTTTGTTGTTTTCAAGATTCAAGATGACTTTATTGTTGCTGTGATAGAAAATAAAGATACACAGCAAAAATTGTCTTGCCACCGCATGTGCTACTCACATTCACTCACTCGCTCATTCCACAAATTACAATAACATAGCTACAAAATGGACAATGACTCGCGACGGGTGAAACTCGTCGCCAAAGCATCTAATGGCCGCGCGGCGTCAGCGGTCTCATCTCGACCCGAACCACCCTGACAAAAACAGAATGCTAAAACAGCCATAAGTCTCCTGAACACACTAGTATATGCTCTTTTGTTAAATTCCTACTTGACTAAAGCTAGTACATAAAAATACAAGTTAACAACAGAAACAAATTACCGTCAAAAGGAAAATAATCTCTCATCTAGGCAAAATAAAAACAACGGTCAAAGCTGCACCTGGAGGCCCGTCGCTATAGTACAGCGCCGGTATTTAGTGGGCACCGCTCCGACAAAGTCCGTCAACACTGTGACTATTTAAAACATATAAATATCATTCTCGTATCCGTCATGAGTCGTTATATTAAAATACCCACACACTCCACACGCACAAAGCAATTTCTTGGAAAAGTCCTTACGCAAATTGCGTAATCGTTGTGATTGAACATACATGTGCATACCTGACTATTAGGACGATGATGATGACCACAATAAGCACCAGTACAAAGCCACCAGCCGCAGGACCAATGATGTAGGCCAGCTTGTCTTCTTCCTGTTTGTCCTCTATGGGAGACGCTGTAGCTAAACATGAGTAACACTCAACCCCTTCACTACCAGTTGACGCAGACTGTTTCTAAACTCTTTGGTAAATCAAAGCCAAGAGCCCCAGCCGTCTAAGGAACACGAAACGCAAAGTGGCTTCATCAAGAGGCATAGATCCTCATGAGCCCCCGCATCTGCGGGAGCTCATGAGGACCTATGCCTCTTGCAGTTGGACTGTGTTCACTATCTACCAGCAAAAGGGATAAGAACTGTAAAACGAAAAATGTCCCCGATCACAGGTGCCAAGATGATTGTACGAGTTGTGTCCCCTGATAACGACTCCTAGCGTCCCAATATACCCAAGGGAGCCATTCGTAGGGGAAATAACTTGTACATATATCTTCACACCTGTGGTCCTATACGAATCATTCCGTGACACTCATTCAAGGCTTCTCTTATCTCCAACACACCCCGGAGTGGGTCTGCACATAAGAAGTTTACGTGAACATCGAGACTTTAACTCAATGACTGGAAAGAAAGTTGACGTTTTCCAGGTACTTTTTTTATCTGTTGTCCAAATGTACCACATATCTTAGTGCCGAAAAAATCTAAAATTATGTTAACTCCATAATAAACTTTCTTGCTTCGGCTTTTTCTCGAATGAATACAACTCGTAATAAATGCTCTTTCTCAAAATCTAGATGTTATAATCCGTTTAGATTAATGCTCAGATTAAATGCATTGTTGTATAGTTTTGAAACAAAATTATCGTGTATTGTATTTTTGCTTGCTGTGAAAAAGTTATTGTATGTTTCGTTCAGATATTCTATTTTCACTTCTGTTATACATACCGATGTGTTGGTCACAGCGCGTCCCATTCCACCCCTCATGGCATCCTGCCGGACAGTCTCCGTGTGATTTGTTACACGTGCTGCCTCCAGCACAAAGTCCACATCGATTAGCGCAGCCAGGACCGTATGTTCCATCTCCACAAGCTGCACGTCACGAGACGTAATCTTATAGCAACCTCATTAGTGGTGGCTGAACATACAGTAAGTCTGGAGAAAGACTTCATTTTGGAGTTAACCCTTTTGCTATCGACAGCGGGTTTTGTTAACGCATTCTACCCCAGGACCGAAATCCCAAAATTTTTAAGTTGCCCTCTGAAGGACTGTATTACAATTATAGAGACAGATCGAACATGATAGTTTAAGGGTGGTCCCAGAATAGCTTGGCGCCTGTGGTGTTTAGGAGCTGAATGGGTTAAGGTGATTCCTGCTGCAGTCACCCAAGCAAAAAGCGTCACTAACAGGGTTAACATGCCTAGCACTGCCCCGGTCGAAAGGGATGTCTCCACAACCATCGCGGACAGACCTCTAAATACCCCCGGTAACTGAGGTACACGGATATGAATGAGAACTGCAGAAGGTTTAGATCCTCATGAGCCCCCAAGTCTCGAGAGCTTATTCTGACCTATTCCTTTCGCAGCTGGATGTTCGCGGTGTCCCGGTAGTTAAGAGGTTCATTTCACTCTATGCTGTTTCCAGTTTCTCGTTTTAAAGATCCGTCTTTGTAAAGCAGAATTCTTTTGCTTCGTCCAAATAACCTATAAAAATCGAATGTGAAACTGAGAGGTCAGCGAAGCTTCCATTTTTTTCTGAGCATAATTTCCCATCCTTTGTGGGAAGCTACAATGCCTACAAGACCAGTAACGTTTGTTTTTGCATGCTCGCTGAGACTGTTTTACTCTTGTCAACTCTACTATGGCCTGACATCATCTCAGACACCTTCAAGTCTCCGGGTTACACCAATGCACGCTGACCGATATTAACGTGAAGAAACAGATGTAAACGGGACCTAACATAGGCATAAAGAACATAGCAGTAACAAGAGACATGAACCCTTATGAGCCACCGCGACTGTGGGGGCTCATGAGGGTTTATGTCTCTCACAGTTGGGTGGCGTTTTCCTTGCCTCGGCAGTTAAATGATTAATCTCATGAAACCTGACATTGTTAACATGTACTCACGTTGGAGACAGCGTTCCCCTTGCCATCCTGCCTTACACCCACTCGGACACCGGCCTGTAGTGGAGTCACACGTGGTGCCGTCTTGACAGTTACCACACGCTGTACAGCTGTCTCCGTAATAACTAGCGGCACACGCTGCATGATAGCAGACGCTGCTTTAATGGAATAGTTATGATGACACGACACAAAAAAATGTTACACATTAACTGACTGCGTCTTTGAATGAGATATGGACACACTCCCTGCCCCACTGCATCTCAAAAGGAGCAAACTAATTGATGCATAGAGTGAAAATAATTCAGAACTCAACTGAAATGTAACCGTATTTTCAAAGAATTAAGACAGGCCTTTTTCGTGCACTTCTTTAATAGAAATAACATTGTGCATTAAACACTAGAAGAGGTAACAAAAATCAAAACCATGAAGTCATACAGCCGAGAGTAATACAGGATACCAAATTTAATTACACCTACCACACACAGAAACAATCCATTCAGACGTAAGGCGACACAAGAGAAATTACACAGTGTGTCTGTACTGTTCGAGTGATACGTTACATAGCGCGCGAGTGCGTACACACACACACACACACACACACACACACACACACACACACACACACACACACACACACACACACACGCGCGCGCGCGCGCGCGCGCATACAAATGCACACACACACACATACACATACACACATGGACAAACACACCAGAGACACACTCATATACACTATTTGTACTTTTTAAAGAGAGACACAGACAGACAGAAGGATACTCACAGGCAGACATAGATTCGGACTCGAAAAGAGAAATAGTTATACTGTCGTAAAAAAATAAAAGAAGAAGTCATAAATCGACATCCACACTCAAAACATTGTGGCCTGTGTTCGTTCGTCCGTTTGTCCTCCGTTCATCTGTCGATTGCGCTATGTGTCGATAGCACTACTGGCACCGTATTTGTACGAGCACAGGCACGTGATAGTGATAATGACACGTAGAGTTGCGCACTTTGAAAACCGTAGCACTATCGACACTTGGTGCTAGCGACACGTGGTTCTAGCGATACTTAGTTCTAACGACACGTAGTTCTAGCGACACATAATGCTTGCGATATGTAATAGCGATCGTAGTGCCATCGACACGTAGTTCTATCGGTCGTAGAGCTATCGATGACTAGAGCTAGCAATCGTAGCGCTATCATGTAGATCTCGTGATACGTAGTGCTAGCAATGCGGGCTGGCATCTAGCCATATCTTTCAGTCAGATGAATCAGCGCTGTCTGAGAAGAATGTTGCTGTCCGAAGCCTGGATGCCAGGGGTGTAGAACGTGATGATTCTCGGTGTACTGTTGCAAGGGAGCGTGTCGTCAAGTGAGTGAGCGAGTGAAAAAGCGCGCACTCGATCTGTTGTTAAAATTTACTTGTTTTATCGGGGAAGGAAAATGACCATGTGTTTTAACAATCCGCAGAAATGATTGTCTGTGAGATTCGACAAATGATAACCACTGAGGCAAAGATGCAAAGTGTACCAGAAGCTGCAAGGCCAACATCCTGCCCATATAACCCCACGTAGATCTAACAGTCATAGAGCTATCGATGACTAGAGCTAACAATCATAGCGCTATCATGCTGGTCTCGTGATACGTAGTGCTAGCGATACAGACTGGCATCGAGCCGCCATATCTGTCAGTCAGATGAATCAGCCCTGTGTGAGAAGAATGTTGTTGTCCGAAGCTTGATTGCCTGATTTCCTCAAGCTCGATAAGACTTTGAGAATGCAGGATCACGTCGGTGAAATCTGTCGTGGTGCTTCATATTCTCTGAGACGCATCGCTCCTGTCCGAAACAGTCTTTTTGAGTCTGCCACTGCAAAGTTAGTGAATGCTTTAGTCACAAGCCGTCTTGATTACTGCAATTCTCTGCTGTTTGGTCTTCCATCTGAGCAGATTAGCCGCCTTCATCGAATTCAAAATAATGCCGCAAGGCTTGTGAGGCGCAGACGAAAACGAGACCACGTAAACCTTGTACTGAAAGAAAAGAAGTACCCAACGGAGAAGAAACACGCTTAGAAAAGACAGGTACAACACAATTTATTAATATTTCGGGTACCCTTTGTCAAAATAGACAAACAAACAAACAGAGATTAGCCGCTACTTATCTTCATTGGCAGAAGGAATGTGGCAACTGAAGGAGGTGACGTAAAATAAAAGAAAAGGAAGAACAAAAGTGCGCAAAAAGTAAAAATGACGTCAACGAAAAATCGTAATAGAGAGACTCGGAAAGAACCTGAACACGAGAGACAAGAGTGTGTGCAAGTACGTGCAGGAGCGAGCGAAAGAAAAGGCGTGTAGATGAGGCCAGAGAAAGAGAGAGAGAGAGAGAGAGAGAGAGAGAGAGAGAGAGAGAGAGAGAGAGAGAGAGAGAGAGAGAGAGAGAGAGAGATAGAGAGAGAGAGAGAGAGAGAGAGAGAGAGAAAGAGAGCGAGACGGAGAGACTCAGACTCAGACAGTTTATTGTTCAGACAAATTGTCCATACAATGGAGTGAGACATTACATAATTTATAATTCAGGTGTATATAAAGGCCATAAGGCGATGTTTATATCAACACACACACACACACACACACACACACACACACACACACACACACACACACACACACACACACATTTCCATTCGATCTACGCCAGCACATAATAGCCACTTTTGACCTACATGTAAAATGCGGTATCCAAATCCAGGCCACAGCCGTGTACTACACAGACCAGGTCGGAGTAAGAACCACAGTTTGCACGTGGAATCATACAAGCATGCTGCTACGGAGTTTAAAAGCATGACATACAAATCTTGCTAAATCGGCAATAGACTGCGGGTTGGTAGTGTCTAGGATACACAATTCTTTCTTTCTGAGTTCCACAAGGTCAAACTTACATAGGTATTTGCGAGACGGAGAGAGAGAAAGAGAGAGAGAACGAATGGGGAGTACCCTTGGGCACGAAGTAGGCTGAGTGTCTAATACACAAAGCCTGCTAAACACCAACCCGAAGGCAAACTTTATATCACCTTCAAGTTGAGGACTACCTCGGGGAAAAACGGGAGGACCCCGGGAAAAAAAAAACCCAGCATTTAGCACGGTACACAACAAGTAATAAGTCATGAAAACAAAGCAAATAATCAAATTCAGTAAGAGAATATAGGTAAAAGTGGAAAGTAGGTAGTTGTGAAACCGTCTTCAAAGGTAACTCAAAAAATAAGGGGGGGGGGAGAGAGAGAGAGAGAGAGAGACGGGGGCGGTGGGGGGGGGGGGGGAGGGGGGGGGGAAAGAGGAAGGAGGAAGGGGAAGAAGGGAAAAGGAAACAGCGTAAAGAGAGAAAGAGGGCTAGAGAGAAGTGGTAAAGGGGGTAGGGGGGGGGGAGAAAGAGGGAGAGAGGTAGAAGGAAAGAGAGGGGGAAAAAAAGGGGGGGGGGGTGGGCTGGGGGCGGAAGACAACCAGCCAGAGCCACCAACCCCACCCAACAGGCACCCACCAGCCCACAGAAAAACACACAGGCACGCAACAAGACGACCACATACATCCCCAAGGGATGCACACGATCGCCCCGCCCCAAAACCGCGCATCAAACCGTGAGCCGGAGACCCGGCGCCCGACAGGGAAGGGCAAGGGATCCAACTAAACGTTCGGCCAGCGCTGAGAAAGTCCCTAAGGGAAATGTACATATCAACCAGCGCCAACCTCACCTAACTGGTTAGTGAGTAGTAAAACAGTGAGGTAAAGTAGCAGACACAAGCAAGGTAAAAAATGTTAATCTTTCATATTCATCCCGAGTGGCGCCACAGTGCCCAGTTTATTAATCAGAAATTTTTCACGGTCTTTCCTGGCCCAGACATTACTGGCTTGCATAAGCCAGAGGCCTTTAACCCGAATGTCCGAGACGGAGTGGTCGGCCTGATTGAAATGTCGTCCGACCGGTCTGTTGTATTGGTACTTGACAGACTGAAGATGTTCTTTGAAACGGTCGTTGATGGTTCTTTCCGTCTCTCCAACATAGAGTTGGCCGCATTTCACACAGGAGATGACATAAATCACGTTGGTGGTTTGACACGTGAAGTATCTGTCTATGTTGAATTTGTAACGTGGACCATTCACCACGGTGGAAAGGCAAATAAAAGGACACGTCTTGCAATTAGGAACATTGCACGGAGTGGAGCCGGAGGGTCTGGTGGTATGACGAGGCTTGAGAGTAGAGCGAACAAGCATGTCCCGCAAATTAATATCCCTCTTGAAAGCTACCAACGGAGGTTCAGAAAAGATAGCAGCAGATTCTTGACTGGATGACAGAAGACCCCAGTTAGAAAGAAGGATTTTACGCACCGGATTGGTGTTGGGATGGTAGATCATGGTTACGATAGGCCTGTCACTATCAGAGGTAGGTTTAGTCTGCAGTGTACTCGCGCGACTAAGTTTTCTTGTACTGAAAGACCTTCACCGGCTTCCAATCCAATCCCGCATAAAGTTTCAGATAGCGACCTTTGCATACCGCCACTTTGATGGCAGTCTTCTGTCATACCTTTTTTTCCAGTCAAATTACTTACCAGCCCTCTCGCTCACTGCGTTCATCATGAGAGAAACTTCTCAAAGTTCCAAAGTTCCATCTCAAATCTGCCGGTGAACGCTCTTTCAGATGTACTGCTCCTTTAATTTGGAATTCCTTACCGACTGAGCTGAGAAATGTCTCCACCCTTATGCAGTTCAAAGCAAAGTTAAAAACTTACTTTTTCTCGTAGACTTTCGTGTAATCTTTACGGTATTTCTGTACACACACCCTGCAGACTCTGTGTGTGTGTGTGTGTGTGTGTGTGTGTGTGTGTGTGTGTGTGTGTGTGTGTGTGTGTGTATGTGTGTGTGTGCGTACACGAAACCACTGAAATGGGTGACTTTCTTTACCATCCTTATGCAAAATGGGTGTGTAAAATTCTGGCACCCATTTTTTCTGAGGGTTGTTTCTGCATTATCTTTCATTCAAAAGTCAGAAAAAATATCAAAATAGGATGTCCCCATTTCCCCAGATTTACTTCATGTTGTGTTTTTGCGATGCCCTGGGCCTGTGTGTTGACACGGAAGCGAGTGTTTTCAGATCAACTTGATGATCGCTGATTGATTAGCCCAACACCGATGAATGGAGTTGTTTCCCTTGCCCTTCCTAAAACGTCTTTCGTCCCCCCTCCCCCCCCCCTCCCCCCCCCTCGCTGACCGTTTTTCACGTTTGCAGAGGTACTTTATGCAATATTTCTTAGTTAAGAGCACGCCCAAATGTACTTATTCAGTGCAGTTATTTAACTGAGAGATGCCTCCAATCCCCGATACCCGCTTGGCCCAGAAAAATAAGGCGTCTGCTTCGGCCGTGGCTCGGTCCGTGTCTTCCTCTCTGACCGTTGAGTCTTGTATTAAATGATAATAGAACCCCTCGATTTTAACAAAAGCTTTCTTCTTCAATGAAGGGAATTCGTTCAATAACACCATTACAAGGCCAATCTGCCACGCGATTTTGTTTCTTTTTTTCTGATAATGTGTGATTGTCAGTGATCGAAAAGTAACTTGACACATGCATGCACAGTATGAGTTGACTTTTAACAAAATAAATGGCGCCAGATTTCAATCCTCGTTCGCAAAACTGCCTCGCGATTCGAAGAACAAACGTCCACAAACAGGTCTTTCGGATTGTGCAACTGAAAAGTCGCTTTTTACTGTATTACCAGTTTTTAGTTCCCAGGGTCACCCTGGTCAGCCCCACAGGGTGGGGTTTTCTCTCTATTCTGGGGCATGTGTTTCTGTCTACCCTTTGTCCATTCACCTGTATTTGCCTTTTTAAAACTCTCCCTACTGTCTGCACTGCCTGTAGCTCTTGATATTGGATGTGTGTTGCTAAATGGTCTTAGCTTTATTTAGGCCCCATGTGTTAGGTTTATTTAACGTATTTGACCGGCTGGCGACATACATTCAATGTTCTGTTTAGGTGTTTTTTTTCACAAGCAGTGCAGGCACGTCCTGAGAAAGCCTTGTTGCTGTCGGGACGTTAAGCAATGTACAATCAATCTGATTCAAAATGTCAATTCGTTTACATGGTTGTATTGGACATGTTTGCAGCAACACCGTTTTGGTCACACTGGCTCAGGACTTTCTGCACCCACCCAGCGCCGGATGGCAGCAGGATGTCCAAACCCATCGGGATCTATGGAAGTGGACAAGCACGCCCCTTCCTGGCACATGACCAAGGCGCATGGCAAAATTAGTCAGCTGCAGCATCATAGCCCCCCAGCATCTGCCACAGAGGGTGCGTCTGGTAGGAGGGTGCATGGACGGCAGCGGAATGCTCCCAATTACAAACTGGTAAGTAAAGTGATTCTATAATCATCTTCATTTTATTGGCTGGCGTGCGAAGCAAAAGTGAGTTTATGTTCTGGGCCACTGGTCGTCCGTCCGTCGTCCATGGTAAACTTTAACTCATTCTACCCCAACACCAAAATCCTTAAATTTTGCCCCTGTCCTCTCAAGACTGCATTGCAGCGCAGGACACAGATCGTCCATGATAGTTCAAGGGTGATGCTAGAATAGCTTGGCGCCCGTAGGCGCCAAGCTATTCTGGCATCACCTTTGAACTATCATGGTCGATCCTTATCCTGCTGTGGTGTGTCTGGGGTAGAATGAGTTAACGGTGGCATTTTCTCGGAGACTATTCAAGCCACATTTGGCCCAAGGATACTTTGTGGCAAGACCTTTTTAAACATGCCAATTTGAGTGACCTCTCTCAAAGGGTCACGCAGGGTTGACAAATGTGTGAAAACTGCTTGCATTTTCAGAAAACGTGGATTTTGCTGCTGCTGCAGAAGCCAGCCCTCGTCACCGAGGTCACACATATGTAAATCGGTCATACACGGGATTACTCTTTTTCTTCTTGTGCAAGTCCCCTTAAACCAAAATTGGGCTGTTTCTGTCCTAATGCAGCTTTGGCTTCAATCTTTCTTTCTTTCTTTCTTTCTTTCTCCAGTTGGCAAATGGAGCCTGGGATGGACCTGAGACTGAGAGTAGTGCAAGCGCATCGCAATACGAGGGCAGTGATAACGAGGAGTTTGTTCCTGGCGCGAGCTCACCGGATTCAGACAGTGTGTCGGCATCAATTGCTGGGATCTCTGACATAGACAGTATTGTATCGACTATGTTAGATTTCATCAAAGTGGCAGGTTCGGGGTGGCCAGGTGTCGGTGACGCTAGTACCAGCAAGGTGCAGTGTGCGTTAGGGGGTGGCAATGAGAATGTGGATAGGCAGAAGGAACATGATGCTGGGGGTGGGGAAAGAGCACTTACAGAAGAAACAGGTGTGCACGTGTCGCAGAGGGGGAAAGGAAAGTACAAATGGGACAAGAAACATGCATGCAAATTGTGTGGCAAGCTTGTCTTGAAAATGAGCACGCACTTACAAGATGTCCATGCAGATGAGGCAGACGTTGCTAAAATTTTGTTGATGAAAAAAGGGACAAAGCGGAGACGTCGAGCATGGATCAGACTACAAGATGAGGGTGATTATATGCATAACGTTGCTGTTCTTTAAAACAAATCCGGATGTTTGATTCCTAAGTATCGCACCAAACTAGTAAGGTAGACGACCTTCTCGTCTGTAGCCATTGCAAAGGGCTCTATCAAAAAAAGCTGATCTCTGTACACTCAAAACGTTGCTGTCAGAAACCAGGAGGGTTTCAGATCACTCAGAGAGGGGAGGCAGCGCGCCGTGGTCGCCTAATGCTTCCAATACCCTTAGACGTTGAATTTTCCTTCTATCACAAGGTCTTGGCCAGGCAGAGAGATGATGAGATAAGCCGTCTCATCAGAACTGACCCCTTGCTTCTTGAGTATGGAAAGAGATTATTTGACCGCAGGGACATTGAAGAACACACGGCTGGACAAATCAGCTCCAGGATGCGGGAGTTAGGGAGACTATTAAAGATTATCAGAGTGAGGTCAGAAATTAAAATCACAAGTTTAAATGCTGTGATCAATTCAGCTAGCTTTGATCATGTTGTCCTGGCTGTAAAAGAGCTAGCAGATTTTGATGAGGACACACATCAGTTCAAAAAAGGCAATCTCGCAATGCGCATAGGCCATGCTTTGAAAAAGTGTTCACAGATCAAACAGTCACAGAGAACTTCTTCGACGAAGCTGTCGACCTTCTCTTGGACCCCGCCTCCTCTCCCGATCTTGCATCCCATTTCGATTCCTCCTTTCGAAAACTTCTAGACACCCATGCCCCTGTCACTACCTGCTCCATACCCAACCGACTCCCCCCCCCCCCACCACCCCCCCCCCCCCCCCCGGCTCACTGACGACATAGCTGAGGCCAAGCGCGAGCGTCGACAAGCGGAACGCCGCTGGCGCTCATCTGACCTCACCGTTCACAGAGAGATCTTCCAAACCACCAGATCCAAAGTCTGCAGAATGATCTCCGACTCCAAACGCAAACACCTTCAAAACAAAATCCTGGAATCCACTTCTTCCAAAACCCTCTACTCTACCATGAACACACTCCTAGGCACTTCTAACGACTCTCCTCTTCCCAACACACAGCAAAGAAGAACTTCCGTCCGCTTTTTCCTCCTATTTCTCCGACAAAATCCAAACTCTGCGCAACACACTCGACACTCTGCCTTCTCCGCCTTGCCCTCCCGACCCCACTTTTTCCGGCACTCCCCTCTCGTCCTTCCGCCCCGTCTCTCAGGATGAAGTCCTCAAGACCATAAAGTCCATGCCTTTCAAAACCTGCGAACTAGACCCCCTCCCAGCTTCCCTCTACCGGGACGGCCTCCCAAAACTTTTGCCCTTCATTACCGACATCATCAACACATCTCTAGAGAATGGCTCCGTCCCCGATATCTTCAAGTCCGCCATCGTCCGTCCTCTTCTCAAAAAACACAACCTCGACCCAAACGATCTCAAGAACTACCGCCCAGTCTCCAATCTCTCTTTCCTGTCCAAGCTTCTTGAGAAGGTTGTCCTCAACCAACTCAACCTCCACCTCGCCGACAACAACCTCCTCAGTCCCTTCCAGTCCGCCTATCGCAAACATCACAGCACTGAAACAGCCCTTCTACATATCCTAAACGACCTGCTTCTCTCCACTGACTCTGGCAACATCTCACTTCTTACGCTACTCGATCTCTCTGCCGACTTCGACACCATAGACCACTCTATCCCCCTCCACCGCCTTCACCACTCCTTTGGCATCACTCACTCTGCTCACTCCTGGTTTCTCTCCTACCTCTCCGACAGACAGCAGTCCGTCACCATCGACGGCGTCTCCTCCAACCCAGTCAGGCTCTCCTGCGGCGTTCCACAAGGGTCCGTCCTGGGCCCGGTCCTTTTCACACTCTACAACTCCCCCCTGTCCAACATCATCCAGTCTCACCACATACACCACCATCTCTACGCCGATGACTCACAACTACTAGACAAAGACAAACTCGACAACACTCAGACACTACTGACTCGCACGGCTGACTGCTATGAAGACGTGAAAAACTGGATGACAGCAAACAAGCTCAAACTGAACGACGACAAAACGGAAGCCTTGCTTGTAGGCACTCGCCAGAAACTTTCCCAGCTCCCTCCCTCTCTCCACCTTCAACTCGACAGCACCCCCATCTCACTCTCTGACTCGGTCAAGAGCCTTGGCGTTATCCTCGATTCCTCTCTTTCCATGACCAGCTTCGTCTCCGCCACGGCCCAGGCATGTTATTTCCACCTCCGCCGCATCAGTCAGATCAGAAAATACCTCACTACCGAAGCTGCCACCAAACTCGCTGTCTCTCTCATCTTTTCTCGCATCGACTACTGCAACTCTCTTCTTTCCGACCTTACTCACTCCACCACTCTCACTCTCCAGTGCGTCCAGAACAATGCTGCCCGCCTCGTCCTCAGAAAGAAAAAATCCGACCACATCACTCCTCTGCTCAAGCTCCTTCACTGGCTCCCCATCCCCCAACGCATCCAATACAAGATTCTGTCTCTCTGCTACAAATCCCTGAACAACTACGCTCCTGCCTATCTCTCCAACTTACTTCACCCCTACACTCCTCCCCGCTCCCTCCGCTCCGCCTCCGACCCTCTCCGCCTCCTCATCCCCCGCACCAAACTCAGCACTTTCGGCCCCCGCTCCTTCTCAGTATACGGTCCATCCACCTGGAACACTCTCCCACTCTCTCTCCGTCAGAAACACTCGCTCTCCTCCTTCCAGTCCGCCCTCAAAACTCACCTCTTTCAACAGTTCTAGCACTATATAAACACACTCCCCACCCCAAGCTGACCGTCGTAATGTTTTTTCACTTTTTGTGTTACATGAGTCATTGTCTAAAGCGTGCGCATGCGTGTGCGAGTTGTGAGTGCGCGCTTAGAGTTATAATTATTATAAGATAAGCGCATTATAAATACCGTAATTATTAATTATTATCACAGGCATCCAAACAGCTTGGGCAGGGTTCAGACGACAGGTGGCGACAGGAGCTCTCTGAGGCGCAGCGGTTTGACTCTGTCTTCAACGGGGACTGGTATGATTGTGTGTCTGCTACAGCAGCCCAGTCGGTCGGGAAAATGACCATGAAAAAACCCAAGCTGATCCCATCATGTGAAGATGTGAGGAAGGTCCAACAGCTTCTTGAGACAAGGGTGGTTTCGGAAGATTATTCGACAGTGGTTAAAGCAACTCTTTGTGCTGTATCACTTTTCAACCGAAAACGAGGGGGAGAAGTTCAGAGAATGAAGGTGTCAGACTTCCAGAATGCTAAGATTGGATTGATCACCAATCAAGATATCTTGAAAGGTCTCACAGAGGTTGAGAAGAAAATGGTGAATCATTTTCAGCGAGTGGAAATCAGAGGCAAGTTTAATAGGAGTGTTCCCGTTTTGCTGACGAAGAAGATGATGACAACTGTGGACAGAATCCTTCAAATGAGGCAATCAGTGCCAGCTCTCGCTGATTCCCAGTACATCTTTGCCACACCTTCTGGTCAGAGGCATTACAGAGGCCATGATGTTCTGAAGGCCCATGCCCTAGAAGCACGGGTGTCATACCCAGCCATGTTCACATTTACTCAGTTACGGAAGCAGGTTGCAACTTTGGCTCAGTCAATGGCCATCTCGGAGTTAGACCAGGATCAGCTGGCAGATTTCCTTGGTCATGATATTCGGATACATCGCCATATCTACCTCCAACCTCAAGACGTCCTTCAAAAGGCAAAAGTGGCAAAGATTCTTCTGTCAGTTAACAATGGGATGACAGATTTTGAGAGTTGCATTAGAGCTGAGCTGGGCGATGATGAAGAGATTGACTTTGACAATGAAGACACATCAGAAACTGGCAGAGAGGTCTCAGGGGGAACAGCACCTGTGAATGAAGCAAGTAGCAAGTCAACAACACAGGAATCAATGAGCATGACGGAGAAAAGACATCCAGAGCCTGATGACAATCTAAATAGTTTTGATGATGACAGTACTGCGTCAGCTCCTGTTCGAAAGAAAGCTAGATATACAAGGAAACCATGGGGGGAAGCTGAAGAGAAAGCTGTTCAAACTCGTTTCAAGACACACCTCGTCATGAACAAACTTCCTGGAAAGGCCGAGATACAGCACGCAATGGCAGAAGAGCCTGCACTTAGACATAGGCGCTGGACAAACATTAAGGATTACGTCCGCAACAGACTGAAAAAGTTACAAAAGAAATGAATTGAGGTTCCCCGCCACTCGCGGCATTTTCGGTTTCATACAGATCTATTACAAGAGTGTTATTATTGGGGTGGTTTCAGCATGTATAGCCTGCTTTTTTTATCTGATGGACGCCTGGATCATTTTGTATACTGTATAAACTTTCGATTTGCAAAACGAAACAGCCGGCTGGGGACAAAAGACAATAATAAGATAAGAAAACCATTGACAACGTAAAGATTTATTACAATAGTGTTATTAGTGGGGTGGGGTGGGGGGGGGGGTTTGCTCTGCCTGGATCATTTTTGTATACTGCACTCCATCCATTTAAAAATGTGCAAACGGAACAAGAATGGTTGGTTGGGGGACGAAAGACAATAATAAAGGCTGAAGTTTCAAGTGATTTCTTATGTTGTCAGTTAATTAATTAATGACAGTGTTCTGTTCTGTCATTTTAACTCATTCTACCCCAAGACCGGAATCCCCAAATGTTGAAGTCGTCTTCAGAAGACTGTGTTGCAGTGCAGGACACAGATCCACCATGATAGTTCAAGGGTGATGCCAGAATAGCTTGGCGCCCTATGGGCGCCAAGCTATTCTGGCATCACCCTGAACTATCATGGTGGATCTTTATTTTGCTGTGGTGTGTCTGGGGGTAGAATAAGTTAAGTGTTAGTTTCTTCGTCTGGGTCTTTTTCTGTCTTTCATATTTTTCCTCACTTTTTGACCCGCATCATACTGAGGCTAAAAGCTTCAAATTTGTTCACTGCCATAATTCTATGCAAGCTACATTACAGTACACTTACAGATGAGGACATAGCCCAATGGCTTTAGTTCAAGGGTGGTGCCACAATAGCTTGGCGCCTAGAGGCACCAAGCTATTCTGGCACTAACCCTTGGACTATTTCAGTCACGCTTGTTGCACACACTGGTGTATTCCGAATGATAAGGGTTAATATTCAAAATGCTCTGTTGCTGTTTGTCTGAAACTCCAGAGTACCCAAAACCAAAAAAAAAGTCCTTTAATTTCCAGAATACATTATGTTGATTCTCACATAAATGCCATGATAAACTGTTTTGCTTCAGAAGGACAAAGCGCAGCAATGTTTAAAAGATTTCCTCTGTAAAAATCATAATCAAAAGGTTATAGGCCAGTGTTTATTGAATTTTGCACCATACAATGTTAAAAATGTTAAAGCACACATACACATTAAGTTTGGGAAAAACATTAATGTGAAAAAGAAGTATTCCATGTACTTGACCTTATTACAGACGCCTAATATTGTGAAGACACCCATTTTGACTGTAATGCCAGTTTTTGTGTGAGAGGCACCCCACTTTATTGGTAGAAACCCATTTTTTTCCATCTAGGGGCTCTGTTTCTAGAAAATGTCTTTTATTTTAAGTTATTGAGCTTAGTTATAAGGTGAGTTCTAAACATTCGCATCAATTCCAGAGCCCTAGAATAAATAGAAATATGGGAACCCATTTTGACATAAAATGGTAGGTAACCCACTCTGACGCTTTTGTCCCCTTGTGTGTGTGTGTGTGTGTGTGTGTGTGTGTGTGTGTGTGTGTGTGTGTTTGTGTGTGTGTGGTTGTGTGTGTGTGTGTGTGTGTGTGTGTGTGTGTGTGTGTGTGTGTGTGTGTGTGTGTGTGTGTGTGTGTGTGTGTCTGTGTGTTTTGTGTGTGTCATTTTCGCCTGCGCATTGAGTTATATTATAAATATGAGAAATGCGTCATATAAATACCATTTATTATTATTATTATAAACTGTGTACCCAGCGCACATCTGACCTAAGCAATGGTTATTGATCTCGTTTAAATCTGACACTCGCTTTAGGACGTAGAGCGCAGCAAAACTGCTAACACTCCATGTCTCCCCAAACTAAACCTAAAGCTTGAAAAAGCTGCTGACCTGCGCTGTTCTCATCAAGTTCATATGTGAGGCCTGCAATGTGTGAATCTGAGGTCATTACTCGTAAATAATAGGCCTAAGCGGTTGTGCACATCCACAAACACCTACTTTGGCAGTAGGAAGGTTGCCATCCGTCCTGACAGACATCGTGAGAGCACCGCCCGGAAGTCTTGTCACAGTAGTTGAATCTACATTGTCCACACGTTTTCATGCACTGGTCACCGTACGTACCATTGTCACACGCTGCACACAGATAATGCAATACGTACTTGTAAATTTACAAGAACTACTTCCAATAGAATAAATCTCTTTCTATACTACTTCACTATACGATACATTTTGATTATTTTAATCACATAAAAACTAAAATTTACTCACGTTGAAGACAGCGATCTCCTTGCCATCCTGCCTTACACCCACTCGGACACCGGCCTGTAGTGGAGTCACACGTGGTGCCGTCTTGACAGTTACCACACGCTGTACAGCTGTCTCCGTAATAACCAGCGGCACACGCTGCATGATAGCAGACAGTTCAGACAATGCATTAATGGGTAGATCGCGATGATATGACACAACACGGCACATTGATTGCTTGCTCTAACCCACTGACTCTTTCGTGATTGAGTTAACTAGTGAATCAGTGGGTTAAAGATGTTTGTGAGTGAGTAAACAAGTGATCGATAGTGTGTTAACTCATTTTAGCAAATAATATGTTTCCTAGTGAGATGTGATAACAATGGGATTCAAGAATCCGCAAATATGAATGTAACCATGAGGCGATAAAAACGCTACTTTTTACCGTAGCGTTTGTCCCGTGTTATTTTTGACGTCATTTGTGAGAGAATGTTATGATGAGTGTGTTATGTCTCGTGTAAATGGAATGTTTAGTCTTCACAATCTCACATCGATGATTTATGACATCACCAGTGACCTTACCATCACCGGATATTGAAAGTGAAATGCGTAGCACCCGGAGAGGACACAGCTAAAAGCCAAACAGTGTTCAGTGTTATTAAGGTCTGTGTGAATGAAAATCCGGCATTTCGTCTTGACCTATGTTTCTGATGTCAAAGGCACATAAATAATCAACATGACCTACAAACACGAAAAGCAAACATGTTTATTTCAGAGTTGACCTGTTTAAATGGTTATGAGAGTGTCCTTTATCTCTGTGTCATTTACTGGAGGATATAAAATAATTCACATTGAATTAACAAAAATAATAATAATAAAAATAAAAATTATTAAGAAAGTGATGTGCACAGGAAGTTCTCTAGTGAATTGTGTGAGTCAGATTTCTTTTTAACACATCTCACAGGAAACGTGCTTGCCAGAGCGTGTCCAGTTTTGCTTAATTTCACCACTAATGAAAAACTGTGTCCTCCAAGGTAGCCAAGTGCGATAATATTTCAATTTTTTGGTGACGATCGTTCAGATAGCATCCTCAACATCTTTTATTTTCTGAGTATACTTCAGATTGGAGATAGGTATAACTGTGTTATGATATAACTAAATGTGATGAAGCTCTATGCCCATGCATAGAGTTCACACAGAGTTTAGTATGGTATGGTCATGTCAGCGGTTTTTCTTGTGACAAATATTCCGTGTAGGCACGAGGACACGTGTAATCATAGGGAAGTGTTTTGCACGGGTTTTTTTAGTGAGAGTTCAGGCGAACAGATCTGTAGGGAATACAGTACGGGCTATTCTGTCATTGTGGACGGATGTATGTTGAATATGCTAGCCTTATTCCAAGACTCTGAAACCTAGAATTCAGAGTTCTTGTGTGGAGCGGAGTGATGGACGCCGAGACGTCAGTTAACAGAGGCTACCACCAAGGGACCTACTGCGAGGTCATTTCATCACTCAGGGAGTGAGCGACCAGTGCCGAGACACCCGGGTCATCAGGGAATGCGCTACGGAGCGAAACAGGTGGACGTCCATGGTACGAGAAACGGGATGACTCAGAAGCGTGCAATGCAAGAGCTACACACCTAGACGTGGAAGGACAGAACATTGCTGAATAATTACACCAGTGATATCGATTGGATTGTGTGAGACAATTACCTAGCCTGGCTTTTAAACTTAGCAGGATTATATGGGTTAGATACACTTTTTTACCTCTGTCTGTATTTACAAATAAATGCCCTTTATCATATTCAAACTGATTAGGATCTGTTACATCTGGGCGGGAACCAACACTATCATAAAATGAGTTTACTTTGTCTTTTAACAGTTCGTGATACATAGGAGAAATATTTACCATTCCAGTCATATCTGTTGCACTAGTATCAGAGACATTCATGACATCCATTTCAAAATCATCATGATTAAATCCTCCCACTGCCATCGTTTTTATTAATTAATTAATTTATTTATTTATTTTTTTTTTTGCATAATAAAATGACATCGTCTTATGGATCAAAGTTAGACCCATATAGAAACTACGAGAACCTCTAGGTGTTAAGGGCATTAGGCAATCAATTTTAATTACAAACAATCCTAACACCATAGACCAGAACCAAGTTCTTACTGTCAAGTTTCCAAACCTAGGTTCCAGTGACGTTATTGTTCCTGGTACCGCACGCCTTGCTTTTAATATTGAACTTTCATCAGAATCAGATGTAAACAGAACACTAGTTGACAATCTTGGCAGAGCAATTATTAGGACCATCAAAGTTAAACTTGAAGGACAGGAAGTGTTTAGTCTTGATGATGCTGATGTGTTCTACTGTTACAAAGATATTTGGCTCACTCAAGAAGAAAGAGAAGACCCTATTTATCAAGGCATACAGTCAGATAACATTACTAAACTCAAAATCAACGCAGGTGATAAATCAACAACAGTAGTCAAAGATGTTATTGTGGCAGACACATGCGGTAATAGATTTTACATTCCACTTGAATTTGAAATCCTAACATCGCATTTGCCTTATTACCAAGGAGCACTAAATGACCATCTGAGTTTTGAACTAACTTTCAATGACTACTCCAAAGTTATAAAATCATCGGAGCTCAATGCACCATATAGGATCTCTAACATCTCTTTGGAATATGAAATTGTCACACACACTGAACTAGTCAGACTCATACAAAATCAGTACCAGTCAAGACTGCCGATTTATTATGACCGTGTGATAAGACACAGTTTAATGCATAAAGACAAAAGTGATCCAATGTGGAACATCAACTTGAACACGCATGCTAGGTCACTGAAAGGCATTCTTATGTTGTTTTTTGAACCAGGAAGTCCATACAAACGAGATTCAGAAAAATTCTACAATCCAAAGATTACTCATTTATCCTGTACAATCGAAGGCCATCAAAATCAAGTGTATGCTTTGGGAATGCAACCTTATCAGCACTATGACGAGATCACAAAGTATTTTGATGGCGGGAGACTTAGAGAAAACCTGCAAACATGGCATGCAAAGATCTACATCTGTATGATGTTAGGATCGGACAATACATGACAAACAAATATGCACTTTGGTTAGACCTGCGTAGTACAGATGATGTTTACCTACATGGGTCAGGTCGAACTGTTGAAAATGGCAGTGACGGAATAACAATCCAAATCCAAAAAAAATACTGAAACTGCTGGAGTAATAAATGTTTATTTGTATCTGATTTGTGATGCTCAACTCAATATTGCAGAAAGCAGACTAAGTGGTCACGTGTATTAAAATTATAATTAGTATTAAAATGAACTCGCTGACACTCAACCCACACTGTGGTTTGTTTTGTGGTGCCACAGGCTGTGGTAAAACTGAATTTGCATTTGACCTCTTACAAACAAGATACATCCACCATTTTGAAAACATTGTGCTAATTATTGTTATGTGGTGGAGTTGTAGTCGTAGTATGATAAACACACCAGATGCACACACGTAAGGTTCTTTTAAATAAACTTCATTCAGCTGCAATCCGTCACACGTGGCTAAAGGATGTAGACAATACTGGAGTAACAATTCCAACAATATTTTAATTCAGCGATCCGATCTCCACACAATGCAGTTCCAAATGCATCAACCCTGATACAAAGTCTCTTCTACAATGTCCACACTGCAACACAAAGTTTCTCATACGCAGTGTCTCACACAATGTACACCCTATAAGGGCCACATAAACTGTGTGTCTTTACACTGACAATGCAAGACAATGTACACACGTGCTTTCCTAGCGCCCTCTTTAAATATACTACCAATTTCCAAAATCATCTACGAAAATCATACAACGCAAACAATCAAAACGAAACACGCAACCGAAACTCATTAAAATAATCTTTCCAGAAAAGCTATAACAGGCTATGAAAACTCGGCTGCTACCTTCAGCTCTAAATACTAGTGTATAATTAAGTCACATAAAAGTATGGAAACCCTATCACAACCTTGCATATCCGCTCTAGAAAATTCAAGAATTTTCACAAAACAAAAAATAGGCTGCTCAATTCACGCGCACAGAAAAACAAAATGTTGCGAACTGTCGTCAACTACCTGACGTCACACATACGAGGTCACTAGACAGTGCGATCTTATCGAAGGTTCAAATCTACGCGAAACAAAGATCGACCGCTATTCTCCATGTGACTCTTCTAGAAACTTCCGGTAAAACTAATTAAATTCGCTCTACACGTGAACAGAGATAATCTTACTAAAAAGGTACGTGATTCGTAATCATGATAGCTCAAATAAATATCGGATCGTTTTCTACGATTAACACATGCATGCTCTCACAGTGGGCAGATGTTTACATCTGCACGGGACATAGACGACCCCGCCCTCCACGAGTCCCCTGCTGCCTTGCAGGCCTGGCCGCTTGGCTGCGGAAAGGCTAAGGGAGGAAAACCCTGAGATCAAAGCCCCCGTGTCTCCGGGGGAAGGCTTTTGAGCCAGAGACTAGGACAAGGACAGTCTGATATAAAACCTACGACCCGAGGACCTCGATGCCACCGTCCCAGCTTGCTAGGCCATTGCAGACAAACCAAGGGTTTAAAGGGTGGGGCCAGTACTGCGCACACTGCACTCCACCAAAAAGCTCCACTGCGCAGGCTTTAGGTAACCCTGACCAGACCTTCCCCTGCAGCCACTGCGGTCGAACCTGCCTGTCCCGGATTGGCCTCCGCAGCCATGAAAATGCCTGCAGACGACGTGGGCAAGCCCTATATAATCTTCATTTGCGAAGTCAAGCCAAGAGAGAGGCTCTCACAGGATAGCACAACCACAATCGTAACAATTATTTTGTCCTACGATCAAACGTGGGCAAGCCCTATATAATCTTCATTTGCGAAGTCAAGCCAAGAGAGAGGCTCTCACAGGATAGCACAACCACAATCATAACAATTATTTTGTCCTACGATCAAACACAACAAAGCTTATCACAACCATTTATTCATTTGTACTGATCACAACATTTATGTAGTCGACCCTGAGAAAAAAACTAAATGACTGCTTGCTGTCTTTTTACAAGCAATTTGAAGGACAGCCAACTTTGTTCATTGTTGATGATTGCTCTGCAGAGAAGGATATTGTTAAAAAGAGAAACACATTAGCAGAACTTGCCTTCAGTGACAGACACGCAAATGTCAGTGTATGGATTCTCACTCAAAAATATAATGCTGTACTGACAGATTTTCGAGAGCAACTAAAGTTTATATGTTTGTTTTACTGTAAGGATTGTGACAGCTTTGAAGACTGTCTCAGGGAGAATGATGTTATCCCAAATAAACATGAACGAGACATTGTGAAAAACAAACTGAAATCAACTAAGCATCTAAAGCTTATTTTAAAGACAGATCAGCCCACTGGGTTTGGATTAGAAAATTAATTTATACTTTTGTTTTGTCCATAAAAAGGATGGACAGACAAACCACGCAAGTGGAGAAAACGTTTGATATCACACACTGCTTCAAAGATGTTGTGTACTTTTATGACTTAATATCATCTCCCAAACAACATGACATAAGCCTTTTAGCACCAGTGGAGATACACATGTCATATAATGTGAGTTTAGAAATTGTTGATGAGCATCCAGTTTTGGAGTGCATGACTGTTGATTTTAAGACACATTTCTTAAAGTTAATGATACCAACCGCAACTGGTTTGAGATACTTTGTTATAGCATATCTAAACAACTACGTAAACTAAATGTTTATATTAACTGTGTTACAGTTAATAAAGTGGTATTACACATACAGAGTCAGCGTTAATTGTTTTCTATTACAGTGGAGTCCGCTTAACACGAATTTCTGGGGACACGGAAAATCACTTCGTGTTAACCGTATTTCGTGTTAACCAATATGGCCTCAAAATTGATCACGGCCCTCCCGGCAAGGGAAAAGTGTGTAAGAGATGCGTGCATGAATAAGTACGAGGTTAAAAGTGCACATTATTGTACTATATATGCTTACAACATATGTGTACAGCTCACGTAGTTAACGTAAAATCCATCAGGTAAAATCCATAGTAAAGTAAAAGCAACATGGGCATCTGGCATCGGTAAAAGCAACACAGTCAAAGTCATTTAAAAAACGGGCCATGATCGAAGTCGGTCTTGCGTTATTGACAGCCCGTGTAGAGAGACAATCGTGGATCTCATTAATCTTGTTTTTTCACTTCAAGCGTAGTCGACTTCTGTTTTACCTTAGGGGTAGCCGTGATCGGTAGTTAACTGAATTGAGGGAGTGTTGGTACACGAATGATGCATGAATTCAGTTCAGAAACACTAGCCAATGAGAAGACGGATTACAACGACTGAAGGCTATTCAGCCAATCACAGGCTAGAGTTCATTCATGCGTCGTGTGTACTACAGCACGAGAGCGACACGTGCAGTGCCCCTTTCATGAATCGGTTTTCGGTGTTTGAGACTGGAATGTGTGTTCATGTTAAACAGGTGAATAATAGTGAAATTGCTCTGGTCGGGAACCGAAAACAGCTTCGTGTTAAGCGAAATTTCGTGTTAAGCATTTCGTGTTATCAGTGAAATTTTAATACATAATAAGAAGGCCGTCAGCCGGGAATGCAAAAGCGGTTCGTGTTAACCGGAAATTTGTGTTAAGCGAGTTCGTGTTAACTGGACTCCACTGTATTATTTTGTCGGACAAATAAAATTGATGGACAATGCCCAAAGCTCGCCAAGTCCATCAAGCTTAAGAAACGTGTTTCACACAACAGACTTGCCTATATCTAATAGTAACAATGTCTATAAATCGATAAAAAAACTCTTTTTCTGTCATACAGGATAATCTTCTTACAGGCAGTGTACAGATTCAGGTTTTGCTAAAATAGAATTTAACAGAGTAGATGGTGAAGTCTTTGTATCGTATACCTCGACAAGACAACACACAGTTAATTCAAAAGGGGAATTAGAAAAAGTGTTTAGAGAAAGACTGTTGCCTGACTTTCTTGAAGCAATTGCAGAGCAAGAATGAAACTGTCTGGTTGGCACGAAGGATATTTACATGAGCTACAATTATAACAGTCAAGATATCATCCTATATTAGGCAAATCATGGTTACCACTGCCAACAGAGGTTGTAAACAAAAAGGCTGTTGTCAATATACAGAACAAAGATAATTTTTGTTTCATGTGGTGTGTGCTTGCTAAACTACACTTTGTAAGAACACCTGATCGAGTATTTAGCTACACCAAATTTGTAAATGAAATCAACTTCAGTGGTATAGATTTCCCTGTTAAAATAGAAGACATAGATTTGTTTGAAGAATTAAATCCTGGCATATTTGTAAATGTGTATGTATGGGATAATGAGTCAGTTGACAAGTTACAACCAATTAGAGTATCACCACTTGCCCCAACCTACGGGCAGCCAGAAGATAAACATGCTGAATATTTGCTAATAGGTGATAATAATAACTTTCACTACACAATTATCAGGAGTATGTCACAACTAATTCGTGATCATGTATTAAAACACAATGGTAAACAGGAAGTGTGTAAGAGATGTTTACAAAGATTTTCTTCTATAAAAGTAGCGCACAAACATGTCCAACACTGTAGGTCAGCTGATGACATACAAACAGTACTTAGGTATCCAGATCCTGGTAGTCAAGTATATTTTAAGAACTATGTGAATCAGCAAAAGCTGCCATTTGTAGTGTATGCTGATTTTGAATCACTGGTTGTATCATATGAGGGTCCTGTTCCAGAATCATTACCAAAGACTGTAAAGTTGAGTGACCAAGTGGTGTTTTCTTTTGGATACATTCTTATTAGGTCAGACGGTGTGCATACAGAACCTGTTATCTACAGAGGGGAAAATGCAGCATGTTTGTTTTTAACAGAAATGAGACAACTGCATAGTCAGGTAGTACATTATCTCACAACATGTCAGATGCCTTTGGTGATGACAGAAGAAGACAAACCAAATTTTGATACCGCGGCGATGTGTTGGATTTGTGAACAACACCTACAGGGTGACAACGTTCGTGACCATGATCACATAACTGGATGCTACAGAGGTGCTGCACATGGTGCATGCAAATTGTTAGATTCTAAGACATACAAGTTACCAGTCTTTTATCACAATCTCAAGGGATATGATTCACACATTATCATGCGTGCTGTGGATGAGTCTTACAATAACATTAGTTGTATTGCGCAGACAACTGATAAGTACTTTACTTTTAGGCTTGACAACAATTTAGCATTTTATGACTCCATGCAACATTTGTCTTTAGGTCTTGCTAGTCTGGCAGAAGGTCTGACTGGGTTTCCAATAACAAGAAAATATTTGGAGCCAGAGTTAATTAAGAAAGGTGTCTACCCCTACGAGTACATTGATCACTGGGTTGTGTTTGAGGAAAGGAGACTGCCTCCAAAAGAGAAATTTTTATCCTATACTAAATGGTAAAGTATTTCTGAATCTGAATACCAGCACGCTCTTGATGCAGGGGGCAAATTAGGGTGTGAAACGATTGGTGACTACCATGACCAGTACTTGAAAGCTGACGTTTGTTTGCTAGCAGACGTATTTAAAAGTTACAGTAAACAGGGTTTGTTGCACTACAGTCTTGACCCGGCTAGCTACATAACTAGTCCTGGCATGACATGGGATGCATTTTTAAAATCCAGTAAGATATCTATAGACCTGTTGTGTGATCGCATGATGGGTGAAATGGTTGAAAGTGGATTGAGAGGAGGCATTAGTATAGCCACAAACAACTATGCCAAAGCCAATAACAAATATCTGGATGGTCATGGTGACCTTGGCCAGGGTTTTGACCCCTCAAGGTCAATGTCATTTATTACATTCGTGGACGCTAACAATTTGTAGGGATTCGCGATGTGTGAGTTATTTCCCTTGAAAAACTTTCAACTGCATGATTTGACACAGAATGACATAACACACTTAACAAACTATATTATGAATCATGACCAAAACGCAAAAGGTTGGATCTTTGAAGTTGACCTAGAGTACCCACACCACCTGCATGATTGCCACAATGATTATCCATTGGCTGTTGAGAAAATGAGTCTGACTGGGAAAAAGGAAGACACTAAACTTGTGCCAAATTTGAGTGACAAATTCAATTACGTTTGTCACTATCGCTTACTACAGTTTTACATCAGTACTAAAGAAAGTTCACAAAGGCATAAGCTTTTATCAGTGCACTTTCATGAAAGATTACATAATGAAAAACACAACCCTGTGTGCAAGAGATGGCAACACTGCATTTGACAAAGACTTCTTTAAGCTTATGAACAATGCCTGTTTTGGAAAGACGATGGAAAATCCTCATCACCTCAAAGATTTGAAACTTGTCACAACTGAATCAGGGGCAATTAAACTTACAGGCAAGCCACAGTACACAGGCTATAAAGAGTTTCATCCATCATTGTATGTGGTGTCACTCAAAAAAAAAAGATTGTTAAACTGGACAAGCCAGTATTCATTGGTATGGCAATACTTGAATTATCAAAATTATTAATGCTTGAATTCTACTATGATTTACTTTAAGCCAAAGTATCCTGAGTGCCGTCTGTTATACACTGACACTGACTCTATGATCATTGAAGTGCCTACTGAAGACTTTTATGAAGACATGAAAACAGAGTTACACATGTATGACACGTCTGACTACCCTAAGGATCACCCGCTATACAGCACACAAAACAAGAAAGTGCCTGGAAAGTTTAAAGATGAACTAAATGGAGTGCCGATAATTGAGTACGTTGGACGGAGGTAAAAAATGTATTCTATACTGCACCAGAAGGAAAGTCAGTCCAAAGCCAAAGGAATTTTTAAAAAAAAAACAGCGATAAAAAATAAAGACATTCATCATGAGCATTACAAGCAAGTTTTAGATGGAGCATTAATGCCAGATTATCCAAACAAGTCACTGAGATTAAACAAACATAATCTTGAAATGATCCAAACACATAAGAAGTTGCGCACAGTAGGGGGCATGAAACAAGTGTTTCACACTAAGGAGAAGGCTTATGCACCTGGTCATTACAGGCTGAAGGTATTTGTGATGAACTGATTGACGAATTGGTCAAAAATAAGTAAAAGTGTCTGGGGGAATAGTCTGTAATTCTTCTCTGACAAATGCCCTCTGTGGGGCAGGCTGATATAGATAATAAATCGACAGATTGCCGGGGACTATTTTTTTTTTATATTGTGTACAGATGTAGACCAAATTGGATTGGTTGTTCTGCATCTGACATCATTTTCGGACTCGCCGGGCTGATATAAATTATCTCACCTGTTTTGTAAACAAGCTTGTGTCTGGTAGCCGGACCGGGGCTGTTGTTTTTAACCCCGTGTCTGACGCCTGCGGTCCTGACAGTATTGATTTTAATTTAATAGGATCAGCAGGCTTTGGGTGCAAGCATTGTCCTTCATTATTCATTGCTTTTATCACAGACGGTAATCTCTTTACCCACTCAGTGCTACGTGTGTCATGCATAAGTTCTTTATAATACTGGTAGCTGAAAAATCTCTCTGATAATTGCTTGTTAAAGTTCTCTACAATTGCCTGTGATCTGTGAACACCTGGAATGCCATGTCTAACCAGTACACCATGCTTAGCAAATAACTGATTAACGGCGCCCTTGAATTCAGACCCGTCATCGACTTGCACAAGCCTAGGGTATTTTAAGGGGCCTCGACTATATATTTTTGTTAACGCTGTGGCTACCATGCTTGCTGTTTTGTCAGTTATGGGTTCAGCATCCTTGTACCTTGAAGCTATGTCAACAACAGTTAGTGCATACTTGTATCGTTTCTTTCTTATTGTGTCGTGAGGTAAGAACAAGAGGTCCATTAATTGATGAGTGTCATTAGGGGTAGTGTTTTCAAAATGAGGTCTTGATATTTTTCTTGGTGCAGGGAGATAAACCTGCCACATGGCCTGTCTCTGTAGCCATTGTTTAATTTGGTCCTGTGTTACATCACCTCCCACAGCTGCATGTAATTTCTGAATCATGGTTTTCCCCATCCAGTAACCAGCAGGAGATAAATATATTTTCGATAGTTTATTTTCATCTGTCATTTTTTTCTAGCAATAAAAACTCACGTAAAATAAACAAATGTCATTCCCACTAGAACAAAGATTATCTCCCCATATCTTTGTTGTGTGCTTGGTTGATAATAATCACTAAGTTTAGGCTTTGGGATGGTCTTGTCATCACCCGTAACATAAAAAAAAATTCTCGGATTGGGTCATCGACATTTGAAAATGTATGCTGCGCATGACCTTCTAGTCTGAGTTTTTCATTGATAAAATCAAGTTTCTCTATTCTTTGCTTCTCATAATCCTGCTGGGCTTGAGCAAGTTTTTCAGATGTCTCATTGTGACGCTTCATTTCTTCTGCAGATTCCTCTCTACCCATTTTTGAAAAGAGATAGTTTGATCCGCTAAATGCAAATGCATTAACAACTGCACAGCCAATCATAATAGCTAAAGTCGTCATACTTATTTTTATTTACATAGAAACATTTTTGGGAATAATTCCTTGCTTCACAAGAAAGTCTTTTGACGCTGTTACAACTGCTATTAGCTTAGCCGAATCTTCAAAGTCTAATCTACTCAAGTCTGCCGATTTCATTTTGAGAAGACTTTTTCCCAGCATGGAGTAAGCTACTGCTAGTCCGCTTATTACGGCAGAGTGATAGACAAGGTTCATTAAGTTTTTTGTTTCGCTCATTTTCTAATGCAAAAAAAAAATAAAATAATATTTTAATTTATTCACTGCATTAAAAATGGGTCGACAACTTTGGGCGTTACTTGTAATGTGGTGACTTCTGGTTTTGTTTTTGGAGTGTCTAATTTTTTGGTCACTGTTCGAGTGTGGGGTTTGTATTTTTTCCATATCCTGTAACCTGCATAACCAACAAATCCGGAAACTATATATTTTGTTGTTTCAGGTTTAGTCTGTGTTGTTTGTCTCTCACTTTGATGAGGGTATGATGGTGTTGGGGGTCCTGACTGTGTTGGTCTTGACAGTCCTGTCAGTAATGACTGGGTCCATTATATGATCCTTTTCTGTTAACGTTTGAAGCTGCAATTTGTTTGTCTGTTCCATTCAGCTAATTTTTTTCCACCCTCAACCCTGCCTGGGCTTTTAGTCTTAGTCACCGTTTGAACCTGTGTCAAGACAGGACTCGGTTGTGGAGTCGTCTGGGTCTTGTCCATTTTCTTCTGCTTTAAAATTTATTTTAGAAAAATCAATATGACTCCCAGTAACAAGCAAAGTTATCACAGGTGCAAGGTAATTGCCAAACTTGTAAAACATGACGCATGCTAATTTGCCAATTGAACTTGAAACAATAGGGTTGCTTTCAAGGTCGTGTGATAGACTGTCAGTGTCTACAGGTAGAAAGTGATTCACTGCTTTTGTGTATAGACAGACAAGAGATCAACTTAAATCATGAGTCATTAGTGAAGCGATGTAATTTTCATATTTAGAATGCAGTTTCATTAACTCCTCAGCCATGAGAGATTCTATATCTTCTGTTGTATGTTTGGCATCCTGTCTCGGAAGACAATGGGTATATGCGCTTGCTGGGTCAGTCACTGGAGTGACCTCTCCAGGGCGCAAGCCTGGGCGAAGTTTATGGAGATCCTGGGGTGCCCAGTCGTCAAGATCCCCCTCTCGGCCTCGCTGATGTATCCAAAGGAATGCAAAGCAGTACGTTTGGCACCAGTTTGGCTGCAGGAGCTGCCAGAACAGTGCGTGAATACAGGCAGCTGTCTGCCTTCGGGGCTCCACTCCTGATTTGAAAGGTTTACTCCCCCACATTTGGCCGTTGGATCAAACCTGATCTCCTCCATCCTCTAGCCGTTGGCTGTCAGAAACAGCTCATCTGCCTAGTGGTGCAATGTGAACACCACCCCCTCACGTGGTTTAGCCCACCAGCTGAGGTGGTTTGCCAGTGTGTGGCGCTTGGAGCCAGCACGTGAGAGATTAAGGAGATGGATGAGGACCAGTGATGCCCGTCCGTCCTATGTAGGACGCAGCTGCCGAACAGCAAAGGTGCTACCTCTATCCAGAGCCCCCTACACCCCACCACTTCTGTTGTATACTGTTTTCCAAAATAAGCTTTGGATTTACCTGGAACAACTACAGAGAGAAGGCACTGTTTTTAGAGTCTAAGTCTTTGTTTTCTACAGCGCTGATATCACTTAGAAGAAGTAATTCATCTTGGTTCATTTTATAATAAAAAATATTAATTTTTCAAGCTACAATTAAACTCTTAAAATGAGCATTTTAGTGTGTGTAAATGTTTACATCATTGATAGATTAATTATCTCAGGTGTTAATTTTACTTTAGTCATCAATGGCATTGATTGTGTAAATCTTTATTTTACCGCGTTAAATAAAGGGGATCTGGAAATATTTGAGCGACGTGGTCATTATGAGCGATGTTATTAAAAATAGTAAAATAAAGGTAGTTTAATGAGGATAAATGAAGATAAAAATAATTGGTCAACTATTCTTTATTCTTCTTTCTCTGCTGTGCAGTGCCAATTTTGAAAACAGCCAGGTCACATGTGCCGACTTTGTTTTCATTTCCCAACATACCCCCACAACTAACAACAGAGACAGTCATGCAGTACGAGGGATACTGCTACAGATTCAAAAGTGCCACCTCACAAGCAGGCACACATGTCACTGCATCCAGGTACTTTCAATGAATAAATATATTCTGATTTATAATTTGTAAGCTGAAAATTTTAATTTATAAAAAATTACCAAACAATGGCAGCACAAAAGATCAGTTGTGTGAGTTGTTTTCACAACCAGGGTCATAAAATCTGTTCACTTTTAAAATCAGACAAGCAGATTTTAAATTTGGATGAATTTTTGATGGCCTTTGTGTGTGTGTTCATGCCTGCATGTGTGTGTGAAAATACATTTCTTGCAAGTCAGATAAAATGTGAATTGATTTTTTTTATCTAAGTAAATATGCTGTGGATTATCATGATACCATTAATGATTTAATGCATGGTTGCTTGTGTGTGTCCAGATGAGTCCAGTGGAGAAACTGATGTGGGGGGGGGGGGGGGCTGCGGCAACAGTTGGTCAGGACAGCAATTCCCCAAGAAAGCAGGCTTTGAAGAACAGTCTCAAAACTGTGCACAACACATTGTACTGCCTGCAGAAGAAATGTAATTACCACATAAAGATGGCAAACAATGAAAGAAAAGACAATAACACTCAAAGAAGAGAAGGATGCAGCAGCGAAGAGCTGCTTGGCCCATTTGTTTGCCTGATTCATGTGATCATTTTATTTCAGCAAAGTTGTGTTAAATACACAAAAAGAAACAAGGTCGGAGACGGACGGAGACAGACAAAACAACAGCTTTAGCTTTGTTTCATGCAAGCCCCAAGGCATATCGTATGCTGGCAAAATTCTTTGTCCTCCTGTCAGTTTCAACCTTACGGAAAACTATGCAAAAGGTTTCAGTCTGCCCCAGCATTAATGCCAAGATTCTGAAAGCGCTTCAGATTAAAGTACCTGTACTGCCGCCAAAGTCAGCTCTGTGTGCAATAGTACTAGACGAAATGACAATAAAAGAACATCACCTACAAAAAAAAAAACGTGATCAAATAGAGAGGGCATAGGGGAGGATGAGAGGACAAAGCTTGTGGCAAACAATGCGACCACCTTTGTTGTAAGGGGTTTAGTTTCCCACTGGAATCAGCCGAAGGTCTGGTGGGGGAGGAGGGAGTTGTTGGAGAACCTAATTCTGATCAGTGATGATATGTTTATCTGTTTACCTGGTAATGACTTTTAGATCTAAAGGCGGTGGGCATTGACTGATGGTATTGTCTGTTGTACGTCTTATTATAATTGAGCCTAATGCATATATTCATGTTGACCTGCTATTTTGTGTATGATGAATAATTTTGTGACAAATTTACATGTGTTGGGTGGATGGATGAATTGAGAGGAAGAGAAAGAACAGGTAATCAGTGATAATTTTTAATTAATCTCTTTGTGCATACAACACCAGGTACTGTTTACAGTTTCTAACGTGTGTATGCATAAGGTGGTTAGCGTGGCCTGTGCATAATCACTATTTGGTTTTCTTGATGCTACCTGATGCAAGTTGAACGTGTATTAATAAACTGATCTTTTTGTGAGATTGTTCAAAACAACTGATGTTTGCTGTAAATTATTTCTTATTTAGTCCTGTGTTGGTGGTTTGTTTGTATGTGTGTTCGTTTGTATGCATGTGTGTTTGTTTGTGTGCATGTGTGTGTGTGCGTGTGTGTGTGTGTGTTTGTGTGTGCGTGTGTGTGTATGTACAAGACATCAACTCACACCAACAATGAAATGCCTGATTTATTTATTTTTCTATTACACTTTCCTTGCTAATTAACACTTTTCCGAAAAATCTTTCAATTAGGAATAGAAAAAAAATAATATCTTAGAAGCAAAGCTCATGTGATTTTAAAACAGTTTTCCACAATGCACACACAAAAAGTACCTGTTACCCTTCAAAAAGCCTCGTGTCAGAGCTCAAGCACATTACCAGATAGTGATAGACATATGGCCACAACACGATTACACCATGGGACGCAACTGCTACAATGGCCTTGCTTTTTCAGTAAGCCGTATGAAGGGGTGATCTGTCTTATAATGTATTGTCTTTGGTAATAGTGTAGTGTAGTTGTACTTAACAGCGGAAAGCTAGGCTAACCAGTTTTCGAGAGTTAACATCTGATCACTGATTTGAGAATCTGCTGAGTAAATTGGGGTAGGTAAAGGCTGTGATCATTGATATTCTAATCAACCTTTTTGGGTGGTCGATGCCACATTATTAATTTAGGTAATCTGGATATCTTTTATATAGTTATTTTTACTAAGTGCACTAAAAGGGGCCTGGGTTCTTTGAGAGCCGCGGCCATATTGCCATTGATGATCTTAATTGGCTAATTAATTAGGACCAACTTATTACAATGGATGTGTGTCTTTAAAATCTCTATTGTTCTATCTCTGCAGCATTGACATAATTATTCCTGTCCACGTCACGCTCCCAATGTTGAATGCTCGATAACTTGGTCTTGAAAGGCTTCTGATCCGTGCATAGTTTGTCACAGTTTCAGGGTCAGTAATGCAGGTCAGTGGTCACTGAGGCCTGAAGAGGGTACATATTGCAACATTTTTGTAGGTCGTCTCCTTGATTTGGCGAGGGTAGTGGCTAAACCTTTGGGTTTAAAACCAGCCTAATTGTAAAATAAATTAGGACCAAGTTTTGGTGTCCACTTTTTGTTCATAGTGTTGTCAAAAAGTATATCTTATTCAAAAGATCAGCGTTCAATGTTTGATGCCGTGGTTGTTGTTGTGTAATCCTCCTTGTTTAAAACTGAATGTTAATTAGAACATATTATGTATGCATTGTTATTTAGTTCATTGTAAAAGTGGTGTGTTCGGGTATTGTGTTTTGTTTGTTAAGTGCATATTATGTCATTGTAATTTTGTTTGGGTTTTTTTTTTTTTTTTTTTTTTTTGTTTGTTTTTTTTTTGGTACAAACCGTAAAGCCCTTAGAGCTTTCGATTAAGATTAAGCGCTATATAAATATTCATTATAAAAAAAACAGATAACCGAGGAAAAAATATCACGAGGCAAGCTTTGCTCAAACGGACCAAACAGCATTCCTTGTTGTTTTCTTTCATGAATAAGTGGCTTTTATCATTCTCTTATTGACTACTAAAATAAATTCTTACAGGAAACTGTGGCATTGGCACGTACCCCACACTTGAACTTCACAGACGCTGATGATATGGGTCGAAATGCCATCATTATGATCCGTTTTGACTTTCTGCAGGCTGACAACTCGTCCTGTGAGTGAAGGGTCACACTGTATATTCATAGGGAAAGGCAGGCTGTACAGTGTGTTCCATTCATTATGAGACGGGAACGTGTAGCACAGCTGACCGTCCACTTTCACCTGAATGTCAGCCATGCGATATGGCCCTGTTGAGAAACAATGAGTTAAGCTTGAATCAGAATCAGATCAAAGACAGTATGTTGAGCCCCGTTATAGTAAGAAATGTCAGCTGATTGTGCCTTGAGCGTTTCGCCAGACCGCCCCGATCACTGCGGCAAGTCATGGAACATCTAGTCGTACTGTTAATAATAATAATAATAATAATAATAATAATAATAATAATAATAATAATAATAATAATACCCGTTATTATATAGGCGCATTTTCCCAATTCTGCGAATAGGCTCAAAGCGCCGCGAACTGCACCCAACACGCACGCTCACGTGACACACACGCATTCACTCTGAAGACAAACGCAGTACAAGACAAACGCAGGACATTCACGGAAATTTTGATCGCTTGTATTTGAAATTAATAAAGTGGCCAGAAACCGGTACCAAAGTGGAGGGGGAGGAAGAGCCGGAGTCCCCGGAGAAAGAACCCCCGACGGTTCGCCCGAATTAACGGTGACACTTACTACAGGAGAAAAGTCCGAGCCGGAACGCGGTATCGAACATCGCACCTTTAGCATTGGTGGCAGGCGCCACTGCGCCACGGACCGCCCCGCAAACCGGATAAATACCTAAAACTGGCGATGTCTGTAAAGAAACTCCTTGCGGACAAGTGGCATGTCCTCATGAGCCCCTGTGGCTGCACCAGTACAGTACTGCGACTGCACGGGCTCATGAGAATTTTCGCCTCTTGCGGAGTGTGTGGACAAATCAACGAAATGTTTGAACTCCGTGTTATGTTGAACTATTTCCAATTTAAGGAAGGCACTGTTTATTACATTGCTATTTATTTATTTATTTATTTATTACATTATTTATTAGAGTTGCCACATTCCTTTTGCGAATGAAGATAAGTAGCGGCTAATCTCTCTTTTGTTTGTCTATTTTGACAAAGGGTATTTACCAGAAATATTAATAAAATGTGTTGTACCCGACCTTTCTAAGCGTGTTTCTTTCTCCGTTGGGTACTATTTATTACGATTATTATTTCAAACAATTTATCAATTCCTCAAAGAACAATATTTCCTGCAAGCATTAAGTCCTCATGCCAACCTGACATAGGTTTGTGCCCTTGCAGTGCCAATCACACGCTGTGTGCCGACTTTTCGTTTTGGTCTGCCATTGACTCGTCTGTCTACTGAGAGAACTGCCCACGGTTCAAACCCGATTGTACATGACTTAGGGCACAGCAGTCATGCTCTACGTTCCTTTGCACGATTAACCCCTTGACTGCCGAGAAAAGGCGAACACCAGCCAACTGCAAGAGGTGTAGATCCTCATGAGCCCTCGCATTTTCCTATGCCTTTGATCTATACCTCTTGCTGAGACCAATTTGTATTCTATCCATGTTCCGTGGACGGTTGTGGCTTTGGTCGTTGAAAAAACAAAGATTTCAAAACAAGATGTATGTCCACTGGCACTGGTTAAAGTGCTGGAGATGCGTCACGTGTACCTCATAGCTCTACATTAAATATAGTCTTGTGTGTTTAGAATAGTGTTTTATATATCAAAGAGGGGGAGAAGGAGATGGGGGGCGGGAGATAAGAGAATTCATCACAGTCATAAATATTCGTATTAGTAATAATTTGAATACCGCGATGTTAAATCATATACTCACACGTTCCCCGTCTGTAGATTGTGATGTCTGTGATGATGTAGTTCTGACCTAGATCCACGTACCACCAGGCGTTGAAGTCACCAGGTATGGACTCCGAAGCTGAACAATCTCCATCAGCGGACAGGGCAACGTTTCCGTCCACAGTCCGACATGGCGGCGAATATATAGATGACATGTTCGTTGGTCGTCCAAGAGCCACATTTTCTGCAGTCAGCAGTTGAAGGGATTTTCAAGGAAATAGGCTGTTTCAGCCTTGACCTTAGGTTACATTTAAAAATCCTATCGGGATAAAAACATTGCCGACTGCAAACTGTCATTACTTTCTAACACAACATGACGTACAGTGGCTACACTCATGACAAGGTCGGATACAACCACAGCTTTTTCAAAAGGCTTCACTTCGCTTTATCCGTGTAAACTGCTTCACTAATGACAAACTTCGGATATAACAACAAACCACACTGGTTCCCTTGGCGACATGTTAGATCTGACATTCACTGTAAAATACAACTAGAGAATCTACACATACCTCTGTTACACTGCTGACTGTCAGGATAGCACAGTCGAGGCGGGTTACATTCTCCAGGTTTACTGCAATCACACGTCTGACCTGGGGACGTACAGACACGTTACAGGCTATGTTACAGACTGAAATAAATCTTCAGTGCTTTCACACCGTACAGGAATTATACACATGTTTCCAGCAAATATGGCGTGTTCATGATAAATATATACGATTATTGGCGTGTCTCCTTTCTTAAAATAGTTTTAAAAACACCTTCACTTATAAAACAGAAGGAATACATTCGTTATAGCACGTGAATATTTAAACTCAAATGTTGTATAAGATTGTCTGTGTGGATGATATCACATGTCTATCTCTGAACATGTACTTTTCCATTTGTAGTCAAGTACTACGGAACCCCGTCATTGTCGGAACACGGCGAACACCACCCAAATGCTAGATAATCATGATCCCCCGCAGTTGCCTCCTGCTGAAACTACGTTGTATTCAGAATCCTCGGACAGGCTTTGGCGATGAATTAAAAGAAATGTCAGAAACAGTCTACGACCACTGGCAGTAAAGGGGTCAAAATCCGCACACAACACTCACCCTGTACAGTATTTGATACAGTCCACAGAACCACAAGAACACAGCACACACAGCCTGTCAGGGCACACATTACTTACCCTGTACAGTATTTGATACAGTCCACAGAACCACAAGAACAATGCACACACAGCCTGTCAGCACACAACACTCACCCTGTACAGTATTTGATACAGTCCACAGAACCACAAGAACAATGCACACACAGCCTGTCAGGGCACACAACACTTACCCTGTACAGTATTTGATACAGTCCACAGAACCACAAGAACACAGCACACACAGCCTGTCAGGGCACACATTACTTACCCTGTACAGTATTTGATACAGTCCACAGAACCACAAGAACAATGCACACACAGCCTGTCAGCACACAACACTCACCCTGTACAGTATTTGATACAGTCCACAGAACCACAAGAACAATGCACACACAGCCTGTCAGGGCACACAACACTTACCCTGTACAGTATTTGATACAGTCCACAGAACCACAAGAACAAAGCACACACAGCCTGTCAGGGCACACAACACTTACCCTGTACAGTATTTGATACAGTCCACAGAACCACAAGAACAAAGCACACACAACCTGTCAGGGCAGACATCGTGAAGGTGTGGGGAGTGTGGACCACTGACAGTCTGGTTGAGGCGCACAGATATAGTAAGCGATAAAAACACCAGTAGACTACGTTTTAACCAGGAAGTAAACAGCGTCTTGTTGTAACACACAGCGCTGTGGCCTCTGTCTAAATGGTTAAGTTGTTCAAACATATTTTGTAAAAAAAACTATTACAGCCTATATGTCCATTCGATGGTTTGACTAACAGTGGTGTGTGAGCGTAGGTGCGTTCGTGCATGTTTGTGTGCGTGATTTGTTGTTTGCTTGCTAAAGGTTCCTATTTTATTAAACATTTCTACTGATCGGTTAAATTATATATATAAAGGATGTTATAAAAGAAAGTCTGATATCCACGAAATGTAGTTAATCAAGGAAGGTGATGTCAATAAATGTAGATACACGCAGGCCGTATATATCGTTGACGTATTAAATGTTTATTTTTTACTCTAACATCAACTTTCACGGTAAAAGAAGGAATCGTGCAAACACAACAGCCTTCTGCTTGCGTTATGTAAATTGTCAAAAGAAAGTTCGCCTCATTCAATCTATACAAATATACTATTCGTGTCTTTGAAACTGAGCAGCATCTTGTTTATAAAGGAAACGCTACCAGCCCTGCACACGCCATACTGAGGTGACGCTGGAAACTATTCACACATGCACAGGTCAGCCTCTGTAGTACGCCCACACGTACCGCCAGGTTAAAACATACGCCCACAAGTCTGTGACACCCAAGATACATATTGCGCAAATATTATTATAACAATGTCGGAGTAGTTGGCCGTTGAACAGCAGTGCGTAGATCACCTGCAGCAGACATTGGCCTTTTCTGAAGCCTATCCCGGTTACAAAAAAAAAAAAAAAAAAAAAAAAGCTATCGGGCCAAAGTCGGCCGTAGTTGACCGACTTCGGCTAGATAGCCTTTGCGTTCCGCGCTGAGATATAAATTAGAATTAGTGTGACATTGTGTTACTGTATTATATAGATCCCGGCATAAATACATCATACGTCACATGTAGTGTGATCAGAAAATACCTCACCGCTGAAGCTGCCACCAAACGTGCTGTCTCTCTCATTTTATCTCGCATCGACTATTGCCGCTCTCTCCTTTTTGGCCTCCCTCACTCCACCACTTTCATTTTACAGCGCGTCCAGAACAATGCTGCCCGCCTCGTCCTCAGAAAGAAGAAATCCGACCACATCACTCCCCTGCTCAAACTCCTTCACTGGCTCCCCATCTCACAACGCATTCAATACAAGATCCTGTCTCTCTGCTACAAATCTCTTAACAACTACGCTCCTGCCTATCTCTCCAGCCTTACTTCACCCCTACACTCCTTCCCGCCCTCTTCGCTCCGCCTCCGACCCTCTCCGCCTCCACATCCCCCGCACTAAACTCAGCACTTTCATCCCCCGCTCCTTCTCTGTCTGCGGTCCATCCACCTGGAACACTCTCCCACTCTCTCTATCTGTCAGAAACCCTCTCCCTCCTCCTTCCAGTCCGCCCTCAAAACTCACCTCTTTCAACAGTTCTAGCACTCTAACGCCACCACACAACCCACCCCTAGCTGACTGTCGTAAAGTATGTGTGGTATGTGAGTCATTGTTAAAAGCATGCCCACGCGTGCTTGAGTTGTGAGTGCGCACTTAGAGTTATAATTATTTAAGATAAGCGCACTATAAATACCATAATTATTATTATTATTGTTAGTAGTAGTAGTAGTAGTAGGAGGAGTAGTAGTAGTAGTAGTAGTAGTAGTAGTAGTATATTTTCATTATCATTTATTATTACTTTTATTATTATTATTGTTATTACTATTGTTATATTAGTATGTCAGGCTTATGTTCCCAGGGATTTCAGTACACTGAGGTTGGCCTGTTTTTATCTGGTCACTACAAAAATTTAAATGTCTGAAGCTTTGACATGTTGGCTGTCATTCTGCTGAGAAGCATAGACGTATTCTAGATTAGCCAGAGGCAAAGACCCTCATGCGAATGTGGTGGCTCATGAGGGTCTGTGCCTCTTGCAGCTAAACGTTTTCGCCATAATCCGTCTCAATAAAAGGGTTACCGCCCCTGCACATTACCTATGCCACAGTGGAGGGTTAGCACATAAACGATGTCTATGAAACCAGCACAGATAGAAAGCACGATGAATGCAAGCTCTGGGCTCAGGAACTCAGATATAACTTGGGCCAATACGAGGTGTAGATCCTCATGAACCCCCGCGTGTGTATGGTTCAGCAGGATCAACGCCACAGGCAGTGAGATGGTGTTGATTTTATGCCCCCCCCCCCACGAACCCCCCCCCCCCCCACGACCTTCCCCCCCCCCTTCAGAGCCCCCCCCCCCCCCCCAACAAAAAAAAAAAAGAAGAAAAAAAAGAAAGGAACGGTTTTCAAATAATCGGTAAATCTTCGCGGGGTGTGTATGTGGGTGTGTTTGTGGGGAGGAGGGCATGGGGAGGGGATGGGAGGGGGCGTTCGTGTGTGCATGTGTGGGTGTGCATTTCTGTTTATCAGGCATACAGTCAAATGACCAGCGTAAAAGAAATAAAACGTTCCAAGTAAGTCTTATACCGGTTTTCAATGAATTCTTTGAACACACAGTCACAAATGTCGAAATGGATCAGCTAGCCTTTAACCCTAGGAGTGCTACTGACGATACCGTTCAGCGGGACAAACCCGTCACTACGCCCATATCCCTCCTAACGGTATGGACAGTCACGTTGTCAACAGTAGTCATGGGGTTAACACGTTGTCGTCTCAGTACATGATGTGCACCGACCTGTGACTGTACCCTACAACTATGACAGGGAAGCACTATACGTTCACTGCCGAGGAAAACCGAACACAAGAGGCATAGATCCTCTTGAGCCCCCGCCGTTGCGGGGGCTCATGAGGATCAATGCCTCTTGCTGACATGACTTTATATCCATGTTCCTTGGACGGCTGGGGTTCTTGGGGATGGATATAACACAAATATTCAGAACTGACATAGAAGCGTTTAGAAGCTGAAGAGACAATGACGGGTCAGTCTTCATTTTGTCAGTATCAGGATTCACAACAAAAGTTGTTATGTGTGTGAAACCTTCTCATCTAAAATGATAGTATTCCGGGGGCTTGTTCAAAACAGGACGTTCTTTGCTGTTTGGTTTGCGATTGTACGCTTCATTGAAATGCAGAAGGACATCTCAGCTTGAAAGGCCATTAGAAAGGCAATAAATTGCACTACCTGCTTTGTTCATTGTAGTTCGCGAGAAGCAGAGGAAAAAATGCAGTCATGATTCAGGAAGTTCATCTTGTATGAAGTCTTTAAAATGATTTGTTTGAAGGCCTGAAAAATTACGTTTGTGCTAATTAAGTCAATGTTTGAAGGCCTATACATGTTTATTTTTTGTAAAGAGCTACTTATAACAGGCCTCTCTTTCCGTTTGACAAACAGGACGAAATCTACAACATGTGAGATTAAGAGAAGCCAACTGAAGTCTGTATTTCGTATTTCATGTCAACATTGCGAAAATACGGGAAGGAACGTACAAGACAATGTAAATTTACGATCTAACGTCCTCGTATAAACTCCTGGAGGAAGACATGCGATAACGATAGCCCAGATACAGTGAGTTCTTCCACCATCAGCGACAGCGTCAACAGTGCTGGTGCTGCCGATACGTCTGACATCGGCAACACTGGCACCACCATCCGCGACAGCGTCAACAGTGCTGGTGCTGTCAATACGTCTGACATCGGCAGCACTGGCACCACCATCAGCGACAGCGTCAACAGTACTGGTGCTGCCAGTGCGTCTGACATCGGCAGCACTGGCACCACCATCAGCGACCGCGACAACAGTGCTGGTGCTGCCAATACGTCTGACGTCGGCAGCACTGGCACCACCATCAGCGACAGCGTCAACAGTGCTCGTGCTGCCAATACGTCTGACGTCGGCAGCACTGGCACCACCATCAGCGACAGCGTCAACAGTGCTAGTGCTGCCAATATGTCTGACATCGGCAGCACTGGCACCACCATCAGCGACAGCGTCAACAGTGCTTGTGCTGCCGATGCCTTTGACGTGGGCAGCACTAGCACCAACGTCACCATCAGCAACAGCGTCAACAGTGCTGGTGCTGCCAATACGTTTAACACCGGCAGCACTGGTACCAGCATCGCCACCAGCGACCATGACAGCAGTGTTCCCGCTGCCAGTACAACAGACGCCGGCGGGGCTGGCACTCATCCATCTGCTCCTGTTGCTGCAGTGTCCACTGAGTCTGCGTGCCAGACAGTCTGCCCGGTAGTACTCAACCCTGACCCCCTGGCTGTTGAGCGCCTGATGGCGGAGATATCGGCTCTCCGATCCGCCGTTGGGGAGATCCGCCACTCGTACAACATCGAGGTGGATTCGCTGCACACGGAGATTAGACACCTGCGTGAGCGGATCACCCAGCTGGAGGGGGAGAAGGATGGCCAGAAAAGCGACAGGAAAAGTGGCAAGAAGAACCCGTCACCCCCGTCCAACACTCGGCCCAAGCAAGCGCTGGAAAAGTCGCCAACCTCAACGACAACTTCTGAGCCCCCGCGTGCATCTCCGCTAACCCCCGAGCGCAAAGAGCCGGCACCAAACCGACCATCTTCAGATACCGACAAAGCCACCGACCTTTCTGCACTCCAAAACCCAAAGCCCGGCACCCAGACGCTACTACTCGGCGATTCGATACTACGCGGCCTTCATGGAGACCTGATGTCTGTCACTGGCACAGACAAAGCGCAGGTCGTGTCAGTGTCAGGCCTCGACAGAGCCGGCATCCTCCAGCACCTTCACGATGCCGACCCCACGAATGCAGTCACCACAGTCGTCATGCATGTCGGCATCAATGACTGTAAGCGTGGGTTCGTCATCGGCAAGAAGGGCTGGAAGGATGTGATTTCTGCTGCCAGACGAGTCTTCCCCAAGGCAGAAATCTTCATCTCATCCATCCTGCCCACGATCAACGAACGTCAGCAGCCTGATCCATGCGTCACAGACACCAACCTTTGTCTCAGGGAGGTGTGCCACTCGCTGAAGGTAAACTTTATTGACAACGACCAAGTGTTCTACACAAGGACCGGCGAGGTAAAGAGCGGGTGGTTTAGAGACGCCATCCATCCGAACAAGCGGGGCACCAGTGCTCTCGCTGTAAACATCAAGCGGGCGTACTCTGTCCGTATCTCCAACATCGTAACCCGCCCCACTGAGGCTAGACACCAAAACCCACACCGCCACGGACAGCTAAATGTTCCCGGGCATGGCGGTAAAAACGGGCATCCCGGCCCTCGAGACCAAGGGCCTCAACACAGTCAGCGCCCTCAGCACGCAGCCAGTTCAAGCTTGGCGCCCCGATTCCGCGAGGAGCAGGCTGTGACGAAAGTCTTCAGAATGGCGCCCAGATTCCACCAAGAGCAGGCTTTTGCAAAAGACTCTAGTCAGCACGATCCGAACCATGCTGACCGTACACCAGCGCCGTTTGCTTATGGCGGTGGATCAAAGGCCGGGGCTGCTCCAGAACACAAGCCACAGCAGCCCGGCTATGATCGCACATCAACACTCATGGGCGCCCCTTCCTACATGGCAGGCGGTCGACCTGTGTACCCCTACCCGTACCCCAAACCCCCAACTTTCCCCTATCCCCCGCCGCCCCCACCCCCTGGAGTGCCGCAGCTTAGTGAGAGTGACTGTGCCGCCTTGTTTTCGCTTCTTCAAAAGTTCAGGCCACGCGCCGGAAATTAGGACACGCGTGATAGCCATTTCGACATTCTTTGATAAAGTCCCACTGTGCGCGTTTTGTGGACCAATTATTGACAGTAATTTCCAATCTGCTATTACCATTTCCCGATTTAAATATACTTTTTTACTTAGCGATTTTTTAAAATATTATAGTTGTACCATTTTCTTAGACTTTAAATTTGTTTGTTTTTCTTTCTTCTTATTTTTAAGTCGTCAAATTAGTTTTGTGTATTATGAACTTTGTCGCAGGTGAACGTGCATAGTTCCTTGACAAGTCATTTTTTATTTGTTCTCTTTTATAGTTGCTGACTTTGTTATTTTTGTTGACATAACCAAGCAAGAAAACCGTAAACATTCTGCTGAACTTAGACTAAGCGCGTGATAAACATTGTGTTTCTTTGCCGTGTATTCTTTTATTGAGCTTATTTAAAGCATTCTATAGATATTGATATTAGTTGATTTTTATTTTTTATTTTGTTGGATTATTTTTTGTGACCATATTAATTTTGTATTATATCTTTCGTTACATTTGTGTTTTTACCGACATGCAAAATCGTAATTTAAATACTGTTCCGAAACGAACAGACGAACTGAGAATTGGCCATCTTAACATATACCATCTAGTTAACAAGGTGCCCGATTTATCCGTGTTCCTAAACACGCCCTTACATTTTCATATTTTTGGTGTGTCCGAGTCGAGGCTTAAAAGTTCAGTAAGGGATAACTCCATTTCTGTCCCAAATTTCTCAGTACTCCGCAGAGATGCCTCAAGCCCACAGCACACTGGACTAGCTGTATATATACATAATTCAATACTTGGTAACGTCAAACGGCGACAAGACTTAGAGTCAGCTCAAGTGGAAAGCTTGTGGGTAGAAGTGAAGACATCTAAATCACCCCCCGTCCTCATTGGCTTTATTTATAGAAATCCCGCAGCCAGCTGGGACTGGTATGATGACTTCGTAGCAATGATGGATAGCGTAAATCAAAATAAAGCTGACGTTGTTCTTTTGGGCGATTTTAATATTGATCTTTCTAAATCTAAAGGGTCCAATGCTGCATGGGCGTCAACAACAGCACTATTCGGTTTAGAACAGTTAATTAAAAACCCCACTAGAACCACATGTACATCTTCAGCCCTGATTGATCATATGTATGTGACAAATGATGATAAAATATCAAATGTACATGTTTCCTCCTTAGTTGTCAGTGACCATAACCCAGTATGTTGCACAGTCTCCATGAAACTAGACAAAGAGAACAAAAAGATACATAAAACAATTAAATATCGTTCTTTCAAAACATTTAATAACGGCGACTTTCTGCGGGATCTGCGCAATACTCCTTTCAGGGACGTGTATAACCACACTTCTCCTGACAGTGCCCTGTCGTACTGGATGGATCTATTCCTTGGAGTCCTAAATAAGCATGCGCCCATACGAGAAAAACGAGTTAAGCACTCTACCCTGCCACCCTGGTTAACAGTAGATGTCAAACAGGCCATGTCATTTAGAGACAAACTTAAGAAAGAAAAACAGTTTGATGAATATAAGAAACAACGAAATCGTGTTAAATACTTAGTGAGAGCGTCAAAAAAACTGTTCTTCCAGGAAATGATTAGGGACAAAAAAGATACAGCATCGGTGTGGAAAGCCCTGAACGTTATAACAAAGGGTAAATCAGCCCCTGAAATACCATCCCATTTGTCAGCTGATATATTAAATAAGCACTTCCTATCGACAGCTGAAACACTTGCTCAGTCAGCTGCAAGTAGTAACACAGAGTACCAAGTTCCTAGTGTACTGGAAAAATACTGTGAGGCCAAAAATATGCTGCAGACATTCATCATTCCTGATATTACCGTCGCTGAAGTCGGCAAATTCATCTCTAGCATGCCGAACAAAATGTCCACCGGGATGGATGGTATAGACAACAAAATTCTGAAAATGTCACTACCATATACGGTAGAGGCACTCACTTATATCTTTAACCTCTGTATAAAACACAGCACGTTTCCAACTATTTTCAAAGAGGCCAAGGTAATTCCAATCCCTAAATCAAAAGATCTTGAAGATGTCAATAACTACCGTCCTATCTCACTTTTGTCGGCCCTGTCAAAGCCCCTTGAAAAACACATACAAAAACACCTCCTCGATTTTCTAGAAAAGGGCAATTTCATAAATATTCATCAGTCCGGCTTTAGACCGAAACACTCATGTCAGTCAGCACTGGCACACATTGTAGACAGCTGGCTGGAATCAATAAATAAAAACCTGATGTCTGGAGCTGTTTTCTTAGACCTACAAAAAGCATTTGATCTTGTCGACCATGACATTCTCTTAAAGAAGCTAGCAGCATACCATATAAGTGAAACTGCCATAGCATTTTTTAGATCATACCTAAAAGACAGAAAACAAAAGGTATATACTCATGGAAAATACTCTAAACAAGGACAAGTTAACTACGGTGTCCCCCAGGGGTCGATCTTGGGACCTCTTCTATTTATAATATTCATTAATGATTTGCCTTTGCATATTACTAACACTGATGTTAATTGCAACCTGTTTGCGGACGATACGAGCCTCCATGTTTCAGGTAAAAAAAAACAGCTGACATTACCATTAGCTTACAAAGTAGTCTCAGCGAGGTTTCCGACTGGTGTAGAGAGAATCATATGGTCCTTCATCCAGGAAAAACAAAGAGTATTTTAATCACTACACGACAAAAACACCAACGCCGACCACAGCCGTTACATTTACAACTGAACGCTAAACCGATAGAACAAGTCACAGAGCGTAAATTCTTGGGAATACACGTTGACGAACAATTATGTTGGGAGACGCATATAAATACAGTCTGTAAAACCATTGCTAAAAACACTTTCCTGTTGTCCCAGCTTAGACAAGTAACGGATACACATACTCGTAAACTGTTTTTTCATGCCCATATCAAGTCTCACGTTGATTATGTTTCCACAGTGTGGGACGGTTGTAGTGATGTTCACATGAACAGGTTAAACTCTATATATAAAAGAGCTGTCAAAATGATAGATACGCGGCCCATTCCTACCACAGACAAATTTAGACATCTAAACATTCTCGGCCTGCGTCAACAACTTAGTTTCAACAAATGCATCCTCATGCACAAGATATTAAATAACATGACACCGCAGTATCTAACCACCAAATTTGTGCCACAGCAAGAACGCGAACGGTCCTCAAGGAACAATACTTTACCCCTACCTCTGCCTAGAATTGACCTCTTTAAAACTAGTTTATCCTTTTCTGGACCGTTTGTATGGAACACTATTCCTGCACATTTGAAGACTATAGCCTCACTTGGAATCTTTAAAACGAAACTTTTCGATTACCTGATGAGCCAAACATAACAACACTGGGCATTTAAACAAACCCTGATGGTTAATGCTTTATGTAATATAATTATGCATTTATCTATATTGTTGGTGTGTGTGTGTGTGTGTGTGTGTGTGTGTGTGTGTATGTGTGTGTGTGTGTGTGTGTGTGTGTGTGTGTGTGTGTGTGTGTGTGTGTGTGTGTGGTATAAGATGAATGTTAAGTGTTATTATTTTGTGTCATTTTTAAAAAAAATTTATTGTTGCATGAAATAATATGTGTAAATATAATTCTTTATTATATTATTATCTTTTAATCTATTTTATCTTGTAGATGTTAGCAACGGCAAGTTTGTAAAATGACGATTTGTTTCTGTCAAAACTTTTTACCGTTGATAAATAAAGTTTCATCATCATCATCATCATCATCATCATCTCTCTCTCTCTCTCTCTCTCTCTCTCTCTCTCTCTCTCTCCTCTCTCTCTCTCTCTCCTCTCTCTCTCTCTCTCTCCTCTCTCTCTCTCTCTCTCTCTCTCTCTAAGGTATTATCATTAATAAGGTACTCCAACAAAGTCTTGATGAAGTAGCAGGCTGGTGCAGTGATAATCACATGATTATTAGTATTCCAAAGGCAAAGAGCATGTTAGTTACTACACGTCAGAAACACTTACCACCTTTAAGATTCTCCTTAGATAGCCAGCTTGTAGAACAAGGAACTAGGCATCGCTTATTAGGCGTTATAGCGGACAACCAATTAACCTGGGAGCCCCATACTGACTCTATATGCAAAACAATCTCCAAAAATCTGTTCCTGTTATCAAAACTACGCCATATAGTTAATACTGATATCCGTAAACTCTTTTTCCATGCGCATATCAAAACGCATTGTGACTACAGTTCTACCATCTGTAATGGATGCAGCGAAGTTCACATGAAAAAATGTTAATTCCTCGTATCGTCGGGGCATTAAATTAATACTTCCCGGTCCTACTTCGACTGATGAAAAATTAAAATCTCTCAAGTTACAAACATTGAAGAAACAGTTTGAATTTAATCGCTGTGTTCTACTGCACAAGATCATGCACGGAAAAGCCCCACCCTATCTAAAAACTATATTTTCCGACAATAATAGGAAAAACACGAGAAATAGCTCGATCGACCTTCCAAAAATTAGATTAGACATCTGTAAAACCAGCCTGTCTTTTTCAGGCGCTAAAGCGTGGAATATGTTACCTCCACACCTGAAATCAATTTGTAAGATTAGCGTTTTCAAAGATCGCCTCCATAAATATTTACTTCAGAAGTGATAGTATGTTCGGCTCCCATATGCTACTATTCGTATAGTTAGTGACAAGTTTCCTATTACCTAACACTCTTCTACTGTTGCTGCAGATTATGAAATAGTTCGACTGTCTGCATTAACATGTCAGGTTCATTATATATATACTGTGCATTGTGCATATAATATATATATATATATATATATATATATATATATATATATATATATATATATATATATATATATATATATATAATATATATATATATATATATATATATATATATATATATATATATATATATATATATACAATTTCTATTTGTTTTCTCTTTCCTCTGAGTTGTGGGGGGGGGGGAGGGGGTCTTTTTACTTACATATATGTTTTATCTTTTGATGTATCGTCTGATGTATTTTTTATATGTGTAGAGTAGCAGGACAGTTTGGAAGATAGGCATTGCTATGCCTAAAACGTTTTATCCTGAATAAAAACGTTTAATCATCATCATCATCATCATCATCTCTCTCTGTCTCTTCTGTCTGTCTGTCTGTCTGTCTGTCTGTCTCTCTCTCTCTCTCTCTGTCTCTCTCTCTCTCTCTCTCTCTCTCTCTCTCTCTCTCTCTCTCTCTCTCTCTCTCTCACACACACACACACACACACACACACACACACACACACACACACACACACACACACCATATTCAAAAATGCAATACAGTGCAATCAGCCTAGGTATATAGTTTAGAGTCATGAAATCAAAGCGCATTATTCGCATTTGCAATGGTATGATGCTTAATTTAAGGAAAAATCATGAATATAAAGGTCCTTAGGCTGAAGTTTGCTGTAGGCGTCCCGAGCCCAGGGGTGGATGGGTTACCTAGCGGGGAGAGGAGGTGTTGGCCAGATGCCTGGGGCTTGCCACCTGACACAGAATGCGCACCTACGCCATACATTAATTTCTTTTCACTGGCAATAAAAAGTGTGTGGGGGGGGGGGGGGGAGCACTACGGGCGAGTACTGTGGCGGATCTGGAGCAGGGTGGACTGCAGAATATATTTAAAATCACGACACTTCGTAGTGAAAACTACTGAAGGACAGAGGGAAGTATCTGTGCAAACAAACCATAGAGTGTTCTGTATACGTTTCCATTTACTCTTAACTTGTTCATGAACAATACATGTACAAAGCATCAGGAAGTTGTGATTCAAGAGACACGTACTATAGCTGTCGGTGTTTACACTGTGCAATCGTGAAGACGGTGAAACATCTCGCAGCTAAATTTGCCCAATGAGGCGAAGGCAAAAGACACACAGTCCGTGTTCGTGAGAAGCAAGATTTGCCCTGAATCAAAAGTCACACTCGCTTTTTGTCTTCATTCAGACCCGCCACGCCACAGCAAACATGGATCGAGCATGATAGTTCAAGGGTGTGCCAGAATAGCTTCGCGCCTATGGGCGCCAAGCTATTCTGGCATCACCCTTGAACTATCATGCGCGATCTGTCTCTTAGAATTGTAATACAGTCCTTCGACGAGAAACTTCAAAATTTGGGGATTTCATTCCTGGGGCTTTTAAGGCTGAAATGTTGAATGCGCGTACAGCCTGGCTAAGCTTTGAAAACTGCCATTTTAAATATGGGATGGACAAGTTCCCGCAACTAGACAATCGATAGCAAAGACAGTTGTACACCTGCTACAGTCAACTTCGGATTTAACAAACGCCAGGTAGCTCAGATTGGTTTGTTACGGCCGAAGGTTTTATATTTTATATAAACAAAATAATTAATATTTATAGTTTACATAGCCAAATCTCAGTCAACATCAATAACAATACAAAAGAAACATCAATCTGTAGCACCATTTACTTATTCAAGATTGAAGATATGTTGTTTACCATAGTGTGCGTACCATATTACTATACCATATACTATATAATAAGGACAACATACAGCCCTTAATGTTAAAAACTTCGTCGTAAATACACACTAATCACACAATGCCTATGACAAAGTATAACAGAACGAACAGGGCACTATGACAGTTACATATACCTGAATACACTTATTTTAATACTCCTCAGTGTAGTAGAAAGGTTTATAGGTGAGATAAGACCCAAACTCAGGATAACAACAGGAAAAAAAAAACAACAACAAAGGGAGGATCAAACAAGATACAACAACTGCAAACCGAGCAGAAGCACCACTCTAAAATGCCTTGTGCATTACAGTTTCGCAAGAACACCGTTTTACACAAACTCTACTAATCCACATTAAAATAAAAAAAGATGAGGCTTTCATTCCAAAGACTACCGTATTGTTTGGAGCACAGACGCGTTTATCTTTTAGGAACATTCAGAGTTGTTCATATTTTTAGGCGTATCATGCTGATCCATTTCCCTCCTCTATAAGCCAACCCCTGATCAACACACACGTCGGCGCACACAAATAAAGACGGACAAACTGCGCTTCCCGCCATTAGTACGCTCGGTGGGCTCGTTAGCGACAGGAATCCATCTCCTTCTACTCTAACCCACCCTCTGATTCACACACACTGGCACACAGAAATACAGACGCACAAACGGGGATTCGCGCCAATCGTAAGCTCTGTGGTCTTGCGTAACATAGCTATTCTGCAGAAGAATGATAGCACGAGCAGCGAAATGAGGTCACTTCAACCTTCACATCACGTCATGGCATCATTAGAACCACTCACTTTCTTGCTGATTTTCACGCCTAGGGCTTACAGGTCACAATTTGACCTTACCCTTACCCCGGGCTGGGACAAACAGCATACTTATGAAAACACTGTTATGAAAAATCATGAGGGGATTAGTGAGAAGATATCGTTTTTTCGTAAAAGAAAATTTCAAGTTATGTTAGCTGTTTTACAAATGACTCCGAAAACGTGGAGCAGAAACCTGTCTGATTTTGACACCTACGGCATGCAGGTCACAATTGATCTAATCGTACCCGACAGCCGAGACAAACTGTAGGTTTATGTAAATACCGTATACGAAATATCATGCGATTATTAATCAGAAGATTAGGGCTTTTTCGTATAAAAAAGATTGTATATTTAGATTAACCCATAAAAGGCGTGAAATTAATCCCATAAACGTAAAAATAAAAAATAATTTGAAAACAAAATTAGTTATCACTCAAAAGGTTCTAGGGATACAATGCTGGTTAATGAACTCATTCAATATGTCCCTTTTATCCAGCTAAACGCAAATTATCTTGTAAAAATAAGAAAAATTACGGACTTTAGTGTGGATCAACCGATTATTGTGAAAGCGCCATTTTCTCTCCAATGAGCATCTTAATCAAAACACAGAAAGTAAGGTCCCAAGATTATTCTTTTGGGGACAATATCCTAAAATTTCAAGCGTGCCCGTCCTCAAACGCGGGCTCTAGTCGCTGTCGCACACACACACACACACACACACACACACACACACACACACACACACACACACACACACACACACACACACACACACACACACACATGTTCTGCTGAGGAGCATAGACATATACTTGATTAGCAAAAAGCAAAAACCCTCATGAGCACCCTCGAATAAAGGGTTCATGAGGGTCTGCGCCTCTTGCAGATAAGGATGTTCACCATATTCCCTCACAGTAAAAGGGTTACCGCCCCAGCACATGACCAATGACCCACAGTGAAGGGTTAGCCCCTATAATACGAGTTCACATGAACGATGTCTATGAAACAAGCAGAGACAGGAAGCATGATGAATGCCAACTCTGAGCTCAGGAACTCAGATATAACTGGGACCAATAAGGAGTTTAGATCCTCGTGAATCCGCTCGTGTGTTGGTTCAGCAGGATCCGCGCCACAGCCATCTGGATGGTGTTCATTTTATGCCTCAAAACGTTGAACGGTTTTCTAATAATCGGTATGGCTTCGGGGTGTGTGTATGTGGATGTGTTTGTGTGTGTAATGGGGGGGGGGGGGGGGCGTGCGTGCGTGTGTTGGCGCGTGCGTGTGTGGGTATTACATTTATATTTATTAGTCATGCAGTCATATGACCAGCGTAAAAGAAATGGCGTGTTGTATGCAAGTCATATACCTGTTTTCCCTTACTTCTTTTAACACACAGTCACAAATGTCTGAAGGGATCAGTTTAACCCTTGACTGTTACTGACGATACCGTTCAGCAGGACAATCCCGTCACTACGCCCCTTTCCCGCCTGACGGTATCGTCAGTAGCAGTCACGTTGTCATCTCAGTACAAAATGTGCACCGACCTGTGACTGTGCCGACGGAGACGTTCACTGATCACAAGAGGCACAGATCTTCATCCACCCCAGCAGTTGCGAGGGCTCATGAGAATCAATGCCTCTTGCTGACAGGACTTTATATCCATGTTTCTTGGACGGCTGGGGTTCTTGGCGTTGATTTAACACAACTATTCAGAACTGACATGGAAGCGTTTAGAAGCTGGAGAGACACTGACGGGTTAGTCTTCATTTTGTGAGTATCAGGATTCACAAGAAAAGTTGCTCTGCGTGTGAAAACGTCTCCTCTAAAAATGGCAGTAGTCCGAGTCGCTTGTTCAAAACAGGACGCTCCTTGCTGTTTGGTTTTCGATTTTACGCTTCAGTGAAATGCAGAAGACATCTCAGCTTGAAAGGCAATTAGAGAAACAATAAATTGCAATACCTGTTTTGTGCATTGTGGTTCGCGAGAAGCAGAGAGACAATGCAGTCATGATTCAGGAAGTTCATCTTGTATGACGGCTTTAACTCATTCAGCCCGGCGCACGTATTTCCCAAATTTTGGCGGCGTCATCTTACGACTATGCACCTGTTGCAGGAAATGGCGCCAAGCTAAGCTGGAACTGCCCTTGAATTATCATGGTCGATTCATCTCCTGCTGTAGTGCGTCAGGGCTGAATGAGTTAAAAATGTTTGAATGCCTGCGAAATTATGTTTGTGCTAATTAAGTCGATGTTTGAGGGCCTATGCATATTTCGGTTTGTAAAGAGCTACTTATAACAGGCTTCTTCCCATTCGGCAAACAGGACGAAATCTACAATATGTGAGATTAAGTGAAGCCAACTGAAGTCTGTATTCCGTTTTTTCATGTCAACATTGCGAAAAA
>BTPG01000003.1:205328164-205358034 GCA_036245525.1 Semisulcospira habei | reverse complement strand
CTGTCGGCAGCGCGTTTTGTCGCGATGGCTCCTGCAGGAGTCATCGGGAAAAAACGATCTGCCGACTGTCAAAGAGATAAGATTCGGTTACACAGCATCCCTTGGTATAATCAAAATCTTGGATCTGTCTCATTACGGTTAAGGAGATAGATCCACCATGATAGTTTGAGGGTGGCGGCAGAATAGCTTGCAAGCTGAATTTCCACTGTAGGGTATAACAAATGTCGGTTTACAACGCGTAGATTTTCTGAGGTTCTCAGAAGCTCTGGCGGCCTTCAAAGTAGCTGCCTGCGTAGCGAAAGGTCTTCGGGCCGACGACGGCCGCAGTTGGCCCGCGCACGTACGTCTCTAAGGCTGTTTTGTGTTGTGGCAAGGCTAGTTAGTTACAACGACCCACCGTAGCAGAGATCTTCTTTATGCTGATCACAGTAGGCGCAGTGAGCGATGGAACATGGTGCGGTGCACCTGTCACCAGAATAGCCAGACTGACAAACTGAAATGAGAAATATCAACCTAATTCAAACCTTTTGTGTATCGGGAACGGTTTTTGTCGCGATGATTCCCGTAGGAATCATCGCGACGAAAATCGCTACCGACACGCAAAGGGTTAAATACTCACATGAAAGGCAACTGAACTACAGGTAAGTATTACGTGTTCAAGTAGACTGGCTTGCATTCTTTTTTAGTTGCACATCCATACATTACAGTCTGAGACGGAATCGTCTGAAAAAAATTATTCCTTTATATATATATATATATATATATATATATATATATATATATATATATATATATATATATATATATATATATATAATATATATATATATATATATATATATATATATTTTTTTTTTTTTTTTTTTTTTTAAGTGTGTGTGGGGTGGGGGTGGGGGGGGAGGGGGTATGCTGTAGTGCTATGAAAGAGACACATTCTGCGTTTGATGCAGCTCCTTGGTATTCACGAGGTCAACTGGTCACTCAACCCCCAAAAAAGATGTGAAGTAAAGAAGGTCTCACCCCAAACTTGTATTTCACACAGATCCAGAGTGAAGTCTGCTTGTTTTTCTCCTAGTTTCTCGTCCCTCTGTATTGTCACGGTCTGGCCGTAGTTAGTTATGGAGCAGGAGAAGGCGGCGTCTCTGAACGGGAAGTGTGTGTCATATCTGAAGCATGTCCGGTTGTCAACAAGGATTGTCGCCGGTATCACGGTGTACTGGTCTGCAAACACAACACAGGACAGCATCACTATAACGCGCCTCGGTATATCGCGGATTGCCGAATAATGTTTAACTCATTCAGCCCGACAGCCGTATTTCCCAAATTTTGGAGGTGTCATCTAATGACTATGCACCAGTTGCAGGAGATGGATCGTATATGATAATTCAAGGGCAGTGCCAGATTAGTTTGGCGCCGACAGGCGCCAAGCTAATCTGGCACTACCCTTGAATTATCATGGTCGATCCATCTCTGGTTGTAGTGCGTCAGGGCTGAATGGGTTAACACATTCCAGGCGTGTCGCATCCGGATTCGCGGCTTTATGCCGCGAATCCGGTTACGGCACGTATTGAAAGAGTTAACAAATATAGGAAAATGCTGAGGTTTCACGGTTGACAACCAGCGTGTACCATAAACATAGACTACACTCCAAACATCTCTAGGAGGCATAGATCCTCACTGGCCCTCAGGCGTCGGAGGATGTATGCCTCTTGGAGGTGCTTGGAGTTGCTTTTGGCACAATCCGGTTGTTCGTCATGATTTTGCTCTCGTTCGTTGTTGGGAGTAGTTGGTTCAAAACGAAATCTCACTACTGCTAACTTGAACACTAGCGAATAGGACCATAGTCGGCTGGGCAGACACTGTTCTCTCGACGTCAGTTTTCCGAATTAGGCGAATGGCCGTCGTTTCTCATTTCAACTTTAGAAACGATGCTTGCATCTTAGGCAGAGAGTTGAGATTATGACTCTTCTTATGTTTCAAAGCATGCTCAAATGAAAATAGATAATGACATCACCATCAAACCCTAATCCCTGACGTCATATTTTGAGATTTATCGTCTATCTGCTGCATTGTTTTGCGTGTGGATGAACGGATGAATGGATGGACGGACGGATGGATGGACGGACGGACTGAATGGTGGACGAATGTTCTGACGGATCTGAAAAATATTGACATGAATTGTTGTCTTCCCGCTGTCAGCACACTGTTGTACTTACGGTAGAGGCGATGGTAAAGTGTCATGTTAAAGACGGGATAATTCCTTCCTAGGTCCACCTGCAACCACGGGCTCCTGTCTTCTTGACTGCTTTGCCTTTGGACTGGACCACTCTGCACTTGATACGCTGTCTGTATACAGTTTGTTTCATCATACGTTCCGTTTGTGTTGCCATTCACAACGTTTCCCGGCGGCCAGTAGGGGTGGTAGGAACTGCTTAGAGAGACGGTCTTTCCCAGGGCCACGTTTACTGGAAAAACAAAAGTTGTGTGTGATGGCTTATGATTTTGGATCTTACGATCTTTAGTCGTAAGGCACAAATTCATAGATCGGCTAATATACTACAAAAGAAATGCTTCTTAAATGGTTTTATTCCCTTCGCTTCCGAGAAAAAAATGAACAGAATCCGACTACAGGAGACAGAGATCCTGGTGAGTCCCCGCAACTGCGGGGTACATGAGGATCAAAGTCTCTTTCTGAAACTATGTTGTATACAGGAGGCAGAGATCCTGGTGAGCCCCCGCAACTGCGGGGTACATGAGGATCAATGTCTCTTTCTGAAACTATGTTGTATCCATTTCTTTTTACGACGGGAAATCGTTTGTTTGTTTGTTTGGTTTGCTACTTTTTTGTTTGTTTGATTGTTTGGTTGGTTGATTGGTCAGTTCGTTGTTTGGTTGGTTGTTTTTTGTCAACAAAGTCTTCATCCACTAGCATTGAAAGGTTAACATGCAAAGCGCACACACAATTTGCATAAACAAGACAATAAAAAGAACGTGCGGTGTAAACAATTAACCATTGTGTTTATTTTTCAATGTCTCTGTACACACCGTGCACGTCTACAGGCCGTATTTATTGGGTCCGTGTTGATGGTTTGTGCGTTTGTCATAATAACTTAAATTCTTTATTGCCGAGAACACCACCTGAGGCACAGATCCTCATTATCCTCATATTCCCCCCCCCCCCTACTGCCCCCCATCCCTTTCCCTCCCCTCCCCCCCCCCCCCCCCCCCCCCCCAGGATCGATGCTCTCTTGCTGAAACCTGAAACGACGTTGCAATCAATTTACGATGATTTCAAAACTGCACTCAGCATCCACTGGCTCCAAAGGGTTAACGGCTACTGACGGTAAGGCTCGACCGAAAAGACGCGTAAACTACGAGTATTTTGTGCTGAACGGAATCGTCAGCAGCAGTCAAGGGGTTAAGGCCCCAAATAAGATCAAATGCGGCATGCGTCCACATGAATAATAAGACTTACCAAGTCCTTGTCCAGTGCAGACAGCCGCCAAAGTGCCGAGCAAAACAAGTATCTTGACGGAGGTACAGTCCATTTTCACGTGTAACATCATCACGTGTTCACCATCACCGCGCAAGCACTGCAGCACATTCAGTGTACATAGTGCAACGTCCAGTTGTCAGGGATAGGCAAGCACGGCTTTCAATCATCAGGAAGTGAATGGTCTTGGCTGTACAGCCACAGCAGGCGTAACATGACAAAGTGACACTGTCAAGGGAGCTACTCTATGATCTCTCGACTCACGGATGCCTAGTAGCCTACTCTAATTAGTGAGCGTTCATTTGCAACGAACAACACCCAATAACAAACGGGAACCAAGTCACGCGGACAACCCGTGTGTATCACAAGCATTGACAGCACTCCGAACATATCCAAGAGGCATAGATCCTCACGAGCCAGGATCCAGGAAGCTGATTGTCCGCCGTGATTTGGCCCTCGTTCGTTGTTGGGAGTCGTTCGGTGTAAACGTGACCTCACTGTTGTCTTGGCTAGACGGCTGTGTTTCTTTCCTGCGTGTAAGGCCTTAGGCTGGGGTATATCATTGCATTTTCACGATGTGTTTCAGTGTACAGTATTTATATAATTATCTACAGTTCACTGTGAATTTGACTTTTACGGTGAAAAAATAAAAATACGCGCGTTGTACACTGACAAGCATCTTGCAAAGAACTTATTTGTCTACACTAACCCCTTGTAGGCTCTGCGTAAATGTGCACTTGATAAATTCAGTAGCCTAAGTAGGACAGTAACGCATCATTCCTTTAAGAGCTTTCAAACGTGTATCAGTGCTAAACCGGACACTGCCTATATAAACTTGATGTGTAATCTGTGCACGCAGACGCTTGTTCTAACGTAGGAATCCGGGGGCTGGTATGGCCTTACCATATCTCTATGACGAGACCACACCAGTCAAATGGCTCAATGTCTCTCTTGTTATAAGTACAGAAAAGTGCCAGTATTGCAGACATAACACAGACCTTGTTATATGCAGACATTCGTTAACTCATTCGAGCCGTGCCGCCTCCGGATACGCGGCATTAGCCGCGTATCCGGAGGTGGCACGTCTCGAATGAGTTAAGGTACTGGTCAGCAAAACCGGAGTCTTGAACTGATGGGGAAAATAAAAAAAAAAAAACATTGTGGTTGTGGTAGACAGTCGGCTGTCCTCACCCTCTTCAGACTCTCTGTGTATTGTGGCTCGGTGGCAGAGCGTTCGACTCTGGTCCGAAAGGTCGCGGGTTCGATCCAGCTGGAGGTCAAACTGTCATCGGTGCCCGATCTTTGAAATCACGTTCGCAGTGGACACAAGACGTTCGGCCCTAAACGTTGAACGTGTTCTCTGTGTAGTGACAGTATCGTCATTATCTCGTCTGATTTCCCTACACCGAGCTCTGCTCTTAAATCATTCGAGACGTGCCGCATCCGGATACGCGGCTTATGCCGCGTATCCGGCTGCGGCACGTCTCAAATGAGTTAGCCCTTCTTCCCCCGCATTATTTATCCCCAAGTATGTCGGTAGCGGTTTTCCTGTAGGATTCATCGCGACTGAAACCGCTAAAGGCACGCCACCGGTTCATTTTCCAGCAGGTTGGCCATAATCTCAGCCCCGACACACCACAGCAAGACATGTTTTGAGCATGATAGTTCAAGGTTGATGCCAGAATAACTATCATGCTCGATTTGTCTCTAGAATTGAAAGTACAGTCCTTCAGAGGGCAACTTCAAAAATTGGGGATATCGGTTCTGAAGTATGGTATGGTATGGTATGGTATGGTATGGTATGGTATGGTATGGTATGGTATGGTATGGTATGGTATGGTGTTTGGAGGCGCACATATCCATCTAATTAACGATGCTCAAGGCGCCGTAGGAATGGAAGCTGATGCTTTGAAGCCTGCTGCTACTAAGCGCTACTTTATGTGCAAACCTCCACCCTACTATTAACTTCGGTGCATGTGATATATTTCTGTTTCCATTTCATCGGCCCTACTGGGCCTTCTCTTTTCGAATAGTGATAATGGGATTTTTAACGTGAGTGCGCACTTGATTGACTCGATGGGAATGAGGAAAAGTCCACATCCCATTCCTGTCCACCAGGGAATTCAAACCGGCCGGGATCTTACGACTGCCAGCGCAGTGTCTTATCCACCAAGCTACGTAGAATGTGTTACACGACTCTCAGCCCACCGCCAGTCGGATGCAGCACGGACATTGGACACGTCGACAGGAAAACGCCTACTGATGTAGTTCTGATACGTGTACACATCTACATGTATGCACAGGTTTCGGAAGCCTATGTTAGTTACTTGTCTCTGCCGTTGGCGAGGCAGCAGCAGAGACCCGTAACGCATGTAGGCTTCCGAAGCCTGTGCTGAACGCAACACACTCAGTGCATCTTGTATTCTCTAGCTTCTTACGTCAAGTGATAGAGTGCCTCGCGCTGAGTTAATGCGTCCGTCTGTCCGCACTTACATCTGTCCGTCTGTCTGTCCGTCATTCTGCCCGTCCGTCTATCCACCCATTCATCTATCTTTCGTTCGTTCGTTCTTGCATTCCCAACCCATTTATCCATCCATCCATCCAACCATCCATCCATCCATCCATCAATTTCACATTTGATATATGGTTATTATTTTAATGAAATATTACCTTTGCATTACACCCCCCCCCCCCCCCCCCCCCCAAAAAAAAAAAAAAAAAAAAAAAAAAAAAAAGCGTATAAGGATTGAACAAATGCATTACCATGACAGTAGACACTAGCGACATTTCCCGCACCGCTTGTTGGGTGTTTAACGGTAAACGTTGTTCGAAACACTTTTCAAATTTGAATGTTCTTCTGATGATTGTTCAAGGCTGGTGTCAGAATCGCTTAGCGCCGTTATGAAGTGTTCCCTTAGGTAGTCATTCATTAATCATCAGTCAAACTTCTAGTACAGTTCAGCGTTGACGTGTCATTAGTGCTTGTCTCTAAACGGATAATTTATATTGCACTTATAAGCGAATAATTATGTGAAGCAAATGTAAAAAAAGATATATTTTTTAGAATAAAAATTAAAAGTACCACCCCCCTCCCACCTTCACCCCCCCCCAATCGCCTACCCCTATCTCCCACACCCCTATCGCCTACCCCCTCCCTCCCCTTCCCTCCCCCTCCGAGACAAAGAAAAATAACAAAAATAAAATAAAAATATATAAAAAACTTAAGACATATTCAAAAGTCAACATTTTTGCGGTTTAGTAATGACATACGAGATATGAAACACGTCAGACCCATAACCCATATAGCATACGAATTACATGGAGTATATTCAAAGGCAACGAAACAATGTATGTATTTATGCGTCTCTCTACCTAGGAATTCACCGAAAAAGTAACCATTTATTTCCTATGAAGAACTGAAGAAGTTCGCCAACGCAGCGTTTTGTGTTTGTGATCTTTGAGCTGCCGCCCCAAAATCGTGCACTGGATGTGTGAATCTGGAGACTGAGACTCCAAAATCGTGTGATGGTCTCTGATTCTGGACCCTACGTAAGGTACAGAATCATAGACCAGCACACAATTAAGAAACGTGTCCCTCCACTGATTCATGTGTTGACGTAGACGCTCATCTGCCCGGCCTGTCGCTGAACCAAGTCATACAGATAGCGGTACTGGGTCTGAAACATGACAATGATAATAATTAGGAGCAAGGTATAAGGCACACACACACACACACACACACACACACACACACACACACACACACACACACACACACACACACACACACACACACACACATACATACATACATACATACATACATACATACATACATACATACATACATACATACATACATACATACAGAGAGAGAGAGAGAGAGAGAGAGAGAGAGAGAGAGAGAGGGAGAGAGAGAGAGAGAGAGAGAGAGAGAGAGAGAGAGAGAGAGAGAGAGAGAGAGAGAGAGAGGGATATAGATGATGATGATGATGATGATGATGAAACGTTTTATTCAGGATAAAAAGTTTTAGGCATAGCAATGCCTATCTTCCAAACTGTCCTGCTACTCTACACATATAAAAATACATCAGACGATACAGCAAAAAATAAAACACATATAACTAAAAAGACCCCCCCCCCCCCCCCCCCACAAAAAAAAAAAAAAAAAAAAAAAAGAGAGAAAAAAACAAACAAACAAACAAACAAAGAAAAAGAAAGAAATTAAACCAATATATATATATACACACTCGTATGGACCTGACATGTTAACGCAGACAGTCGAACTATTACAAAACCTGCAGCAATCTGCTGTGCTGGAGCAACATCCTAAGCAGAAAGATAGAACATTCACAACGACAGCAAATATTTATGGACGTGAGCTCTGAAAATAGATAACTTTGAAATAGACTTTAAATGAGAGGGTGTTACGATTGTGGTTGTGTTATCCTGTGAGAGCGTGCGTGTGTTGATCGTAGGTAACGATCCGATGTTTATTTGAGCTATCACGGTTACTATTCACGTGCCTTTTTAGTAAGATTTCCTTTTGTTCGTGAGTAGAGCCGATTTCGTTTTGTTAAGTTTAGTCTGGAACGTTCTAGAAAGGTCGCACTGTCTAGTGACCTCGCATGTGTCACGTCGGGTAGTTGGCAACCCTTCGCGACATTTTCGCTACTTTTTGTTTTTCTGTGCGCGTGAATTGAGCAGCCTTTATTTTGTTTTGGGAATGTTCTCGTACTTTCTAGAGCTATCATAGTACGTGGTGATAGGGATACCATACTTTTATGTGTCTTCATTATACTTTAGAATTTAGAGCTGAAGTTAGCAGCCGAGTTTTTGTAGCCTGTTATAGTTTTTTTTCTGGAAAGTTTATTTTAATGAGTTTCGGCTGCGTGTTTCGTTCTGATTGGTTGCGTTGTATGATTTCCGTAGATGATTCTAGAATTTCGTAGTATATATAAGGAGGACGCTGGGAAAGCCCGTTCGTACATTGTCTTGCTTTGTCAGTTGTAGAGACACGTAGTTTATTGCGAGAGACGCTGTGTATGAGAAACTTTGTGTCGCAGTGTGGACATTGCAGAAGAGACTTTGTATCAGTATTTGTGCATTTGGAATTGCACTGTGTGGATATCGCATCGCTGAGTTAAATATTGTTGGAACTGTTACTCCAGTATTGTCTACATCCTTAAGCCACGTGTGACGGATTGCAGCTGAACGAGGTTTATTTTAAAGAACCTTACGTGCGTGCGTCTGGTGTGTTTATCATACTTCGACTACAACTCCACCACGTAACAGAGGGCAAATTATTCCATGACTTAGCACCGGAAAATGATATGCTAGATTTGAAGATGTCAATTCTCGGTTTTGGGAGATGGAGTAAGCTGTTCCTCGTGTTCTCTCTATTCGTGTGCGAAAACAGCTCACGGAGATAGCTCGCTGCATCGTTTAGAATTTTTTACACAAGTAAGCATCTATTAAGTTCCAATTGTTTACTAAGTGGTAGGATATTAAGGGCCTTCAGTCTTTCATCAGTAGGGGACAAACCAGGAAGAATAAGCTTAATACCACGCCGGTAAAGGGAATTTTTTTTTTTCAAATGAATGTCTCCACAGCCGTCCCAGATATTGGAAGCATAATTACAATGTGTCTTGATGTGTGCGTTAAAGAATAATTTTCGAGCATCAATGTCAACTATACGACTTAATTTGGATAATATAAAGAGATTCTTCGAAATAGTTTTACATGCAGTTTCTATGCGAGGCTCCCAGCTGAGCTGTTCGTCGACTGTCACTCCTAACAAACGATGTTTTGACACTTGCTTTATGGGCTGAGAGTAAAAGGGACAGTTCAACGGGTTGCAAACCACGTTGATGCTTTTGGCGTGTCGTCACCAACATACCTTTCGTTTTAGGAATACTAATAATCATATGATTTTCTTCACACCAAATTGACACTTCATCTAAGCTATGTTGGAGGACAGTGCTCACGGTTGAAACATTTTTATCAGATACATGTAATGATGTATCATCAGCAAATAGTTCACAGTTTGTGTCGGGGTGTGATATTGACAGTGGAAGGTCATTTATAAAGATGTTGAATAATAACGGTCCTAGGGTGGATCCCTGAGGAACACCATGGGTTACCAGTCTTTCCGCTGAGTATTTATCATTCAAGAACACTTTCTGCGTTCTGTCTAAGAGGTAGGAAGAGAGAAAAGCGACTGCATTTGAGTCAATGTGATATAAAGGTAACTTCTTTAGTAAGATTGAGTGGTTAATGAGATCGAAGGCTTTTTTAAGATCTAGAAATACTACACCTGAAAGTTTTGACTCATTTATGGCAGTAAGCCATTTGTGGGTTATGAGCGTTAAGGCTGTCTGTCACGAATGTTTAGGCCGAAAAGCTGATTGTGCTGTACTAATAAGGCGGTTTTTCTCCAGGAACTGAAGTAAATGATTATGTATATGCTTTTCAAGTGGTTTGGACACTGCTGATAAGATTGAAATAGGTCTGTACTCACTCGGGTCGCTCAGATCTTTGCTTTTTGGTAAAGGAGTAACTTTTGCTATTTTCAATACATCGGGAAACATGCTCTTTTGAATCGAAAGATTATATATAAAGGTCAACGATTCAACAATATAAGGGAGCCCAATTTTCAGGATTTTACTGCTAATACCGTCTACACCACAAGATGTTTTACTTTTCATGTTGGTTATAGATTTTCCTACATCAAGGACGGTCATTAGGGGGACTGAGAAAGTATTGCCAGCGTTTATCTGACTGTGCTGTTTCAATTGTTCTGAACATACGTATTCACCTGGCTCTCTGGTGTTCGTCTGTGACAGGGTTTTAGCAATGTTAAGAAAGTGTTAATTAAATACATCAGCTGTAAGGTGCGAGGGGACACTCGTTGATTTGCTAGATTGTCCTTTAGTAAATGTGTTAATCACCTGCCACACGCTGCGTATGTCTTTGCCGCCCGCAATAATCTTTTCAGCATACTGCCTCTGTGCTTTACATACTAATGATTTAACTATGTTTCGCTGTTTTTTGTACTCGTTAAATTTCTTTTGTTGTTTCAATAGATCTCTTAGTTCCATCGCACTTTTAATCTCATCCGTCAGCCACTCAGGCACAGTGGGGTGTTTAACACGCTTAGTGCGCCTCGGGGCATGTCTGTCAAGAACACCGAGGAACAACTTATACCAGTGGGACAGCGCTACATTGGGATCGTTATAGTTATACACATCGGAAAATGGCGTTTGGGAAAGGTCATGCAAAAAATCATCTTGGTTAAATTTTTTGAATGATCTGTAGCTCCTTATGAAGTTTCTTTGGCAACTTCGCAGATAGTGAAAAACAAATAGGAAAATGATCACTGACAGAGATGCTGGGTACATAGACATTGCAAAGGGCACTGTCGTTGGTTGTATAAACATGGTCAATTAATGTAGATGAAGTAGCAGTGACCCTGGTGGGTGACTGAACTACTTGTGTAAGGCCTAAGAACGTTATCATGGATTTCCATGACGTGTTGCCAGGTTTCAATAAATCAACATTAAAATCACCGTGTATATGTATATCACCCTTGGAGTTTTGTACTTTGTCAACCATTACAACAAAATCATCTTGCCAGGACACTGTAGCTGCGGGGTTTCTGTAGATAAAACATACGAAGGTAAGGGTTGACTTGGCGGTTGCTTTTATCTCAAGCCACAGGCTTTCCACATGGGTGGATTCCAGGTCACATCGTCGTGTCATGTTGTTAGCAATAGTATTGTGAACATAAGCACAAATGCCAGTATGGCCAGGTGCTGAAGCATCTCGCCTATGAACGGAGAAATTGTGTATGGTGATAGCTTGGTCACTTATATTCTCTGTCAACCTACTTTCTGTAAAACCAAATATATGATATGGGGAGGGTTGGTTGAGTAGTACTGTAACGTCTGATACTTTACTGCAAAGGTGATACACATTGAGGTGGCCTATTCTAAGCAAATGATCGCTGACACTACTAAACATGTTAGGTAACTTTGCAACCAAATACTAGTTTCAAATATACTAACAAACAAAATGACAGTTTAAACAACAATAAAAGTGTCACTATGTGGCATGCAGATACACAGCACTGAAACATGCGCGAAAGATTAAAAAAAAAAGAAAAAAAAAAGAAAAAAGGAAGAAACAAAAATAGCGGATCGTAGATGCAAGTGAAAAAAAGTCTGCAGATATGAGGTCTGCGTGCGCAACGTACCGTTGCTAAAAACAAAACGCGATGAAGCGTACCAGAGTAATCTTATTCTATTTGCTACCGACACAGTCAGTGATAAGAATCACTTTAATAGCGACTAAGTTGTGCACTCCTGTTCGATACACAGGCTAACATAGTTTGTAAAGTCACAGAGCGCTGCAATTGTCATAATTATACGCGCATTTCGATGAGAATTGCACGCGGGTGTGTCTATCCACACTGACCACTAAGCCAGTCATCACACACTGATCAGTCATCAGGGGTCAAGTGCTAATCCTGAACCTCTTAGTAACATGATTATGTTGTGTGATTGTATCGCGATTAATCGTCGCACAAAGAGACGCATGCAATGGGTGTCACTGATCCGTTACGGTCTAGCACACAACAAATACGAACTAAACGTGGTTGTGACTCCGTCGTGACGTCACACATTAGACACGTTAGCTATATCAGAGAGAGAGAGAGAGAGAAAGAGAGCGAGAGAGAGAGAGAGAGACACACACACACACACGCACAAAGAGATAGAGAGCCAATTGCTTCGTTCTGCTGTTGTTGTTATTATTATTAATACTGTCAATATTAATTCTTTGTTAACATCATTTTAGCGAGACAATGTCTGGTCTGCGATTTTGGACTGTACGGCTCAAGGCTGTGAAGTCCATAAATCACAGAACAGCTCGCTCATTTAACGCAAACTACTACTTTTGGAGTCGGCACTTACTTCTGACGTCACGGCTTGTGGTCTGATGCTCTGCAGGTGTCTGACGGACATGTAGACGTCAATCTCTCGGTCACACGCCATGCGGTGGATGACGTCACAGATGGCGCAGAAAAGCCCGCACTTGGACACGCCATCACTGAACAAAAAGATGGGAGTGACATCATTGAAGTAGCAGTTCATCTTGAAGTAATGTAGTAAATACAGTGGCGAGATCTTTTTTCTACCTCTGTCTTCTTTTCTTCTTCGTAATTTACTGCTGCAATTTGGCAAAGACAGTACGTCCGTTTAGTGAAAAGCGAGACTTTCAAAATCTCCCATTTCACAAACAAGATGGGACACCAGCCCAAAGTAGTTCCTATTTTCAAGCTTATCCTTCTGATCCATCTCTTTCTTCTCTAACCCACCCTCCGATCCAGACATACTGGCTCAAAGAAATAAAGACGGACCCACGGCGATTCCCGCCATTCGTAAGCTCTGTGATCTGGCGTAGTGATAGCTATTCTGAAAAAAAAAAAAATAGCACGAGCAGCGAAATGACGTCACTTCAAGCTTCACATCAAGGCATCATTAGTCCCACGACGCCGTCATCATAGTGACGACTCAATTTTACACGTCAATTATAGCAGTACTAACATTTTACCTATTAGAAGATCAAACTTGGCAATGTTTTGGCTGTTTTTCACTCCTAGGGCTTACAGTTTGATCTAATACTACCCCAGAGCCGGGACAAACAGCAGGCTTATGCAAACAGTGTTTATGAAAAATCATGCCGGTATTAATGAGAACAAACAGAAAAATAAAAATAAAAATGTATAAGAAAACGCAAAGCATTGTTAGCTCGTTTATAAATAACTCAGAAAAAGTGGTGCCGAAATTTATCTGATTTTCACACCTAGGGCTTACGGGTCACAATCGTCCTAATCGTACTCGACAGCCGAGACAAACTGTAGGCTTATTTAAATGCCGTATATGAAAAACCATGCGATTATTAATGAGAAGATCGCTTTTTTCGTAAAAAAAAGTTTTAATTGTTTTTAGATGATTCCTAAATAATTCGTGAATTCCAAAAATATTTAATTCTCACTCAAGCATTTCTAGAGGTACAATGCTGGTGAACGAACTCATTCAATATCTTCCTTTTATCTACCGATATGCAAAATATTTAGTAAAAATAAGAAACATAACGGACTCCAGTGCGGATCAACCGGTTTTTGTGAAACGGCTATTTTCTCGCCAATCGTCTTAATCAAATATATAAAAAATACCTGCCCCGAGATTTTTCTTTTAAGGACAATATCATACAATTTCAAGCGTGTCCGTCCTCAAACGAGTGCTCTAGTCGCTCTCTCTCTCTCTCTCTCTCTCTCTCTCTCTCTCTCTCTCTCTCTCTCTCTCTCTCTCTCTCTCTCTCTCTCTCTCTCTCTCTCTCTCTCTCTCTTTCTTTAAAACTAGTATGTCATTCTCTGGTCCGTTTGCTTTGAATTCCATCCCTGCACATTTGAAAACTATTACCTCACCAGGAAGTTTTAAAACAAAACTTTTTGATTACCTGATGAGTCAGACTTAGTACGTTTCTCAGGTACTGTAATATTTCCTGTACCTCATGTATTTCATACAGATGGTTTTATATGTGTGTGCGCGTGTGTGTGTGTGTGCTCTTGTTTGTTTGTGCGTGTGGGTGTATGTGTGAGCGGCGCGCGTGCGTGCGTGTGTGCATGTGTGTGTGATGAGTATTATTATTTTTCTGTATATAATGATGCTATTGGGTTTTGTATGTACATATATATTTTATAGTTTCCCTTCTTTTTTATCCTGTAGATGTTAGCAACGGCAAGTTTGTAAAATGACGATTTGTTTTCTGTCAATACTTTTTACCGTTGAAAAATAAAGTTTCATCATCATCTCTCAAGTGATCTGTGGGTGTAGCCGCTTGTTTTGTGCTGTTAACATATTGTTTTAATGTTGCTTTTAATGGTGTAGTTTAGCAAGGACAAACACGAAAAGAGGCCTGTGCGCCTATTGTTTCCATCCTTGAGAAATAAAGTATCATAAGTATCATTCATTAATCTCTCTCTCTCTCTCTCTCTCTCTCTCTCTCTCTCTCTCTCTCTCTCTCTCTCTCTCTCTCTCTCTCTCTCTCTCTCTCTCTCTCTCTCTCTCTCTCTCTCTCTCTCTCACACACACACACACACACGCATACGCTCCGCTTGGCGCCAAAAAAGACGTTCTCCAGCAATGTTTCTGTAGCTAGACGTGACTTTATTTTCTTCTTGTTACTTCTTTGCCAGAATTTCTGCGCCGCACTCCAAAAACGGTCATGTGCATGCTCCGGAATGCGCTCCGACGAGCCCCATTTGAAAGTTGTTCCTATTGTTAAATAGGAACAACAAAAATGGACTTATTGTCTATTACCGACTTCATTGCCCAATTATGATAGTGTAGCCTGTGTTGCTCTGCGTATGGCAGCTTTGTATCACAGGTGGCCATACGCAACATTCCCGTAACATCATGAAGCCTTTATCACCCTGCGTTACCCCAAATACAAGCGCTCTCACCTCAGCAACCCGTCTATGAGCTATTGTTGAACTGCTTCCCTTTGCTCGAAACTGCTTACGGTGTTATGGAAGTCATTTGACTCGGAGCACCTGACCCATGCAGTACGCGACCTTGAGAAGGGAGTGTACCTGAAGTACAGATTAGACGGCTCTCTCTTCGACCTCCGCCGACTGAACGCCAGGACCAAGACCATCGAGAGACTGATCTTTGAGGCGCTGTTTGCTGATGACTATGTGCGCTGATGGCGCACACGGAGTCTGACCTCCAGACCATCGTCGACAGGTTTTCGGAAGCCTCTCGACTGTTTGGCCTCACCATCAGTCTCAACAAGACCGAGGTCCTGCACCAACCAGCCCCAGGTACAAGAGCCCCCCCCCCCCCCACCCACCCACCCACCCACCCACCCAAAGTGTATATCGAAGGCACCGAGCTGAAGACTGTCGACCAGTTCAGGCATCTCTTCTGACGGTACTATCGACAAGGAAATCGCAGCTCGCATCAGCAAAGCCAGCCAAGCCCTGGGTCGTCTGCGCACTCGTGTGTTGAATAGCAACAACGTCAAGCTCTCCACCAAGATCAAAGTCTACAAGGCAGTAGTCCTCGCAAAGCCTCCTCTACGGCTTTTGAGTCATGGACGCTGTACAGAAAGCACCTCAAGCAGCTTGAACGTTTCCACATGAGATCAATGCGCTCACCCATGGGCATCAAATGGCAAGACAAGGTGACAAACCTGGAAGTCCTGGACAATGCTGGCTTAGTCAGTGTTGAAGCCTTGATCTTAAAGACACAACTTCGCTGGACAAGTCAAGTCATACGCATGGATGATTCTCGTATGCCACACCAGCTTCTGTATGGTAAACTCTCAAAAGGCCACAGGAAGCATGGACGGCCAAAGAAACGCTTTAAAGACTGCATAAAAGACAGCCTCAAGTACTGCGTCTTCCCGATAAAAGAACTTGAAGCACAAGACAGATCTGGCTGGCGTGCCGCCACCAGGAACGCCTGCACGCTCTTTGAACAAAATCGGCGCGAACGGATCACCAGTGCTAGAGCTCGCAAAAAGACCGCGTCGACTCTCCCCACAGCTACGTTCCAGTGCCCCCATTGCCCTCGCAGATGTGGCTCCAGGATTGGCTTGGCCAGCCACACCCGCACCCACAAATAGAAGTCATGCACAATTACAATGACGACATCATCGGCTTCGATGGTCTACCCATTACATTATCTATACCTGTGACTATCCGAGACAGGGGCACAACCCTTCACATGACTGCCATAACTTCGGTTTTCTCCCTCAGCGCTTACGGTGGTGGTTACACTCATAAGACGATTACTGATGTATGAACTGGCGAGAACAACACCCAACTGCAAGAGGTATAGATCCTCATGAGCCCCCGCAACTGCGGGTGCTCATGAGGATCTGTGCCTCTTGCTGACACCACTGTTGTATCCATGTTCCTTTGACGGCTGGTCATCATTGACGTTGAACTTACAATGATTTCAAAAACATAATCTGCGTCCACAGGCAGTGAAGGTCTTCAAACTTATGTGTGTCGTCCAGAGCGGACGCGCATTGTATGAATCAGCTAGAATTAACCTACCTGCACTGAATGACCACTGGCTGATGAGGCTTTCCGCCCGTGCGTGTGTTGTCCTTGCCGCCCGAGTGTGTGTTGTCCAGAGCTTGCACCAAGTGCAGCAGGTCTGAAGTGTTGGCTGGAACCTCCTCTGTCCAGTCCTCGTAACGCAGCACGCGCACAGCACGTGACCCTGATGTCACGCCCTACACAAGCAATCAGAGAGTTGCCATAATGATTCAGGGCTGTGAAGGAATCTGATGGAAAAAGAGGGAGGGGCAAATATGGCTTGGTCGTACCTCCTTTGGACTTGTTACAGCAGGAGTATTCATTGTCACTACATCCTGTGAAATCTGGCGTGAACTGCACGAGCGAGCTGATCCTGCACAAGCAACTAAGCAAGGTGCTCCGCTACAATGTCCACTGGCTGTCAAAGGGAGGCAACAATCTGCACGAGGCATAGATCCTTTACATCTGCTTTAGCGGAGCACCTGGCTTAGTGGCTTACGCAGGATCAAAGCTCGCTTGTGCAACTGACCTCTGTGCAGCATCTCTTCTTGGTCCTTCATACACAACAGTTTTACTATGCCATAGCTCTGTCACTCTCCGCTCACTGGCGTTTTTGTTACAGCAACACGGAAAAAACAACAACACATTACCATACAGCAATTTCAAATGTTTGCATTTAGCATTGGTGTGATGCTCCTGTTTAGTAAAAAAAATGTATACCTGCTTTTCCAATTTGAGCGCGTAGGAAGTGATCCGGTCCCCAATCTGAGACGTGGACTGCAGGCGGACTGTGTAGGGCCCTGTCTGAATGACCTCGTCTTTGCTTCGAGGCCAGTACCAGCAATAGGGCTGAAAGAGGCACCGACATTATGATAGAAATCACACCACATTAACCTTCTTGTGCACGCAGCCACCGAAACAGGTATCTCATTGAAGGCGCCTGTTACGATTATGGTTGTGTTGTTTTGTGAGAGCGTGCGTGCATAGATCGTAGGTAACGATCCGACGTTTTATTTGAGCTATCACGATGCCTAATCACAGACCTTTACAGTGAGTTTCACTTTCGTTTACAAATAGTGCAGTCTTGAATGTCTGTTGCCGCACGGAGTTGAGTCAGGAAAGATCTGGATGATACTTCAATATTATTTTGTTTACCACGCGCGTGTGTTAGCGGTTAGTATCCGTGCACTTATAGCTTGTTTACCAGACTGTACGGTCAAGGTCGCGACCTGTTTCGTGTACGCATGCGTGAAGTTAGGATGAGTGAGGGATTCACCTATTTTTTTAGCTAGTAAATAATAGCCAGATTTTTACAGAATATTCCAGTCTGAATGTACCTTTGAGTTTTAGTTGCGTGTTTTGTTCTGATTGGTTGTGTTGTACGATTTTGCTCGATTGTGCTAGAAAACAGACCACTATAAAAGATCGTGCTAGGAAGCATCCGTGTACATTGTCCAGTCGTAGGATTGCGATGTAACAGAGTCTGTACATTGTTCAGTTGTAGAATTGCGATGTAACAGCGTCGGTACAGTGTTCAGTTGTATAATTGCATTGTATCGTAAAACGCTTCGATATTGAGAGAACGTTACGCAAGATATCGTGCTTCATTGTCAGTAACGGAGATCTGCAGTGAAGGCTGATGTACATAGTATGAGAGTCGCTTTGTGTCAGAGTTGAGAAGATTTTGTACTATTGTTGGTGCAATTGTGAACGCTTTTTGTGGAAATCGCATCGCTGTAATAAAATATTGTTGGAACTGTTACTCAAGTATTGTCTACATCCTTAAGCCACGTGTGACGGATTGCAGCTGAACGAAGGTTATTTGAAAAGAACTCTACGTGCGTGCCGTCTGGTGTGATATCATACTACGACCACGAATCCACCACGTAACATTTTGGCGACCCCGACGAGACCTTCTTCAGTTGATCCAGTGGAAAGAGTGGCAGGAGAAAACAGCCAGCAGTGAAAAGCAGAGATGGCGACATCGGAAATGGAAACATTTCTGAAAATTGGAAAGGAATGTGGACTCGAAGAAGCTCAACTCCTCGAGTTTGTAAATGAGAGAGAGAAGGAGAGATTGGAGAGAGAAAAGGAGAGACGAGAGAGAGAAGAAAAGGAGAGACTGGAGAGAGAGGAGAAAGAAGAAAAGAGACGAGAGAGAGGAGAAAAGGAGAGACTGGAGAGAGAGAAAGAAAAGAGACTTGAAGAAGAAAAGAGACTGGAGAGAGAAGAAAGAGCTAGAGAGCGTGAAATTAGAAAGCTCGAAATTCAAGCAGAAGAAGCAGAGAAACAGCGAAGAGAAGCAGAGAAACAGCGAAGAGAAGCAGAGAAACAACGAGAAGAGGAACGAGAAGAGGCAGAGAGGCAGCGACAACATGAAATTCACTTAAAGCAGATGGAGATAGAGGCACAGAGCCAGAGGGTTTCTGAAGCAACAGCCTTAGCCAGCAGAGAACAAACAGCCCGTGCGCCAAAGCTTCCACCTTTCGTCGAGAACTCAGATAAGATGGACGCTTACCTAGAACGATTCGAACGTTTCGCAAATAGCAACAATTGGAAACAAGAAACTTGGGCAATCAAACTGAGTGCGCTTCTAACTGGCAAAGCACTTGAATTCTACACTCGCTTACCAAGAGAAGAAGCCGAAGACTATACACAGTTGAAAACCGCCCTGCTGAGACAGTACGACTTCACTGAAGAGGGTTACAGGCGACGATTTCGGAACTGCAAGCCTGAAGAAGGAGAAACACCCGGCCTATTCATTGAGAAAATCAGAAGTTACCTGGAGAAATGGATAGAGCTGGCTGGTTTAAACAGAGAGTACCAAGACCTGTGTGACCTCATCATTAAAGAACAAGTTTTCAACGCATGTTCTAAAGACCTGGCCACCCACCTCAGAGAGCAAAAAGACCAGTCCTTGAAGGCCCTGGCAGACTTCGCTCAAAGGTACCTCGACGCCCACAACATGAAGTTCGGGTCCAGTAAGCAGCAGCCTGTGTCTGCACCAGCAGAGGAAATCCACAATGTGAGAGATACCCCGAAATACAAGCCAGGGAGAACCTGACATGTTTTCTCTGCGGGAAAAAAGGTCACAAAGCAATACGGTGTCCTTCTAAAGATGTTCCTCGAGGCGACAACATCAGAAGACCTAACCAAGATCGCGGGATAGCAGGCAGAAGTAATACTACGTCTCAACACAGAGCCGCCGCTGTACTAGCAAATGGTGTGACGTCATCCAGTGACTTCGAATCTAGAGAAAAACAGGCGACACCGGAGCTGATTGAATCTTTCAGAAAGAATGGACGCATCCCAGTAGGAGATGGGACTACATTCTTACCAGTCTCGAACATCGCGCTGCCTGAGAATGAAGTGCCGAATATGCCGGTGGTGTCAGGATTTGTCGGCAAAGCATCAGTGAGAGTGTTGAGAGACACTGGTTGTAGTTGCGTCATCGTGAAAGAAGACCTAGTAGCTGAAGATCAGAAGCTACAGGAGTGGACCACCCTCATTTTGGCTGATGGTACTGTAAGGGTCACCCCTTTCGCCAAAGTCAGTGTTAACACCCCGTATCTAACAGGAGAGGTGAAGGCGTTGTGCGTGAAAACACCAGTCTACGACCTTATCATCGGAAACATTGATGATGCCAGAAACCCAGACGATCCAGATCCGAAGTGGAAACCTGAAACCTGTGCAGTTACGAGAGGTCAGGAAGAGGAGAGCTACCACACCATCCCTCTAAAAGTGGCTAACAATACAGAAACAGCCATGGTGAAAGAGAAGTTAGAGGAAGAGAAGTGCAAGACGCTGGAGCAACAGCAGAATCAGGGGAACATGACTATGACGCGCAAGCTAGATAGGCTAGAAGTTGAACAGCGAGCAGTCATCAACCATCTTCAGCAAAAGGAGTTGGACAGTCTGCGGAACGACGTTGAGTGCCACCGTGAAGAACAAATGGGGTTGCTGAATCGCCGGGTGAACGAAGACCGCGAGCGAGACGGAGCTCCTCTGTCAAAGGAGATGTTGAAGCTGCAGGAAGAGGATAATGAGAGAGGTAACGAGAAACTGGTGTATGAACATAAAAATCAAGAGGTCGTGGAAGATTTGATCACCATGAGAGAGACGATGCAGAGCCTGCTCGTTGATGAGGACGATGATGGCAATGTCGATGGAGTGATGTCCCCCAAAATGAAGCTCAGCCTTTCTGCGGACGTGGACGCGACAATCAGGAAAGATAACAAGAGCCGCAAGAGCAGTGAGGACGGAAAAGATGACGACAGCGCCGAAAAAGAAGAAGCAGCTGATAAGAAAGGTAGTGAAGATGACGCGGGGGAGGCAAAGGTCAACAGCCATGTTGTGAAGAGTAAAAGTGAGCCGATGTTGGAGATGAGAGATGATTATGGTGATAATGACGAAAATGCCGAGGAGGAGGAAAAGCTGGTCTACGACGAAGCGGAACTTATGAGACTGATCGACAGCGATAAGCCGACAGTGTTCGACCCAGGACCAGTAACCATTGAACTGGAACTGTGAACTGTATTCATGATTTGACATTGTTCCAGAGGTGAACTTTGACATTCATTTTTTTTTTAGTTTAATCTATGGTTCGCAGAACTTTGGAGCTGGTTATTTGAGCAGGGTAATTTAAATGAAAATGTTTGTGTCCAGAACTATTTAAAAGAAACATTTTGTGTCCATGAAAATTTAAAGGGACATGTCTGTGCAGGACAGTGTGAAGGAGCATGTTTTCATTCGGGACATTTTGAAAGAACTGTGAGATAATTATTTTTGTGTAGTTGATTTGATGTTATTTTCGATGTGAAATTTGTATTGTTTTTGGTTTTTGTGTAGGTTTAGACAACCACAATCGTATTTTTGGATTTGAGAAGAAGTTTTGTGAAATTTCGTTCTAAAAGGGGGGGGGGGGGGGTAATGTTACGATTATGGTTGCGTTGTTTTGTGAGAGCGTGCGTGCATAGATCGTAGGTAACGATCCGACGTTTTATTTGAGCTATCACGATGCCTAATCACAGACCTTTTCAGTGAGTTTCACTTTCGTTTACAAATAGTGCAGTCTTGAATGTCTGTTGCCGCACGGAGTTGAGTCAGGAAAGATCTAGATGATACTTCAATATTCTTTTGTTTACCACGCGCGTGTGTTAGCGGTTAGTATCCGTGCACTTATAGCTTGTTTACCAGACTGTACGGTCAAGGTCGCGACCTGTTTCGTGTACGCATGCGTGAAGTTAGGATGAGTGAGGGATTCACCTATTTTTTTAGCTAGTAAATAATAGCCAGATTTTTACAGAATATTCCAGTCTGAATGTACCTTTGAGTTTTAGTTGCGTGTTTTGTTCTGATTGGTTGTGTTGTACGATTTTGCTCGATTGTGCTAGAAAACAGACCACTATAAAAGATCGTGCTAGGAAGCATCCGTGTACATTGTCCAGTCGTAGGATTGCGATGTAACAGAGTTTGTACATTGTTCAGTTGTAGAATTGCAATGTAACAGCGTCGGTACAGTGTTCAGTTGTATAATTGCATTGTATCGTAAAACGCTTCGATATTGAGAGAACGTTACGCAAGATATCGTGCTTCATTGTCAGTAACGGAGATCTGCAGTGAAGGCTGATGTACATTGTATGAGAGTCGCTTTGTGTCAGAGTTGAGAAGATTTTGTACTATTGTTGGTGCAATTGTGAACGCTTTTCGTGGAAATCGCATCGCTGTAATAAAATATTGTTGGAACTGTTACTCCAGTATTGTCTACATCCTTAAACCACGTGTGACGGATTGCAGCTGAACGAAGGTTATTTGAAAAGAACTCTACGTGCTTGCCGTCTGGTGTGATATCATACTACGACCATGAATCCACCACGTAACAGCGCCCCGAATCAATAGCCGCGGAAGTGTACAACGTTGCCGACGTCAACGCTAAAAGACACTTTCGCAGCTATTGATGCGTGGCGTCTTGAATGGGTTATCTCTTGTGGTGATTGCATGTGCAAAAGGGGCGAACCTCTGATATTTTTGTGTTCTGATTGTTAACTCCTTCACTGCCAGTTCAATAGAACTGACGCCTCGTGCTGATCTCAGGCAGGCTGTTGCCTATGTGACAGTTTCAAGGACGCTAGTTTATAATAAGTTATTGGTCGGAAGGGTTCGCTACACGGACCTTTGTAGACCTGAGGGAGATCAAAGGAATCATTGTACCCCAAAGGCCGAAGGCCTGAGGGGTACAATGATTCCTTTGACCTCCCGAAGGCCTACAAGGGTCCGTGCAGCGAACCCCTCCGACCAATAACGTATTTGTTTTTCATTCCTCCACTATTTTCGTAAAAGAAATCAAGAAGACATCTTGCGACCTGGATCACGCCTGACATGACTGACGTCAAAGGAATATACATTTATACATAATAGACTTATGACGTACTTAAATATGTCATGATGTTGACGTCTCCAGTACCGAGTGTGCTTGTTTTGAACAACACTAAGTAACTTTGTACTTTAGAACGCTTGGCGATCTTTTATAGAACAAAACTGGCATCCAAGATGCGTCATCGAGAGGGCTACTAAACGTCCGCCATTTTTCGCTACAGGGGTTTTTATATCACGGTCACATGGTACGGTTTGCGCTAAAGTGACTGGTCGTGTGACGTAGGGAGGAAAACAAAGTAAGTTATCAAACGCTTAACTGTTGGGGCCAGGTGGACACCCAGGCCCAGCTGCAAGAGACATAAATCCTCATGAGCCCCCCCCCCCCCCACCCCCCTGTCGCACTAACTTACTGCTGTCGCGGGGACTCATGAGGATGTATGTCTCTTGTTAGTCCCATGTTCTTTGTGCTTATTTTTGTCCTATTTACATCTGTGTTCTTCACGCGAATGTCGGTCACTGTGCAGTCTTTTCAGACGCGAAATTCGTGATCACTGGCAGCGAAGGGGTTAAATGAGCCTCTTGGTTGCTACTGACGATGTCGTTTGGTGATAAGACGGTTAATTCCGTGCGTTTTCCGACCAGCGTAATCGTCAGTAGCAGTGAATGGGTGAATATAGTATGTCCACTGTCAACAAAATGAACCGACTATACATCTGTTAAAAATGTGTTGCAATGCATGTCATCAACTCAACGTCAAACCTACCCAACTGTCCGTCCACCAATCCATCCATCCATCCATCCATCCATCCATCCATCCATCCATCCATCCATCCATACATCCATCCATCCATCCCCCTTACGAAGTTAAACCCAACCAACTAACTAACTAACTAACTAACTAACTATTTTTCTTACCTTGACGAGTTCATCTTCCGCCTTGGCGGCAAGGGAGACAACAGTCTGCACGTGCTCTCCGTACACCATGCGCCAGAAATCCACCAGTGTGTCGGGCAGCGGTAACTGGGTCACGATACAACCACGCCTGTGCCAGAACGTCTGGAAAGAAAAGAAAATACAGACCGATCGATGTGTGTAGTGACTAACTGATAAGGGGCGGATCAACACTTAGGGGCGGATCAGTTACCTTTGGAGAGGGGGGTGGGAAGGGGCGTTGCGTGGCGCCAAGTCGACAGAACTTACTCCCCATTCAGTTAATAACATTCACAACGATGTGTACGTACGGGAATTTCATATACAAATTGCCCGCTTTCTTTTTTGAAGGGGGGCGGGGGAGGGGGGTCGCAACCCCTCCAAATCTCAGAACCGCCCATGAGCCATAGAGTTAGGACTCAAAACCAGTTTGAAAACCTCCACTTAGCTCGATAAGTAATATTTGGGATTATTTATAGTGAATCACTTATTCTGTTCTGGTCGATTCATTATTTAATGTCATTTACACAGTAACCTTTAAATAATCACTGCGTTATAATTATGCATTAAACAACCTTTAGTCTAAGGGGGATGTTAAATTATGAAGCTGGTTAAATATGAGGACTTTACCCTACTCAACAGGTAAATCCTCTATATTGTGCCTTCCGCTTTTTTTCAACAAAATAAGATTATTCAGAACTGGCAATTAATCTAGATTATGAGTAGAAACATAAATCGTTTCCAGAATAGGAATTTCATCTGATTTATTACTGTTTGGTCCTGTCTGGCTCGCCTCCGGTTAAGTTACAGTCACTGCCACCCCCCACCCTCCTGCTCCTATAGAAATGTGGCCCTTCCCCTACTGATAGGTACTTAAGCCTACTGGCGGTCCAAGAATGCCAAAACTGTAGACTTACCGGGCCGGCAGAGTTATCGGGCCGGTAAAATCGCTAACGGGACGATTAAATCCTTATCGAGCCGGTAAGATTTGACCGGTAAAACTACCTGTCCAGTAAACCTACCAGCAGTCCCTGAATAGCAAGTTTGTAGACTTACAGTGTCGGTAACAGCCCTATTGTCTCGCCATGAATGCCAGCCTTGAAGTTTTATATTCGGCACAGACAGCCTCTTTTTTTTTCTTTTTATTTTTTCACTTTTCAAACTGAACTGCTTCTGTTTTGTTTCGAGTTTTTCAGTTTGTTATTGTCCTAAAATTTAGCAATAATTATATAATCCATATCCAACTACAGTGTGGATTTGATTGTATTTTACTTTGCACGGACGCCCGAGACGTTTTTGCTTTAGTGCTCTTGCTTTACCGTGCTCGTCAATCAAACAACAAACAAAGGACTTACCGACATGTAGACAGCATTGATGTAGGAATTACGGTCTGGTACAGATTCACTCAGCTCCACGATGTGGTCATCAGCTGAAAATAATAATGTGCACAACGTTGAATGAGTTAGAAGTGGTTAAAATGAAGCGTGATTTACACAGGATTATGAGCATGGAAGGTGAATTGTTCAGCCCTTTGGCTGTCAGAGGTGCTTGTCGCGATGATTCCCGCAAGACAATAAACTGCTACTGACAGCCTAAGAGTTAACCTATCCATTGCCAGTGGACGCAGACTATGTCTGAAATCATTATCAGTTCAGCGCCAAAGATTCCAAATTGGGAAAGTAGAATGGATCCAAAGTGGTGTGAGCAAGAGGTATAGATCCTCGTGAGCCCAGCATGGTCTCATGAGGTTCTAACCTCGTGCAGCTGGGTGGTGTTCATGTTTTCTCGTCAGCGAAGGATTCAAGTTTTCTTGTTTGCTCAGAGAAGTTCAACGGCATCAATTTGTGTGTTGTTCTATGATTGCACATCGTTGTACGGCTCTTTGCTGACCGGTTTGCGTGAGACTTTATGGACTGTACACGTACCAAGAGGAATTACTCAGCGCTAGAAGCGCAGACAAGCAGTTAGATCCCTTGCCCCTAACTCATTTGCGGCCAGCCGTATCCGGATGTGCGGTATAAGCCGCGTATCCGGATGCGGCTGGCCGCGAATGAGGTAACCCCTATCGGACACGCGATCGCCACCCCGCGAAAAAATATACAGTTAGTTATTTGGGTTTAACGCCGAGCAGGCGACTATGGCCATCTCACAGCGGGAAAAACAAATACAGCTAACGTAGGAAACGATTACACTATATTTACATGATCCATAAAAGGACGCATCACGTCGTGCTTTAACCCTGTCTTTTTTCTGAGACTGCGGGATTTAGGCAGAAGATAGACGCATAAATACACAAACAATAAAACCCTGAAATCCAACAGTAGATGCACTCACGAGGCAAGACATCAGGGTCTCTGTTCTTGGCGATGTTGTCCACATCTTTAGCCAAATCGTGCGTCATCTTCTGTGCTGAAGACTGCATTTGTATCAGTGTCTGTGAGAGAAATGGGAAATCATTCAACACCAACGCACTAACTACAACAAAACATGGATCAACAATGATACATTATGTCCGTTGAAGGGTCCCGCTAAATCAAAGTGGCACATTTGCGATGCGCCTGAAACCCAAAGTGTTCAGGTCGTACTTCATTGGCGACAGCTCACCCTGTTCCACATATACCGCCTATAATGGCCGTACAGAATTGCTACCGTGCCGTGGATGTTAAACCCCGAACTAACAATGATAGTTCAGACATGATATCAGAATAGCTTGTCGCCGTCAGGCGCCAAGCTATTTTGACATGACCTCTGAACTAGTATGATTGTATATATATTAGCCGTACTTTGAATTCCTTGTCTAGGCGTGAGTGTGAGCAGTAGACGCTAATGGGTTTAGAAAAGGAAGCGGCGAAATCTCCCATGGATTTGAAGAATGTGTCCCGCGCCGTGTACGCTTCCAACAGAGCCTTGTGTAGAAACACGAACTGTTCCTGCGGGATGAGAAAATTATGTGTGCGATGAGTAATTAGGAACCTAACATTCTTTGCTACAGATTAAGTGAGATCTGTTGTATTTTCCTTTTTTCTGAAAACAAACTAACCTCTTCATTGCTGAACCCAGCATCCAAATGCAGGAGTCACAGATCCGAATGACTCTTTGAGTCTCCGATAGATTGATCAGATCAGATCAGATAAGATAAGATAAGATAAGATAAGATAAGATAAGATAAGATCAGGTAAGGTAAGGTAAGGTAAGATAAGGTAACATAAGAAAGCATAACATAACATAACATAACAGATAAGATAAGATAAGATAAGATAAGATCAGATGAGGTAAGGTAATGTAGGATAAGGTAACATAAGATAACATAACATAACATAACATAACATAACATAACATAACATAACATAACATAACATAAGAAAAACATAACATAACATAAGATGCTTTCGAGTGGCATCACTTATATCTGTTTGCCCAAAGTCGATAGTTTTATTTAGCAATCTGTGGTGGTCTCACTGGGAGATATCAGCTTAATCAATTTAGGCAATGACAGAGCCAATATTACGAAGTACCGCAAATTCACACTTACAGGAGCTTGAACCATCCAACACCGCTCATTGCGCATGCGTTTGACGAGTTCCGGAACATCAACCTTGCCTTCTGTGACTGCCATTTGGAAGCCAATGTCAAGGCCAATGAATGTACCTGTCCTGCCGACTCCAGCACTGGTGTGAAACAAAAACAATTTTCTCAAAATGTATGTTGCTTTGGTTGCAACGTTTCAGTAAATATAAGGCTAATCTGGGGTTTGGCGCCTTTAGTATTCAACGTCACGACGATAAACCGTCAGACCAGCACAGAAGTGAACTAAGATTCATTTGCACTTTGGTCTGTTTACTTAAGACATTAACTCATTCGAGACGTGCCGCCTCGGGATACGCGGCATAAGCCGCGTATCCGGAGGCGGCACGTCTCGAATGAGTTAATACATTTTTCTATCATCTCTGAAAATGGTGTATTTCATATTTGTTGGGTTTTTTTTTTTTATAAATATTTACGCGTCTTTCCGCCGAACGGCATCGTCACAAGCAGTCAATGGGGTTACAGATACCGTTCAGATTGCAGGGTCAAATATCTCAGGCACTCAAGCACTCACATACCTGCAATGAACAAGAAGCGGGACTCTGGGTGTGCGGTGTGCAATGCGTGCCATCACGAAGCGCCAGAACACGATGAGAGACGTGGTGGTAGGAACGTCATGGTCCGGCCACGTCACGTAGTGGTACTGAACCACCTCACGGTCTTTACGAGCCTAGCAATCATAGTACAGTAGGCAATAATATTATGTTGTCTTATTATAAACAACAGGCTCGGTTTAACACAGCGACCTAACAAGACATAAGACATGACAGTTGGCGTATCAGGGCACTAGTACAGGACCAGTGAGTTGAGCACCTTTCAGTCGCCAATGTTACACCTTAATCCTGTCATGGAGATAGTCTTTCATTAAAAAAAAAATGTTTATGTTCCTAAAACTAAACTTAAGCTATTTAACATATTTGATTACATTTTATCTAATAAAGCAACATGATAAAATATGGTGAAAATTAAAACTGAACGTGGTCTTGAAAAAAATTATCTTAGCCATTCATAATCGTGTAAATGACTCATGAATAATATATCACACAGACTGTCAATTCTATTGCGTCGGATCTTTCGGGAAGTAATCAAAATCAGAAAATGTGCGCTGGTCTGTGATTATGTACAGCTTTAACACATTCTACCCCAGGACCGAAATCGCCAAATTTTTAAGTTGCAATCTGAAGGACTGCATTACAGTTCTAGAGACAGATCGAGCGTGATAGTTCAAGGTGGTGCCAGAATAGCTTGGCGCCAATGGGCTCCAAGCTATTCAGGCACCGCCCTTGAACTATCATGCTCGATCTATGATTTGTTTTTATGTATCTGGGCTGAATGAGTTAAGCCCTAATGTCCAAAATCACGGATCCGAACACACATTGTGAACTTACAGCAGACGACTTGAGTTTGAATGTTCTGATGATGTAGTTGGCTCTGGTCTCCACGTTCAGTCCCGTCACCTTGATCACGCCGTGTGTCTGGGATTTCTTCCTGTCCGGCCAGTACTCGTGGCACTTGGTCTGCAAATAGTCACGAGAAACAACACGTCATTCTGCAGTAACAGGACTTTTAAATGGGCATCTTACATCTGATTTCACTAACTGGAATTACAAACATCAAGTGAGGTTTTTACCTTTTTGTTGTCGGTTGCGGTTATAGTCGCGATGATTCCTGCAAGACGTCAGGGTGTTGTTATTCCTGCAGGAATCATCGCGACGAAAACCGCTTCCGACAGCCAAAGAGTTAAAAGCAACACACTTGACAGTTAGTATCCGTTAAATATCGTTCTTTAACCGCAAGGCGCAGGAGCTAATGAACATGTAAGCCTCTTGCCTCGACTGACGTCCTCAAAATGGAGAAAATCATCAGGGTTATCTACCGTGTGCAAATAATGAAGGTGTGCTACATGTACGCAATTTTGGGTCAACAAGAAGCAAGATCCTTATGAACCCTCACATTTGTGAGGGGCCATGAGGAGCTATACTTCTTGCAACTGTGCGGATTTGATGGCGTATGCCTTATGCAGTTCGTTGGAGATCACTTATCTCGGCAGTACAGAGTTACAGGTTTTGATGCATGCGCAACTGAATTGTCTCACCTTGCCGGCCTCTATAACGTTAGTCAGCATGACGATGTGAGTTATCTTTTCCTGCCACACCATCCGCCAGAAGTCCACCACGGTGTTGTCACGGGGACCTATGCAGGAAATTCACTAGTTACACAGACGCACACGGACGCACGCACGTATGTGCAATGACACACAAAAGTATGAGCGCACGCACACAGGCTGGCACGCACTCCCTCACTCTCTCTCACTCAATCTCTCAAACAAACACACACACACGCACACACACACACACACACCATCACACACAC
>BTPG01000003.1:205305664-205325664 GCA_036245525.1 Semisulcospira habei | reverse complement strand
ACATACATGGTTGGATTGAAGCGAATCTGTTCTTCTTGTAGTTGATTTCCTGGTTCGCCACATCACGTGACCCATCCCGCCCTGCCGGAAAATCCTGAGGAAATATATGAGAAAAAAATTCTGCTCTGTGATTCTGGACAGTGAGTCTTCCGGGCTCTAGGGTCCAAAATCACATACCAAAACTCAATGTCATATATTATTTACTTATATATTTCATACAATTAGACGTTATCACGTTGTTGTTGTTTTTTTGTTGTTTGTCACTAAGTTTGGTTCCTACTGGCGATACCGGTCGGCAAAAAGGACGTGTAATTTAAAGTGAATTTTGAGCTAAATGGTATCGTCAGTGGCAGGCGAGAGGCTTATTCAATCTCAAAGGAATAGTAGGCAATTTCGAGAAAATGCACAGTTAAGGCTGACTTATTCTAGTCTATTAACAAGATGGGAGAACCATAACTCACAAAGTCCCTTCTATATGAGAGCTGTCTTCGCTGTAAAGGGTCTCTACCTTTTGTCTTTGATTGATTCTGATGCTGAAATATCTCCTTTTGAAAAAGCCTCGCAGATGTGCCAATGCGCCATAGTGAACTCTATAAGGGGCACGTGCAGTGCATACGCGTCATTGGTTTGTCAGACGTCATTTGTCATTACGTATTGTTTGTTTTTACGTAATGTTATATTTAACGTGATATGAGTTTCGCTTTCTCTTGAAGACTTGGGAAATTGGTGACAAAACTAGAATTTCATTGTAGTAAAACTGTTGCCGCTAGGGTTTCATGTGAAAGGAAAACCCCTTTAAATTAGATACAAGGAACGACGTTCGGATCAAGATCCTTTACCAAGTGACATGGAAACAAACGTAAAACAGCGAAGAACACACGATAGAAAGAAAAGCCGTCATCCTGTAAAGAGAAAGTTTAGAATGACGTAAAAAAATAATAATAATGACGCAAACACACATGCACAAAACACGTACCACAAAACTTATGTCTACATACAAACACGTCACTGCATACATTCGAATTCACTAGTGCCTGCTGCCGCTCACGTACATGCATACACATACACACACACACACACACACACACACACACACACACACACACACACACACACACACACACACACACACATACACACACACTAATCAGTGCAACGGTAGCATCAAGTATCAACAGTGAGGTCAAGTCTGGCACCAACCACATCAGCCCGAGCATACATCCCTAGGGGCGAATGTTCAAGCCGCGCGGATGGTAAGTGACAAGCCTGTCCACGAAAAAAGGATTCTGTCATTTTGCGGCGGATGAAGTTGGATGTATTTTGCCAAAGGATGCGTATGCTGAAATGTGTGAGGCTTTGAGGAGGTTTGTTGAAAATTTTAATGACGTCCAACCATGTTGTTATGTCTGAGGCGGATCGAACGAACATGCTCCTCGCAGCGTTCAGGGAGCGTACGGTATGTCTCCCCCACATACAGCATCTTTGGGCAGTGAGAACAGGAGATGACATAGACAATATCTGATGACTGGCATGTGAATGATCGGTGGACAGTGAAAGATGACAGGGATCCGGTGATGACGGAGGTTGTCTTGATGTACGGACATGCTTTGCAGTGTGGGTGCTGACAAGGGTGTGTGCCAGGTGGTAATGTGTTAGATGCGCAAAGTGAACTGTGAACAAGATGATCGATGATACAAAGCTGGCTAACGAACTCATCCAATGTCTTTCTTCAAACTAGCCATATGCAACAGTTCAAATAAATATGACAAAAATTACGGACTCTAATCTGGGTCAATCGACTTCCTATAAACGATTGTTTATGTCTTCAATGCAACATTTTATTACAAAATGCTCGGAGTCTTTCTTAGCCACCCACTTAAGAAAGTATTTCGCAAAGTTTCAAGCTTGTGTTTACAGAAATATTGGAGATTCTCTTGTTTACATAAATACGCACACACATACATACATACATACGCACATACGCATATTCGGCGTTTCGCGCCAAATATACGTTCAGCAGCAAGGTTAGCGTAACTAGAAATGACGTAATTTTTATCTTGTTACTTCAGTTGTTAGAGGTTTAGCCTGCCCGCCTTTGACATCATGGACATGCTATTAAATTCGCCCCACCGAGACCCGTCCTAAAAAGTCCCTTCTATAAATATACTAACGGTCAAAACTTAAGAGCCACCCGACTTTTGTGTCATTGTTTATCGTCGCAAGTACGCTAATAAAATACAATGTTCTTCTGATCCAAATGGGTTAAAAGTTGTTCTTATACAGTCCACTCTACAGGAAAAAATAAAAAACGATTCATCAATTTCCACGAAAGTGTCAAATGCACGTGAAACATCGTCATTTTTTGTTGTTGTGCGATATTGGCAAGCATTACCAAAGGCAGGCAGGTGGAAAAACACGGTAAAGTCGTGATGCACGTGCTAAAGGGGTCAGTCGTGAACACTGAGCACTTCTCTTTCGCTACAAATACCGGTACAGTAGGGGCATAATTATCACTTTCCCAACTATGCCACTACAACGAAGCCTAACGACAGTAGATCAAGGCCGGGCGCTAGCACTGGCTGCAGGACGAAATTTCCGGACGAGAAGTTGGGAGACGTCTTGGGGTGTCCCATTCAGTAATCCAGAGGCTGCTGCCAGGATTCCAAGAAACTGGAAGGGCAGAACGACGACACTACTCAGGACGCCCACGCTGCACCAACAGAAGAGAGGACAGATACCTCTGTGTGGCGGCTCTGTGCGACCGAATTGTCACGTCAACCACTCTGCGACGTCAATTGATGCAAGCTGCAAACGCTAACGTCAGCAGAAGCACAGTCTGCCGAAGTCTGCGTGAAATTGGCCTGGCTTCGTGCAGAGCAACAGTGAGAATACCCCTCACTCCAGCTCATCGCCTAGCCCGGTTTTCCTGCTGTCGTCAACATGTGAGGTGGAACAGACTCCAGTGGACTCAGGTTTTGTTTACTGATGTCACGGTTCACTGTGTCCTTTAACGACGGCAGGGTGAGGGTCTCGAGACGCCAGGGCGAGCGATTCACGAACGGATGCGTCTAAGAGGTGGATCGCTACGGAGGAGGCTCAGTCATGGTCTGGGCAGGCTTCAGCAGGGAAAGCAGGACCCGCCTCCATGTCATCCGAGGCACCTTGACTGGACTGCGCTATCGGGACGAGATGGTGCAGCCCCTCATCCAGCCAGCTTCCCAAACAATAGGCGACAATGCTGTTCAGCAGGACGACAACGCTCGACCTCATCGTGCCCGTATGGTGGATGAGTAGCTTGAGCAACGGGGCATCATGAGGATGGAGTGGCCAGCTCGTTCACTTGACCTGGCTCCCATCGAGCACCTCTGGGACGTGCTGGGGCAACGTGTAGTCAGCAACCACCCCCCTCCCCCCACCTCAATGCTTCCCCCACCTGACTCAGTTCCTACATCAAGAGTGGGAAGCAATCCCACAACAGGTTCTCCGAACCCTGGTGAACTCCATGCGTCAACGCTGCATTGAATGCTTGGCTGCAAACGGTGGGTACACTCGCTACTGACTGGACCAGTTTTGTGTGAGTGAACATTCTAACGTACTGCTGTTGTTACAATTGCTTGATTTACTCGAAACTTAAATAAAATTGTTACTGAATAAATTAGCAAAGTACTGACTCCAAGTATTGTTACATTATTCGTGTGGTGTTGTCTATGCGTCTGCGATAAAAAGTGGCCCTTAATTTTTGACCATTAGTATATAACGGACTTAAAAACGTACTGATATCTTTCACGTGTACCCATATCACGAACTAAAAGGTTGGAAAGCCAAACTGACATACATATACATATACATATATATATATATATATATATATATATATATATATATATATATATATATATATATATATATATATATATATATATATATATATATATATATATATAATTATATATATCTTATTATAAACGTGTTGTCTCAAAACAAACCTTGAACTCGTCTCGGAGTTCTCCCGACGCTAGCCGTTCCACAAGGTATTTCTGCACCCTGTCCAGTTCCGGCTCGGAGGCTTTGAAACTGGCGTACGCGTCGTCTTCGTTCTGGTAAATGTGCAAACCGTCCCCTGATTCAGTGTCGAAAGTGGCCACACTGAGTCGGTCTTCCACGTCTGCTGTGTTCTGTGTATGCTGCCTTTTTGTCGGGAGTCTCGGAGTAGACTGCGACTGAGCACTTGATATTGAGGCTGTTTCCGCTTCTGACAACTGTTGCTGAACTGTGGCTAAGATGAAAAGAAAAGGGGAGACTGCCAGTGCTAATATTTTAGGAAGGTTACAAAGTAAAGTAGATTATAGCACTGTCAGGGGAGAGAAATGTGCATGATCGACCAGTGATCATAGCCCCCTCTCTTTCCTATCTCTTTTTTTTTTTTGTGTGTGTGTGCTTTGGCCACAGTAGATCTATGATCACTGGTCGATCATGCACATTTCTCTCCCCTGACAGTGCTATAATCTACTTTACTTTGTAACCTTCCTAAAATATTAGCACTGGCAGTCTCCCCTTTTCTTTTCATTTACTACTACAATATCGACTGCAACCCCTTCCCCCCTTTTGGTAGGTTCTCTTTTAGGGTGCATGGAGATTTGGCTCTAGGTGGTGGCATGGAATGTATGCCCTTGCAGACACCACAGTAAAATGTGGTTGTCTTTGCAGGTAGGCAGAAATTCCTGCCTCCTCCAGTATCGCCGATGGTGTGCTGAGGAGGTCGCCAAGACCGAAACAGCTGTCCACACCGGCTAAATATCTGGAACCCCTCGGGGGGACCTAGATTTAAATTTCCATGCACTGAGTGGCTGGAACAGTGGGATATGTGATACGCCCCCCTTCGGGGGGGCTTCCATATGCATTGCTTTCAGTCACTTTTTTAGCGCCCCCTCTCTTTCCTATCTCTTTTTTTTTTTTTTTTTTTTTTTGTGTGCTTTGGCCACAGTAGATCTATGATCACTGGTCGATCATGCACATTTCTCTCCCCTGACAGTGCTATAATCTACTTTACTTTGTAACCTTCCTAAAATATTAGCACTGGCAGTCTCCCCTTTTCTTTTCATTTACTACTACAATATCGACTGCAACCCCTTCCCCCCTTTTGGTAGGTTCTCTTTTAGGGTGCATGGAGATTTGGCTCTAGGTGGTGGCATGGAATGTATGCCCTTGCAGACACCACAGTAAAATGTGGTTGTCTTTGCAGGTAGGCAGAAATTCCTGCCTCCTCCAGTATCGCCGATGGTGTGCTGAGGAGGTCGCCAAGACCGAAACAGCTGTCCACACCGGCTAAATATCTGGACCCCCCTCGGGGGGACCTAGATTTAAATTTCCATGCACTGAGTGGCTGGAACAGTGGGATATGTGATACGTCCCCCTTCGGGGGGGGGGGGGGGGCTTCCATATGCATTGCTTTCAGTCACTTTTTTAGCGCCCCCTCTCTTTCCTATCTCTTTTTTTTTTTTTTTTTGTGTGTGTGCTTTGGCCACAGTAGATCTATGATCACTGGTCGATCATGCACATTTCTCTCCCCTGACAGTGCTATAATCTACTTTACTTTGTAACCTTCCTAAAATATTAGCACTGGCAGTCTCCCCTTTTCTTTTCATTTACTACTACAATATCGACTGCAACCCCTTCCCCCCTTTTGGTAGGTTCTCTTTTAGGGTGCATGGAGATTTGGCTCTAGGTGGTGGCATGGAATGTATGCCCTCGCAGACACCACAGTAAAATGTGGTTGTCTTTGCAGGTAGGCAGAAATTCCTGCCTCCTCCAGTATCGCCGATGGTGTGCTGAGGAGGTCGCCAAGACCGAAACAGCTGTCCACACCGGCTAAATATCTGGACCCCCCTCGGGGGGACCTAGATTTAAATTTCCATGCACTGAGTGGCTGGAACAGTGGGATATGTGATACGCCCCCCTTCGGGGGGGGCTTCCATATGCATTGCTTTCAGTCACTTTTTTAGCGCCCCCTCTCTTTCCTATCTCTTTTTTTTTTTTTTTTTTTGTGTGCTTTGGCCACAGTAGATCTATGATCACTGGTCGATCATGCACATTTCTCTCCCCTGTGGCTAAGATGGTTAGAGATCAGAACCCGTCAGATAAGATCAGACTTATTAAACCATGTGGTGATGATTGAAGAGCGTCGACTTCCTTTTGACACAGTTCTGGTTGTGTGTCAAAAGCAAGTCGAGGTTCGCACCACCATTCATGGTTTTACCGTATTTATCCCACTGTCAAATAAATCTAGTTTCGCGTCATGACGGCTTGACGTTTGTACCAACAGCCCGCACAAGAGGTTTGCTTACATCGAGTTCTTATAATAACCCTGAAAGGGCCTCTGTCCTTATAACATAGCTGCAGCACATTGTGTGTACACAACGTGCTGCAGCTATGTCGTCAACAATTGTGTATTGAGATCTGCTTTTTACGTCATTAATGATCTACTGCGTACACTTGCAGAACATTGTTGCGGTACACACCAAAATCAAACCAAAACAAAAACAAACAAACAAACAGAAAGAACTTTTGACGTCATCTGACATACGGGCAACACACACTGTTGGCTATTCAGGTGATTCTCATGCTGAAAAGTCGTGTGTAAAGATCAGAGGAAACCTCGTCGACGGTGGGATACGTTATTGTCCATAAGGCAAGTTGGCTGAAGCGTGTATAGTAGTTATTCATTATCTAGAATACGGTCAAAGAAACATTCAGACAGGTCCGTTGATCCCATTTCAATTGTAAGAGTAAGATTCTCATGAGTAACGCTGGAAGATATTGCTGGAATCTATCTCTTCCTTGGGGTAATCGGCTTCATTGGCATCCTCAGCGTAAACCTTTCAGTGACGAGAAAAACTAAAGACCGCCCAACTGCAAGGGGCAGCTGCATGGGCTCATGAGGATCTATGCCTCTTACTATGTAACCATGTTCTCTTGACGGCACTGAATTTACAATAATTTTTAAAAATACAATCTGCGTCTACTAACAGTTAAAGAAAGATGGCTTCTAATTCTAGACGGAGGGCGCTGAGTGCCAAAATTCACCAATAAAATATATTTTTAAGGTTTGTCCTGCATTCACAAGCCACGTAAGCAGGGACACGCAACAGATGTGTTGTTACTGCACTTATGTCCAACGGGAAATTCTCCAGCACAACAAAGGAGAAGAGCAGAAATGTCCGTCCTTTTACGACATTCAAACTAGATAAGTAAACAGAACTTAGCTTGGTCCTTTTATATAGCATACCAAGAACTGTTATAAAGAATATTTTGAAAACGATTAGTTATTATCTAGACAATGTAACTTGAAAAAAAATCATCAAGGTTAAAAACAAGTGCAAGCAGTGACCTAGATGGTGCATTCACATGCGCTACACTGTCCTCTGATGAAATTCTGATTTAACTCATTCGAGACATGTTCCATCCGGATACGAGGCTTTTGCCGCGTATCCGGTTGCATCACGTCTCGAATGTGTTAATGTCTACCGCTTTACCTGGATGTCCAGCGACAAGCTGATTTTCTAGTGCTGTGTTTCCATTTTCAGTGTTTCCTGTTTGAGGTACCCTTGGAGTCGGTGAATCTTGATCTGCTGATGTACCAGCCTTTGCAGAGGACGAAGGCAGCTGAACTTGGTTCATGTAGATGTGTGCGTCGTTGCCATTTCCCTTCTTTTGAATGTTGATGACGGTGGGCTTCACAGGTACCTGCAGTTTTGCTCCTGACAAGATAACATCTAGTTTGCTTCAGCGCATAAACACACACACACACACACACACACACACACACACACACACACACACACACACACACACACACACACACTCACACACAAACATAAATTTGAAAGAAAAAAAAAACTGCAAAGTCAAATACTCGCTTAAATGGTGTCGGAATTATACATTTCTAATGGTTCAGAGTAAAATGAACGCAGTCAATAGCTTACAGATGACAGGACTCTGAAAACTGCAGCTGACATGGTCTACGCAAACCAAATTACTTCCCTTTAGTTTGACGCAGCAAGCGACACAAGTCCCTAACAGTCATGGCACAAAAAAATACCACCCAACTGCAATTGATATAGATCTTCTTGAGCCCCCGCAGTAGCGGGGGCTCAAGAGAATATGTGTCGCTTGCGAATTTATACCTGTGTCCCGCAGAAAGCCTGATAAGTAGCAGGAGAGGGGAGAGGAAAGTTTACGACGGATTCACAGAGAAGTACTGTCATAAAAAGAAAGTTTGTAGTAGAAAGTAAATCTGCGATGGCTTGAGAGGCAATTACTGACCACAAACAGTCAAAGGTTTAGAGCATTACCTGTCTTCTGAGCACTGGTGGGTGGGGTTGCCGCCTGAACTGGTGTAAAAGACAATGGATTGCCGTTTAATTCAGTTTCCTGTTCAGCAACAGTTGTGACATCTGTATAAACGTCTTTGGTGTTGTTCAACAGTTTATTTGACCTGGGTGATCGGCGGCGGCGTCTGCACACACACACACACACACACACACACACACACACACACACACACACACACACACACACACACACACACACACACACACACACACACACTCACACACGCACGCGCACGCACGCACGCACACACAACACACACACACGCGGATGAGCATAATTTTTATGTGCGCCGATTCCTTACAATAGAGTTTATAGCAACACTGCTAGGCGGCAGCAAGTAAAATGTCCTACTACAGTAGATGTCGCTAATAACAAGGTCGGATATAACAAACTTTGGCACAGGTCCCGACCATACATTTTATATAAAATTAATTACTTCGCGTATAACAAACTTTGTGAACATCCACAAAAAGAACTGGGTCGCCAGGCGATTTGATTTATCCCAAGTTACTGTATTTGTTTTGGGAGATGTTTTTCTTTTCATCTGGACGCAGACGACGACAAAGAAGATGTACTACAGCGTGTACATGTTGTTGTTATGGCGGTTTCTTTTTAAATAAGAATCCGTTTTAAGTTTTACTTTGTTCCCGTTGTTGCTGTTGTAGATTTAGTTTTTCCTCTTCTTTTCCTTCTTCTGATTCTCCTTCTTATTTTCCTTACATCTCCCTTCTGATGTCATGCGTTGTTTTCGGTTGTTATTTTCAAAGCACAAAAAAAAAACATGTTCCTTGGAAGAGCCCACACACAAACTGCATAAATATCTGTGTCGTTAAACATAAATGCATACCTGACTATAAGGACTATGATGATGACCACAATAAGCACCAGCACAAAGCCACCAGCCGCAGGACCAATGATGTAGGCCAGCTTGTCTTCTTCCTGTTCGACATCTAAGGGAGACGCTGTAGCTGAAAACACATTTAACCCCTTCACTGCCAGCTGACGCAGATTGCCTTTCTAAAATCTGTGGTAATTAAACGGCCAGTGCCCCAGCCGTTTAAGAAACACGGAATACAAAATGATTTCAGAAAGAGGCATAGATCCTCATGAGCCCCCGCAACTGCTCATTAGAACCTATGTCTCTTTCAGTTGGATCGGTTTCACTATTTGATATCGAACAGGTTCTGTCTGTCTGTCTGTCTGTCTGTCTCTCTGTCTGTCTCTCTGTCTCTCTCTCTCTCTCTCTCTCTCTCTCTCTCTCTCTCTCTCTCTCTCTCTCTCTCTCTCTCTCTCTCTCTCTCTCTCTCTCTCTCTCTATCTTGGCGCCTTCAGGGAGCGCCAGCACGCATTCATATGTGCTCCAGCTCGCAGTGGATTCATGTGTCTTAAAGCTGAGAAACAGTCAAAAAACTCCGCCCCGCACGTGTTTTAAAAAAACTTTGCAGGACCCAGCGAGGGCCCTGTCTTCGTGAACGTTCGGCTAACTTCGGCAAACCGGTTTGGAACTCAGTTGACTCAGTTTTCAACTGCGTTTGTCGTGCTGGCAAAACTCCCGTGAAAAAGACAGGCCACTTCCTGTATGCAGCGCGGAGTGGGAACCGCGATCACTGATCTAAACCAGCGATATTTCTACTGACAGCAACAGTAGCAGACGACACTCGACCACCCGACGGACAGAGCAGGCCATTTGTGTCTTGCCTGGACGCACACTGGATATGGACCAGGCCGAGCTATCCGTAAGTTACACAGCACAGCCTGAAGCTTTATTCGATATCGGAAGGGTGAGGAAGGAGGGGTTATTTGTCATTTTGTGTTTGTTGTTATATCTTTTCATCTGGAGTGGCCTACAGCAAAAAAAATTCTCCATACGAAGGGCAGCTACTAAAAATCAGCTTGACCCATGGCGACCTTGTATCTTTTGGCATCTATGTAAATAGTCGATTCTCTCTCTCTCTCTCTCTCTCTCTCCTCTCTCTCTCTCTCTCTCTCTCTCTCTCTCTCTCTCTCTCTCTCTCTCATCCAATTTACTGTGTTGGTTGTACATCACAATGCTTCTTTATTTATTTATATTAGCCTATATTGGACTGGAGGTACGTGTTGAAAAAATTCGTTCACAACTACAAAGTGTCAGGAGTCATACTTACAGCATGTACAGCCGTACATTCTGCCATCATAGTCCCCAACGCGTAAAATCCGTGGCTGTCGGTCAGTTTCAAAGTGTCACAGAATCGTCTGCTGTTGTCCGATCTGCTAATCGCGATGATTTCCGTGCAACAGGAAGTGGTCTGTCGTTTTCCGAGAGTTTTGCAAGCTCGGGATACGCAGTTGCCAACTCCGTCAACTGTGTTACGAACCGATTTGACCCACTTAGGGGCAGGGCCCAAGCTGGGTCCTGTAGAGTCTTTTTAAAACACGCGCTGGGCGGGTTTTTCTCATTGCACCTCAGCTTTAAGTGAATTTGCCAAGTATGATATTTGGCACATGGGTTTGTGATTGTGTTTCCTACATTCTGACGATTTTTCACGCGAGAGGATGGAGTTTTTCGTGAGTAATGACTTATGACTGTTTTCCCATATATGATTTCCACTGAACTCTCTTGTCTTCCATTTTCAAATTTTGTAGACGTGTGCGGTGACTCATATGGCCTCGAGTGTTTTGTAGACAGGGGGCGTCAGACCTGACTACGCCTGTCATCATAGTCCCAACACTGTGTAAACACACCAGCGCAGATGCCTGGCCCAGGGGTCAGGGGTCTGACCTCATCATCCGACCGCCTCTATATCTCTCAAACATAAAAGCAGAGATAGGAGAAATAAGAGTTTCAACTCTCGTGGAGCCCTGGGTTTGTCAAAATTGGCCGCCGAAGACAACCCAGTGCAAATCATTGTCGACCAGATGTTGAAGTGTCCAGTACTGTGTAACGGCGACTAACTCCGAGCTGATCAGCAAACATGCCGACACCCCGAGTATAAACTGATTATGGCGGCACCGCCATACTTTCACTATGCCAGTCACACGCTCCACTGCGGCCAGCTCAAGACTGTCCTTAGAAAAGATAATACGGACTAACGATCCAATTCAAGTGACTTTTGAAACTGAGGGCTGGAAGATACCCTTGTGGAGGAGAGCCCTACACAAATTCTATGGCGAGGAGCCTATGCCGCCTGGTGTAACCCTCTCTTGGAGAGACAGAGATAAAGACCATGAGGCGTTGAAAACCAGTGCTCCAATCAGCCCTCCCTACCCCAGTGAACTTTATGAAACTGTCATTCAGCTGTTAAACGGGACCCGGAAACTAATTACAGTAACACTGTTCTATACCACCGGGACAGGCCTAGCCCAAGGCAACTGCTGTAAAACTTGGGTTGACGACGAGTTCGGCGCACTGAGGGACAGCGTTGCCAAGATGGCCAGCGCTCTAATCTCCCAGCCCCCTCATGGCAGTCCTTCGCCCCCTCTTGCCGTTGATCCTGTCTCGGCTCAGTGCAGCTCAAGCAATGAAGTGTCAGACACCGCAGCGAACCCCGGACACCTGCCCTTAACGCCCTCCAGCTCGCCAGGTGTCTCCGCCCAGCCAGCCGTGGAGAAATCCCCGCTCGCCTGCGACTCGACCCCCACCGTCCGCCCAGCGGACGAGGGTAATCCTATTACCCCACCTAGAGGGACCTCTTCCCCCAGCGGCCCTAATGACCCCGCGCCGGTCAACGCACTGGATCAACCTGATCAGGTCACGCCGCGCCCTGATGTCATCAGTCCTCTCAACGCTAACCTCATCACCCCGCCATCTATCGAGCTCTCTGCGCTGTGTCAGGGGCCTGTACTGGAGTGGATGCTCATGATGCAAACCACCATCCGCACACTACAGGTAGAGCTACATCTGACGCGGAGAGAGCTTATCAGAAGTGAAAGCTCGCTGCGCCTCCTTGTCTGACAGTCAGGCACAGCTCGACAGTCTCGCCCGCGACAGTGACGTCAAACTGAAAAATTATTCCAGGGCAACAGACAGATTTGTCACTGAAGCGATCAACTCATCGCTAGAGCCAGTGGCAAAAAAACAGCAAGGCCATACCGACCGCCTAAACCAGCTAATGTCCTGCAAAGACAGCCATGCCAGCAAGCTACACGACATGGAGCGGAAGCTTACGGCACTGAGTGTGGCAACAGAGTCAAACAAACCCAAGCCTGCTCTCTCCGCCTCTCCCACCACCACACCCAAACCATCCTCCCTGAAGTCGACATCCCCCAGTTCCCCCAAATCTTCAGGAAATAGTACTGTTCAGTACACCCCCACCCTGACGTCATCATCGAGAACATGTTTGCAGCCCTGTCAAATGGCGACGGGAAGGAGCAGGTTCCAGGTGCTGGTACTGACGACGGTGCCGCACTCAGCGCTGCCACCGACTCCCGTGAGACCAATATCTCAGGATCACCAGTCACCCCGTTGGACAATCTGCAAGCCCAGACCATCAGGCCCGACGTTAACACGCTCCTCATCGGCGACTCTGTCCTAAAAAGGGTCGATGCCCGGAGGATGTCTGTGGACGGCGCCGTCGTGCAGAACATGTCGGTGTCGGGGCTTAGTGTCAGCGAGCTGGGGGAATGGCTGCGCAATCAGCGCCAGTCACGACACATCCGTAGAGTTGTGTTTCACGTCGGCATCAACAGCTGCATGCAACAGGGCCCTGTCACCAAGCCGGCGTGGATACAGCTCATCCGTCTTCTGACCTCCGTTTTCCCCAATGCCCGCATTCAGGCCTCTGCCATCATGCCCCCGAGAGGTCAGAACCACCCCCTCTTTGCCCCCGCCTCCATCTCCAATGACGCCCTAAGGGAGGCCTGTGAGCAGATGATTCTGTTCACGGACCACACCTCCATCTTCCTCACAGCCAACAGAGCCCCCCGAAAGAAGCTCTACCAGGACGGCACCCACCCGAGTACTGCTGGTGCCATGAAGCTGGCACTGAACATTCGCTTTGCAGGTGGTCCACGCCAGCCCCACAGCGGACACCAGCCTCTTCACATCTACAACCAGAAGCAAGAGTCCCTCAGGCCATTCAGCGGAGCCAGACACCAACAGCAGGACCTGAGACGTGTTAGAACTCTGCAGAACTACGAGCAACCACAGCGCGACCAGCTTCAGGCCTACAACACCCGCCAGCCCGGCCACGCCTTTACCCCGCGTCATCAGCAAGGTCAGAGCGGGCCAGTCGTGACGTCACAGGGGGAATTCCCCAACATGCCAGCGGTTAGTATTTACATACCAGCCGGTCACCCCTTCGCTGCGCCCACCGCAGTTACAGCAAAAGCGCCGCCCAGAGGGTGGGAACAATCGCCACCAACAGAGACAACCCCTCCCAATCCCTTACAGACAATGCAGCTTATGGCACAGCTGCTGCTGCCGTATCTATCTGCATGTGTTTAATTGTTTACTTCGTCAATACCGGAACGCAGAGTGTGACCTCTGCAAAACGAAACTAACTTGACAATCTGAATGCTAAAGGCACAGTTCCTCATGCGCCCCTGCTGTTGCACGGACTCATGAGGATGCATGCTGACTAAAAAATACAAATGCAAGAGGCATAGATCCTCATGAGCCCTTGCAGCTGCTCTGGCTCATGCGGATAGATACCTCATGCTGACCGCAAATTCTAAATGCAGAGGGCATAGATCCGCATGCGCCCCTGCGGTTGCACGGTCTCTGGAGGATAGATGCCTCATGCTGACCGCGATTACCTGTTCAAATGCAAGAGGCATGGATCCTCGTGGGCCCCTGCACATGCACGGGCTCATGAGGATAAATACCACATGCCATCTACAAGCCTCAAATGCAAGAGACATAGATCCTCATGAGCTCCTGCAGGTGCATGTGCTCGTAAGGATAGATGCCTCATGCAAGTTACACTCACATCTGTATTTCTCACGTGTGTAAATTAGTACCTTTAGTACTGCATGATAAAAGTGTGTATGGTGCCGTATTTTCATAGCTTCTGTTGATACACGACTGACTTGCCCAGACTTCGGGACTTCTCTCACATTCTTTGAGGACTAGACTGAGTGTCTTAAGTGAACGCTGCGTTGGTGTAGCGCTTTCACTTACATTCCACTGATCACTTCCGTGTCGAAGCTTAATTTAAGCGTTCTCACCTAAATCGGCGTTTATTAAGCCGTTCTAAACATTGCAGGAAATTTGACTGTGAACACTGATGGACTGTTTTATTTACAGCGATTTGTCTTATTGTGAGTGCTCCGCGGCGTAAGTTCTGTTTTTGTCGTCGTTGCATGTATTTATCCGCGGCAACAAACAATTCCTAAACAGACGTGGAGTATTTTTGACATTGCTCCTTCAGGGTAGCGTACATTGATACTTCCCGCATACACTTCAGTTGTGGGAGAGTTTTGTTTGGTTTTTTGGTTATTTTTTCTTCTTCTTTTCTTTTCTTTTCTTTTCGCAACGCTCAGCTCTTGTAATTCCTGAACGTTTGATTATCACATTAATTTTTGTCTTCATACGTTATTGTTCTCTTTGATTGTTTTGTTTTCTCTTTATATTGGCTTTCTATCTTTGATTGACGTTTGCTCAACCACCGCTATTGCAGTTGCTATTTTACTGTGAAACAAAATACAGTTGTTAGCGAAATACTCATGGCTAGAGGCAAACAAAAAGAACATAAATTACGAGTGGGTCACCTCAACGTTTTCCATCTTTATAACAAGGTATCTGATCTGTCGTCGTTTCTTAACAGTCCCACACCGTTCGACATTTTCGGCCTTACCGAGTCACGCCTAAATTCAAATATCAGTGATGATGCCGTGAAAATTCCTAATTTTAGTATCATGAGAAGAGATTCCTCCTGTCACGGTCAAACAGGCATCGCTGTATACGTTCATCACTCTATCGAACACTTAGTCCGTAGGCGTAAAGACTTAGAAACGGCTGAAGTAGAGTGTGTGTAATATAGATATGCTTAAACCCCATCCCGCATGGGACACTACATTTTCTTTATTTGGCCTAGTACAGCTAGTTAAATCCCCCACCAGAATTACCGCCGCGAGCTCTACGCTCATTGACCACGTCTATAAAAAAAAAAACCGCAGGCGGTGTCCGATGTTAGTGTCTCAGATCTTAGTGTTAGTGACCACTGCCCCGTGATTTGTTGCTGGTCTATGAAACTCCCCAAATTAAAGAAACATCGTCATACCACAACAACCTACAGGTCGTTTAAGCATTTCAGTCGTAATGAGTTTCTACACGATCTTAATAACACTCCTTTTGACGATGTCCTTCTCACAGATGATCCAAATATTGCGCTGTCCACTTGGTACAGATTATTCCTTGGAGTATTAGACAGACATGCGCCGATTAGAACAAAAAGAGTAAAGAGTGAGATACTTCCCCCTTGGCTGACAAAAGAAATAATGCATGCCATGTCGGTGCGAAATGACCTAAAAAGAGAGAAGAACTTTGATGAATTAAAAAGCAGCGAAACCGTGTGAGGTCAATGGTGCGAGCCGCGAAGAGGGACTTTATCCGCAACACTGTCAAGGACAACAAAGATGTGTCAGCAGTGTGGCAGGTACTGAATTCGATCACTCGAGGCAATAGCAGTAGGTCAACAACCATCCCCAGTAATCTCTCCGCCGACACATTCAACGAACATTTTTTGTCTGTTGCGGATTTGATAACTACTCCTAGTCGTGATACAGAGGCTGACATATGCCCCGATTACTTAGTTAATTTCTGCAACAGAAAAACAACTGGCACACTACCATTTAATATCCCCATACTTGCTGTGCACGAAGTGGGCAAACTAATTAGTGACCTAGCTAATAAGAAGTCCTCCGGCCATGATGATATCAACCCACAAATATTAAAGTTGTCTGTACCATACATCATAGAGACCCTTACTTATATTTATAACTTATGTATTCAAAAGAATGTATTCCCTACAGACCTCAAAGTTGCATTGAAAGACCCATTTCTCTGCTGTCAGTATTATCTAAACCCCTCGAAAGGCATATACATAAACACCTGTCTGACTACTTAGAATCGCGAAAGTTGCTACATTCGTCTCAGTCAGGATTTCGCCCTCGGCACTCATGTCATATGGCTCTGAGCAGATTAACAGACACATGGCTTTCAAATATGAATAATTCGCAGCTGACAGGTGTAATTTATCTTGACTTTAAAAAGGCCTTCGACTTAGTGAACCATACAATATTGATTTCCAAACTTAAGCATTATCTTCGAAACGACATGGCTGTTTTCTTTTGTATGTCATACCTCGAAAACAGAAAACAGAAAGTAATTGCTAATGGAGCCTACTCTTCTACTAAAGATGTTAAACTCGGGGTTCCGCAGGGGTCAATCTTAGGTCCTCTTTTATTTTGTATTTACATCAATGACCTGCCTCTAAGTCTCACCTACGAAGCAACACAGTGTGATATGTTCGCCGATGATACCTCAATCCACACAGCTAACAAAGACATACGTGAAGTTGAGAACGGCCTTCAAAAAAGTCTCGACGATATATCAGCATGGTGTAAAGTCAACTCAATGATTCTGCATCCTACTAAAACAAAATCTATGATTATTGCAACACGCCAAAAGCACCAGTTAAAACCTTTAAAGCTTAATCTATCACTCGGCGACGACATCATAGAACAGGTAGCCGAACATCGTCTATTGGGGGTCACAATTGATAATCAGCTGAGGTGGCAGATGCACATTGACAATGTCTGTAAAACGGTCTCTAGAAATGTCTTTATGTTATCGAAATTAAAGTATTACACAGATAGTGAAACCAGAAAATTGTTAAGTAGTGCACACATCATGTCACATATAAACTACGCATCGACGGTGTGGGATTGTTGCAGTGATGTCCACTTAAAAAGACTAAATTCTTTACATAGGAGAATGGCAAAATTAATTCTTCCCGACCCGCACTTGACGACCGAGGAAAAACTCAGTAAAGCTGGATTCCTGCCCCTTCAAAATCATTTTAAGTATAACAAAGGGGTACTGATGTTTAAAGTATGGAACCATAGCGCTCCAGAATATTTAACAGAGTTGTTTAAAAAATCAGATTCCTGCTATGGGAACATGAGGGGTCTTTATATTGTTCCAAAACCCCGAATAGATATATTTAAATCTACTTTGTCATTTGCGGGTTCCACACTGTGGAACTCACTCCCACATCACGTTAAAGCCACTCCGACATTATCTCGTTTCAAGGCAACTCTTTATAGGTATCTGACATTACTCAAATAATAATATCTAGTTATTCGTAGACACACGAATGTACGTGTATATTCTAACAATCATGTTATGTGTATGTGTGTGTGTGTGCGTGTGTGTGTGTGTGTGTGGACGCGTGAGTGCGTTTGTGCGCGGCGTATGCACGTGTTTGTGTTTAGTGGACTATATATTTTGTATTACTGTGCTTTGATGTCTCTTTTTTATGTATATTTTGTACTTAGTTAGTCGTAGTTGTAGCAACGGCAGGTACGAAAAAATGATATAGTCACTGACTGTGTTAATATCTTCACCGTTGTAAAATAAAGATTCATTGATTCATTGATTCATTGATTCTCTCTCTCTCTCTCTCTCTCTCTCTCTCTCTCTCTCTCTCTCTCTCTCTCTCTCTCTCTCTCTATATATATATATATATATATATATATATATATATATATATATATATAATATATATATATATATATATATATATATATATATATATATATATATATATATATATATATATATATATATATGTATATCCCGTAGTCTTGCCGACCGTTGGGGCACCACTGATGACTTGGCAACCACTTCCCTCCATTCCTCTGTTCTCTTCACTTCTTGAACAAGTTAAGAACTGTCAAAAATCAATGTCCCCGACCACGGATGCGAAAATGCCTTACGAGTTTCCTAACAATGACTCCAAGCGTTAATAGGGATATTATTGACGTTGTTACGGGAAATAAATTCTACAGGCGTTCCGTGGCGCAGTGGTAAAGTTGCGAGGTTCAATACGGGATTCCGGCGTCGGCCTTTTCTCCTCTAGTCTTCTTCTTCATCTCGAACGCCGTCACACTTGGAGTTTGGCTGTCAAAAAGAAATCTGTGGTCTTCTGTAGCGCCTCCACAGGCCCGTACAGTTTCTCTTGTAGAGTGGCGGGCTTCGGCCATATCTCCTCCCTCAGCGGCTGGAGGTTCCCACAGTCCTGGAGGATGTACTCTGTGGTTTGCTCTGCTTCTCCACAAGGGCACAGGGGAGATGGCACGAGGTGAAAGCGTCTGTGCAGGTGGACAATTAAGTCGGTTGTGCCCGGTCCTCAGACGGAAGATGGTAACGTGCTCTTGTTTGGACAGCTGATGGTAACTGCCGGGTCTAGGGGCCGTTGTGGTGGTCTGTACACAGACTTAATGATGGTCTTCATCTCCTGTAGTAAGTGTCACCGCTAATTCGAGCGGCCTGTCGGGGGTTCTTTCTCCGGGTACTCCGGCTCTTCCTCCCTCTCCACTTTTTTTTAACCGGTTTCAGGCCACTTAATAATTTCAAATACAAGCGATCAAAATTTCCGAAACCTCAGTAGCTGAGCTGACCCTTCGGACCACATGCATGTCCTTTGTTTGTCTTGTACTGTGTTTGTCCTCAGAGTGAATGCGTGTGTCATGTGAGCGTTCGTGCTGGGTTCAGTTCGCGGCGTTTTGAGCCGCTTCTCAAAATTGGGGAAAGCACCTATATAATAACCGGCATTATTATTATTATTATCTTTGCCCTTGTGGTTATATACGACAAGATTATCATATTGCAGACAGTGACACTCATCCAAGTCTTTTGTTTTTATCTCTAGCAGACACTTGAGTGGGTCTGCATAACGATACCGTATCTCCCCCTCAGCGATTGAACAGAAAATTAAAGTTTTTCCCGGGTTAATTTTATCAATTAACAAAATATACCACTTTTTTTCGGCAGTGCAGGAAAACAATGCCACTAGCAGAGAATCTTGGTGCATTCTAAACATGTTTTACTGAAACAAATATACCAAGTCGATAATAAACATATTGAGTTTTAACTACTTCATTACAAATACTCATAAACCAGATAGATGAGGCTAGTACTGGTAGAACAGTACACATACCAAGGAGAATCACTCAGCTCTGGACATACACACAGTTGAATCCCCTGCCTTCTCCTATCAGGCACCCAACCGCCAGCCCACAGATAAATACGCACGTAAAGAAAAGACTATCATATATATCCCTAAAAATGGTGCATCAGGTAAAGCCTTTAAAACATGTCTTTCTTTGGAACATAGGGAGTAGGCAGGAGAATTAACAATTTATATTTGAAACGAAAAAAGCTGTTCGTTAATTTCCAAAGATCAATTTCCCCATGATCACATTTTGGCATTCACAGGCCTACGATCAAGTAGCATCATCGGAAGAGTGTTTAGTATAGCCAAAATACAATGATTGCGATACTGGCTAGAAATAATACCTAAAAAAAAAAAAAAATAAATAAAAAAAAAAAAAAAAAAAAAAAAAAACAAACACCGCATTTCACAACGCGGTTACCTACTGTAGACTTAGGTCATCCATCAGCAAAC
>BTPG01000003.1:205290664-205300664 GCA_036245525.1 Semisulcospira habei | reverse complement strand
AGGAACACTCGATTCTGAGTTTTACAATGTATTTACATACCAACGTTTTGGTCACAGCGCGTCCCATTCCACCCCTGCTGACATCCTGCTGGACAGTCTCCGTCTGTTTTGTTGCACGTGCTGCCTCCTGCACACTGTCCACATTGATTAGCGCAGTCAGGACCGTAGGTTCCATCTCCACAAGCTGCACATCGCGTGGTATATGTATTAAACAAGTTCATAGGTGATTGCTGGGCATAATATTAAAGTGTGACTAACGTCAAATTTTTATGCCCAATATTATTAAAATTTTTGTTTCCGTTATGTCTTGAAAAGTCTTTTTGGTGAAGCCGAAATTACGATGCGGGGCCTGTAAGCGGAGAAAAACCCGTTTACATGCGTGTAAACTTGCAATGGGACGTAACTTTCGATAACATCCTGCAAAACGGTACATCGCTTAATGCCCTTGATCACTGGGCGCTGCCATTTTGGAACGGGACCCCCGATGCTTCAGCGGGTAATTTCAAAGTGATTGGCCTCAAAGATGGCTGACCGATGTTTGCCTGTTCGCGCTGTTATTCACGAGGCCATACAATGCAGTCAGCAGCAACTATCTCAGTCCGCAAGCGGCTTGCTAACGATGTAAATATTTCTAAACATTTGTTTTTTTCTGTATATTTTGGTGCGGCACTCACCGATACGCCATTGGGCGGTTATCATTAGTTCTACAGCATATAAACCGGACTCAGTCCTAGTCTACACTGACAAGATAGTGTTTGCTGGACTGCTTTAGAATGAATTGTGTTGTAAACGTGCTTCTCAGTTGTCCGTTGCCGCCTGGTGGTGTTCCACTCGACGGGAACAACAAGAAGTATTCGACTGAAAAATGAACCGCCGCAAGACAACATCGAGTCGGTGAAGGTATGTGATACATATTTTGTAATTTCGCTAAACAGTTGAAAGTAACTGAGGAAAATTGAATGTTTACATTGGAAACAGTAGCAGACGATTTTGACGGTTAGAGATTTCTGCGCATGACTAGAAAAGCCCGCCGTTTTCGTACGTAAACATCCGGAACTGGTCAGGTGCATGGTTGAATCGCTTAGTTCGTTTGATACTTCAAATCAGAGGAGGACGATAGACAAAACAATATCGAAGGGAATGTGTTCAGTATGTACTCCGTTTATGTGTATACATTTCTCACGATAAGCACGCTTCAGATTGATGTAGTGCATTCACCACAGCAACTGTGTGTTTGCCAAGTATCTGAAATGTATCCTCAGTCCGTATGACAATAATTTTAGCCCGATTGCATCACGAATCATATCGAGTATCAAAACTAGCCTATCTGTCACTGCTTTTAACTAACCCCCCCCCCCCCCCCCCCACCCCTTTTTGTGTTGTGTGTTTGATGTTCTTGGGTATTATGTTGTTCATGTGATATGCTTGATGAAAATCTGATCTAAATACATGATCATGGTACATTAATGTTGTAAGTTGTGATAGTTTAGTGTCAAAACAAAACAATCACATAATGCAACTGCATGTAGATAACAACTGATATGGTAAGGTTTGTTAGTATTAGTTTCAGGAAGGATGCAATTTGCATTTCAGTGGAAACTTGTATGAGCAATGCAGCATTCCAGTTGTCTATGCCATCTACACCATATGTGTTTTCCTGTGATAATATGACTGCACTGCTTGTCAGATCAACACGATGCATATATCCCCATGCTATAAATGTATTGCAAATCCATGTGGATACCTACACAACGCGCTCAATTGGTTTGTTCTTAAACAATCTTTTAGGGTATGCGTGCAGTCAGTGTTTTAATTAGTTACTCTGTTATAACAATCAATCCAGACCAAAAAGGTGACTGCCAAGCGTGTAATATGCAAAGAAGTACCCAACGGAGAAAGAAACACGCTTAGAAAAGACGGTTAAATAAATTGTGTTGTACCCGTCTTTTCTAAGCGTGTTTCTTTCTCCGTTGGGTACTTCTCTGTTATAACAATGTTGAACCTACAGACAGTTGCTCATCCTTTTCGTTATTTGTTATTTTGGGGTTATTTTGTAGTGTATGTTATGTCCTTTGTTGTATACTTATTCTAAATACATTTTCTAGTTATAACCAGTTTGGTAGGTTTCATAGTCGTAGTTTACAAAAATAGTCAATTTCATTGTAGTGATAAAAGTAAGTGGAGTACAGCATATTCTTTGCCAGCTACCAGATTCATTCCTCTGTATAATAATTTGAAACTGACTGAATTGCAGGTGAGGTCATCATCATGAACATGCAGTATCCATTGGATATCCTACCAGACCACAATGCACTCGGTTAGTGTTAAAGTTTAACAAATCTGACACTACTAATAGTTTCCCATCATGTCTTATGCTGCTGTTGGGTATGTTTTGTATTTTAATACACGCTTATATTGCAAATGTGTTTAACAATGCATGGTCATTCAGTTAAAATATAAAATGTAATTTTCAATGTACTTTAAGTGTTATAGCATGCGTAGAGGGCGTGCCTGTGGTTATTAATATTATGCAGGAGGTGGAGCACTACAGTATGTTTTAGTACAACTACAGGTGTGACAATGTTACTACATATTGTACTAAAACTCAAAACTTAATCATCAATGCGGAGGTGCATCCAGGGTGGGGTTGGTCCTAGGGGTTCTATCCCCCCTACCCAGCCCACCCTTTTTAACAACCTCCGTGAGATGGCCTTAGTCGCCTGCTCGTGTTAAACCCCAATAACTAACCTTTTTAAAAAGAACATTTCTGCCAGGGTCTGATGGGTTGAAATTTTCATTTCACTTTCAGTCATAAAAGTATCAGCAATACAGCATCTGACATTGTTTTCACAGCATAGATACCAGTTAAGCTATCTCAGATATATTCTCCTATTCGTTTCATTTCAGAACCTTGTTCACTGCAGTGGATTGAGATCACAGGTGCAGCAAATTGGTGAAACAATCCATTGAAAGATGTGCAGTCACAAGTCCACAAACCAGAGCTGGTGCATACTCCTCTCACCACAATGCAGTCGGTTCGTAAGTTTGGTATATATTTTAATGCGGCCAGTGATTGTGCGCGATACATGTTGGTGTATTTGTATGCAGCTAGTGTCTGTGGGTTTGCTAACACTACAATAATAAAAACAGTGAGCCTGTAATTAGTGTAAATAGTCTCCCATCAGTATTGATGTGCTGTTGGACATTTGTCTTTGGAAGGGGGGGGGGGGGGTGGAGGAACTGTTTGTTTGGGACCTTCAACCTGACACAAAAGACCTCGTCCATGGTAGACCTTGCGTCCATTGACCAAAAAATAAAACAACTTGGGGTGGGAGTGGTTGGGGGGTGTAGGCATGTGTGTGTGTGTGTGTCAAGACTCTCACCACTTACCAAATTATCAAACATGGGGGGGAGGGGGTGGTCTAAATTCCCCCAAAGGGCAATTTGTTATAGTAGTGCAAATATTTTTTCTATAGGTGTGTGTGGGGGGGGGGGGGGGGGGCCAAAACACCCCCAAAAGGGATTTTGGTATGGCATTTAATTTTATTTTTTTTTTGGTCCTAGATCCACCCCTGCTTACACACAGTCTGGCAAGAGGGAGGAGGGTGGTGATGGTGGGTGATGAATAGATGAGAGAGGGTAGATCTGTCATTGTTTTTACAGAGCCCTGTAAACAATAGATGCAAAGTGCAATAGAGAGGGGAACCACAGTTGCAAGCATCGTTTGATCCACTGTTGAAACCAAACATTAGAGGCCTGTGTCACATTTTATTGTGTGCGAATGTTTCATTATAGGATTATTATTATCAGTTATAAAACAATACATAGCAGCGTATGTTTGCTTTCGGAGCATTGGTGATGTTTTTGATTATAATTATAGCCAGATCCCTGGATCTGCTGTCACCTGTGACTAGGGGGCATCATGCTCAGCCTAAAATCAGTGTGAAGCCATGGTATTTTACTACTATTTTAAACTGTGTGTTTATATTAGTTAACTGTGTCAGGTTATATTATAAACATGCAGATGGCCAATGTTGTTGACTCATGTGATAGCAAAAGGGAGTCTATTTGCTGGGCCAGTGGCTGTCCTTGTCTATTGTAACTGTAATGTTGAAATTTTGTTCAGACACTACTAAAGCCACAATCTGTATAATTGACCCATCAATACTTTTTGGCATAATTCACCCAACGATACTTTGTGGCAGGACCTTTGTAAACAAAAATGTACAAGTTTCAGTGACTTTGTCCAAAAGGCGGTATGTAGATACATTCTGAAAAACTATTGTCAACCTCACACCAAAATACCTGATGGTTAGATCTGCCTATTCGGAGAGGTAGGGGTCCAACGGTCCTTGTCCATTTTGGGGTGTTATCCCCCCCCCCCCCACCCGGTAGATTTTTCAACCACTGGAAGACAGTCCCGTGTTGCGGAGGACTCTTGTCTTGTAATGAAAGTCCTAAACAAAAGGTTGGATCCCACCACCCCCTCCCCCACCCCCCCCCCTCCCCCCAAGGTAAGTGACTAGCACCTACTATTCTTATTGATGACTGCTTGGAAAGGCCAAAGGCCGCAAGAGGTCGGCGGTTATGTACAAGAGATGCCTAACTGGGTACAATAAATTTATTTCTTGAAACTGAGTAATACAATTTGGCACAAAAGTTGCTGATGACAAGACCTATTGGGAGGGGGAGGGAGAGGGGGGGGGGGGGGCTCACATGTGATTGCACAAGTGAGTCTATGTTTTGGGCCAGTGGTTGTCTGTCCATCGTCTTAAACTGTCTAACATTTTCTCATGAAACTGTTCAAGCCAGTCTTCTAACGAAGCCCAAGGATACTTTTGGGCAATAGTTTCTAAACATTCCAATTTCAGTACCCTGTCTTTTAGGTCAGGGTCACGGGGGAGCAGGAACTGGGTAAAAAAAAAAGAAGCCATATTTTGACAGTGTCTTTCTCAAATACTATTCGCACATTGAGTCACCAAATTGGTACAAAGATACCTGATGGTAAGACATTCAGGCTTTTCAACAGGATTTATAACTGCCCATATCAGGATGAACAGCATAACAAAAAATCTGTCCCAGGCGCTTTACAGCCCATCACAGACTTGACAGGTGCAGGGATAAGTTTTTTGGGGCTCACGTGTCGTCCGTGGTAAATTGAACGTTGGCATTTTCTCGGAGACTATTCAAGCTACAGTCTTCAAACTTGGCCCAAGGGTACTTCGTGGCAAGACATTTCTAAACATATCAATTTCAGTGACCACGCACAAAGGTCAAGGTCACAGGTCAGGAAATATACCAAAAGAGGCTATTTTGGAACATAATTTATTTTTTTCTAACATACTATTCACAACTTCAAACCCAAACCTGGTACAAAATATACCTGATTGTAAGACCTGTATATGCACACTAATTTGGTTGATCCCTTGGACAATTTTTTTTTTCTCAAATACTATTCACAACTCCAAACCCAAACTTGCTACAGAGATACCTGATGGTAAGACCTGTCCATGCATATTAATTTGGATGACCCCTTAAAGGGGTCAAGGGTCACAAGAGCTCATGAAATAGTTTTAAAAAATAGCCATATTTTGACAAGAAACGTTTTTTATCAGAAATGTTTGGATCGGTTGATACACGTCATCCGTAAGGGTTTTGCCCTTCTTGTCTTAGGATGTGTCCGTCCTGGTCATGGACAGCTTTCCACCATTTTTCTGTCCCTGTCAATTTTTTTTCATGGAAATACGGTGAACATTTCATTGGTGGAACATTCCATCTTTCGCTGCACACCGATTTTGATGACCCGTTGGAAAGGTAGAGATCAGCAAATAGTGTCACAGTTATTGTTTGACCCCCAAAAAGTGTGTTTTCTCAAATTCATCTGTATTTGCCTTTTTAAAACTCTCCCTACTGTCTGCACTGCCTGTAGCTCTTGATATTGGATGTGTGTTGCTAAATGGTCTTAGCTTTATTTATGCCCCATGTTGTAGGTTTATTTAATGTATTTGACCGGCTGGCGACATACATTCAATTTTCTGTTTAGTTTTTTTTTCACAAGCAGTGCAGGCACGTCCTGAGAAAGCCTTGTTGCTGTCGGGACGTTAAGCAATGTACAATCAATCAATCAATCCATCCCAACTTATGTACGGGGATGCATGTTAATTTGGACAACCCCTGAGAAAGGCCTTGGTTCACAAGAGATTGGCAGTGTTCTTTGTTATTACTTTTGTTTTATAATTTTAGTTTTAATCAAATTTCTGCAATGCTTTTCAACCCAGTTTTGCAACAAGGTCGCCAATTCTATGCATAGTAATTTAGTTCTCTAATTGCAAAAAGCAAGGGTCATGGGAGGTTGACAAAAGCATGAAAAATGCATAAATTTTAAGAAAACATAGAATTTACAGGTACAACAGCCAATCCTGTATTACTGTTACAACATTAAACACTGGCTTATTTATTGACCTGCTGCAAAGGTCAAGGTCACAGGGTTTGCCATTCTTGTTATGCTAATAGACGATTTCTGGAAATCAGAGGTTGGTGAACAAATGCATCTTCAGGCGCTAATAAGCCTGGTCACCCAAAAAATGTGATATTGCAATTTAGTCTTTCCCTCAAAAAAAAAGCGCAGTTAGTATGTTTGTCTGGAGTTTTGATCTGTTGTTTGCGTCAAAAGATGCATACTTTTGGTGCACGTGTGAAGCAAATGTGAGTATGTTCTGGGCCAGTGGTCCATCTTCCGCCCGCGGTAAACTTGAACGTTGGCATTTTCTCGGAGACTATTCAGGCTACAGTCTTCAAACTTGGCCCAAGGATACTTTGTGGCAAGACCATTATAAACATACCAAGTTAAGTGACCTCGCACAAAGGGCAAGGTCACAGGAGATCAGGAAATATATCAAAAATAGCTATTTTTGGACATTTATTTTTTTATAAAATACTATTCACAGCTTCAAACATAAATGGGGTACAAAGATACCTGATTGTAAAGCCTTTATACGCACACTAATTTGGAACGTCAAGGGTCACAAGACGGAAGAGCTCAAGAAATAGGTCCAAAATGACCATATTTTTAATTTTTACTAAATATTTTTTTCTCAAATACTATTCACAACTCTAAACCAAAACTTGCTACAGATATATCTGATGGTAAGATCTATCTATGCATACTAATTTGGATGACCTCTTGGAATGGTCAAGGGTAACAAGAGCTCAGGAAATAGGTAACAAATAGCCATAATTTGAGAAGAAACTTTCAGGCATGTGTGGATCGGTTGATACATGTGAGCCATAAGGGCTTTGCCCCTCTTATTATTATTTACAACTGGTTGACTTGTCTGATTGGTTGATGCTTGTAAAACATGAGGGTCATGAGGCATTGACAGATGTGCAAAAAATGTGTTAAGTTTGGCGAAACGTGAGTTACCTATGTACAAAGGCCAGCTTTTTACTTCTTTACAACACGTGAACATGTGCATTGTGATTTCTGGTCAAGGCCACAAAGGTAAGATTATACATAATTCAATGCACTTCAGCCTTAAGGACTTTGTCATTTTTTGCTCACTTGTCCAGCAAAAGTGAGGAGTCTATGTTCTGGGCCAGTGGTCAGTCATATGTCGTCCATGGTAAACTTTAACAGGGCATATTCTCGGATACTGATCAAGCCCGTCTTTAAACTGTGTCCACGGATACTTTATGGAAAGACTTTTCTAAACCTACCAATATGAGTGACATCTCTCAAAGGTCAAGGGTAACAAAAGATCAGAGAACATTTGAAAAATAGCAATATTTTGACAAATTTCTATTTTCTCAAATACTATTCACAATTTCAAACGCAAACTTCGTACAAAGATAGACCTATTTTGATGATCCCTCGGACAGGTCAATGGCCACATGAGGTTGGCAAATGTGTGTAAAATGCCAATTTTTGCATCTCTCTCTTGGCTTGACTTCGCGAACGAAGATTTTATAGGAGTTGCCCACGACGTCTGCAGGCTTGTTTGTGGCTGCGGAGGCCAATCCGAGACAGGCAGGTTCGACCGCAGTGGCTGCAGGGGAAGGTATGGCCGGGGTTCTGAGCTGCGGCATCTCTGTTTTTCTCCTGAGCCGCTTGTCCTTAAGGCTAGCTCTGTGAGAGTCCTCAAAGGAGACAGCTGCCTTGTAAATGGTGGAGCGCCAGGTGTCACGGTCCGCAGCAAGCGAAGACCACTGGTGGTGGTCGATTTGGCAGGCACTAAGTGACTTCTTGAGACAGTCTTTGTATCTCTTCTTTGGTGCCCCTCTGTCACGGTGTCCAGTAGCAAGCTCGCCGAACAGGGTGATCTTTGGTAGGCGATGATCCTCCATCCTGGAGACATGCCCCGTCCAGCGGAGCTGTGTCCGCAACAGCAAAGCCTCGATGCTCACAGTTTCAGCCTGTTCAAGGACCTCGACGTTGGTGACATAGTCACTCCAGTGAATGCCCAGGATGGTACGCAGGCAGCGCTGGTGGAAGCGTTCGAGGAGTCGTAGTTGGCTGCGGTAGAGGGCCCAGGACTCGGAACCATACAGCAGGGTGGTGAGGACCACAGCTCTGTACACGCTGATCTTGGTGCCTGTTTTCAGCTGTTGATTGTGCCACACCCGCTTGAAAAGTCGCCCGAAAGCGCTGTTCGCTTTTGCCAGCCTGCTGTCAAGCTCCTTGTCCAGCTTGGCGTCCGACGTGATAATGCAGCCAAGGTAAGTAAACTGGTGCACTGACTTTAGTTCAGACTCGCCAATGGTGATGTGAGGAGGGCGATACACTGTCTTGGGTGCCGGCTGATGGAGGACCTCTGTCTTTTTCAGACTGACCTCGAGTCCAAAGAGCTGGGCAGCATCTGCGAAGCAAGACGTGATGCGCTGCAGGGCTCTCTCTGTGTGTGCAACGAGGGCAGCATCATCAGCAAAAAGCAGCTCACGAATCAGTTGGTCTAGGGTTTTCGTGTGGGCCTGCAGTCGTCTGAGGTTGAACAGGCTGCCATCGAGACGATACCTGATGTACACTGCATCGTCATCATCGAGGTCCACTGTGGCCTGCTTCAACATCATGCTAAAAAAGATGGTGAAGAGGGTCGGTGCCAGCACGCAGCCCTGCTTTACGCCGTTGAGAATAGGGAATGGTTTCTGAGAGGTCATTGTTGAGTCTGACCTGGCCTTGCTGGTCCTCGTGTAGCTGGACAATCATGTTGAGGAACTTTGGGGGACAGCCAAGTCGCTCCAGGATCTGCCACATGCCTTGCCTGCTCACAGTGTCGAACGCTTTTGTTAGGTCGACAAATGTTACGTACAGCCCTTTGTTCTGCTCGCGGCACTTCTCCTGTAGCTGTCTCAGCACAAAGACCATATCGGTGGTGCTCCTGTTTGCTCTGAAGCCACACTGGCCCTCTGGGAGTTGGTCTTCAGCGATGGCAGGTACCAGCCGATTCAGGAGCAGCCTTGCAAGGATTTTCCCAGCAATGGACAGCAGGGTAATTCCCCGATAGTTGGAACAGTCAGACTTCTCGCCTTTGTTCTTGTACAGGGTGATAACGACTGCATCACGGAGATCTTTTGGTAGTGTTCCTTCCTCCCAGCAGCAGAGAAAGAGGTCATGGAGCTTGTTGTGCAGTGCTGTGCCTCCATGTTTCCAGATCTCTGGCGGTATTCCATCAATGCCTGCTGCTTTGCCACTCTTGAGCTGGTGGATGGCTGTGAGGGTCTCTTCAGCGGTGGGCGGTTCGTCCAATTCAACCTTTACTGGGAGGTGTGGGATTTGTAGGACGACTGCTTCTTGAACAGTGCGCTCAGCGCTGAAGAGGCTCTGAAAGTATTCCGACCAGCGGTTCAAGATGGAGGTATTATCTGTGAGGAGTGCCTGGCCATTCGCGCTTCGCAGGGGACTTTGTACCAGGTGCCTGGGGCCATACACTGCTTTCAGTGCTTCGTAGAAGCCCCTGTAGTCACCATTGTCAGCACAAAGCTGGGTCCTCTGTGCAAGTCTGGT
>BTPG01000003.1:205142655-205290564 GCA_036245525.1 Semisulcospira habei | reverse complement strand
TGTAAGTTTAATTGCGCCCAATTCAGTTGTGACCAGTCTCACATCTTTTCTGTGATGAGGATTTTCCATTGTCTTGCCAAAACAGGCATTGTTCATAAGCTTAAAGAAGTCTTTGTCAAATGCAGTGTTGCCGTCTCTGGCACGGAGGGTTGTGTTCTTCATTATGTAATCTTTCATGAAAGCACTCTGATCAAATTGAATACCTCTGTGAACTTTCTTTAGTACTAACCCGTGTCTGATGTAAAACTGCAACAAGCGGTAGTGACAAACGTAATTGAATTTGTCATTCAAATTTGGTACAAGTTTGGTGTCTTCTTTTTTCCCTGTCATACTCATTTTCTCAACAGCTAATGGATAATCATTATGGTAATCGTGTAGATGGTGTGGGTACTCCAGGTCGACTTCAAAGATCCAACCCTTCGGATCGTTTCGATCAAGATTCATAATATTGTTTGTTAACCCTGACTCTGTTACATCATACTGTGACAAATCATACAGACAAAAGTTTTTCAAGGGCAATAATTCACACATCGCCCAGCCATACAAATTGTTAGCGTCTACATAGGTAATGAATGATCTTGACCTTGAGGGGTCAAACCCCCGGCCAAGGTCACCATGGGCGTCCAGATATTTGTTGTTGGCTCTGGCGTAGTTATTTGCTGCAATACTAATGCCTCCTCTCAATCCACATTCTACCATTTCACCCATCGTACGATCAGACAACAGGTCTATAAATATCTTACTGGATTTCAAAAATGCATCCCACGTCATGCCAGGACTAGTTATGTAACAGGCAGGGTCAAGCTTGTAGTGTAACAAACCCTTTTCACGGTAACTTTCAAATACGTCTGCTAGTAAGCAAACGTCAGCTTTCAAGTACTGGTCATGGTAGTCACCAATCGTCTGACACCCTAACTTCCCCCACGCATCAAGTGCATGTTGATATTCAGAGTCAGAAATGCCTTTTCCAGTTAGTGTAGAATAAAATTTCTCTTTTGGTGGCAGTCTTGTTTCCTCGAACACAACCCAGTGATCAATGTACTCATACGGATACACACCTTTCTTAATCAAGTCTGGTTCAAAATATTTACTCGTTATTGGATACTCGGTCAGTCCTTCTGCAAGACTAGCCAATCCTAAAGACAAATGTTGCATGGAGTCATAAAATGCTAATTTATCTAACCTAAAAGTCAAGTATTTCTCAGTTGTCTGGGCAATACAACTTATGTTTTTGTACGACTCATCTACAGCCTGCATGATAATGTGTGAATCATACCCTTTGAGATTGTGGAAAAAGATTGGCAGTTTGTATGTCTTAGGATCTATTTTTAATAACAAGTTACAATTGTTATGTGCAGCACCTCTGTAACGCCCAGTTATGTGGTCGTGGTCATGAACTTTATCACCACCTAAAGGCTGTTCACAAATCCAACACATCTCAGCTGTATCAAATTTCAGTTTGTCTTCTTCTGTCATCACCAAAGGCATCTGGCTTGTTGTGAGATATTGTACTACCTGACTATACAGATGTCTCATTTCTGTTAAAAACAAACATGCTGCATTTTCACCCCTGTAGATAACAGGTTCTGAATGCAGACCGTCTGACCTAACAATAATGTACCCGAAAGAACACACCACTTGGTCACTCAGTTTTATAGTCTTTGGTAATGACTCTGGAACAGGACCTTCATACGGAACAACTAATGATTCAAAATCTGCATACACTACAAACGGCAACTTTTGCTGATTCCCATAGTTCTTAAAATACACTTGACTACCAGGCTCTGGATACTTAAGTACAGTTTGTATGTCATCAGCTGACCTACAATGCAGGACGTGTTTATGTGCCACTGCAATAGAAGAAAATCTTTGTAAACATCTTTTACACACTTCCTGTTTACCCTTGTGTTTTGTTGTGTGATTATGAATTAGATGTGACATATTCCTAATAATTGTGTAGTGAAAGTTATTGTCATCGCCGATTAATAACATGTCAACATGTTTATCTTCTGACTGCCCATATGTTGGTGCCAGTGGAGATACTCTAATTGGCTGTAACTTGTCAACAGACACATTATCCCACACATACACATTTACAGATATACCAGGATTTAGTTTTTCAAACAAGTCTATGTCCTCTATTTTAACAGGGAACTCAATGCCACTAAAAACGAGTTCGTTTACAAATTTGGTGTAGTTAGATACACGTTCTGGTTTTGTCTTTATAAAGTGTAGTTTAGCAAGCACACACCACATGAAACAATAGTTGTCATTGTTCTGTATGTTGACGACAGCCTTCTTGTTTGCTACTTCTGTTGGCAGTGGCAACCATGCTTTACCTAATATAGGATGATACCTAGACTGCTTTAATTGTAGTTCATGTACATGTCCTTCGTGCCAACCAGACCCCTTCATTCTTGCACTGTCAATCGCCTGGAGAAAGTCAGGTAATAGTCTGTCACTAAACACGTTCTCCAATTCTCTTCTTGTGTTAACAGTGTGTTGTCTTGTTGATATATACGATACAATCACCTCACCGTCCACCCTAGTGAATTCGATTTTTGCAACAATTTGAATCTTCACACTGCCTGTGAGAAGATTTTGTTGTATGACAGAAAAAGAGTTTTCTATTGATTGATAGACATTATTAGTATTGGATATGGGTAAGTTTGTTGTGTGAAACACGTTTCTTAAACCAGATGAGCCAGGGCTTTGAGCATTGTCCATCATTTTTATTTGTCCGACAAAATAATAAAATAAAAAAAATTACTGCTGTCACACCATATGTAATACTGTATTATCTGTAGTTATGATAAACAAGTCAACTACTTTTCTGGTGTTTGTCATGCAGGTGCAAAATTACTTTATTGAACGTAACACTTTCAATATAACAATGTAGTTTTCTTATTTGATTAAATATGTCTTCACACAGTACCTCAAACCAACGCAAGTGGCCACTGTTAGCATTATAAACTTTAAAAGCATTTGTCTTAAGATCAACAGTCTCATAATCATAACCTGGTAATCCATCTGAATATTCCAGAGTAACATTATATGTCGTGTATATCCTTATTGACGGTGTTGAGAGTTTAAAGCTGGGTCCAAACACACGTGTTTTTAAGTCAGTAAAGTGCATAACATCTTTGAAGCATTCTGTAACATCAAACACTTGGGTTTGTCTGTCTGTCATTTTTATTAGACAAACAAAAGAATAATTGTTATCAAGCAAAATCATGTTTTCTAGGAAATTACACTGAATAGTAATTTTATACGTTTGCACCAATCAGCTATGTTGGCAGTAACGTTTTACATTTACACTGTGTTACTGCTTCTATGTAAGCTAAATGGATTTAGATTCAAACCACAGACACACTCACTCAGGTATAAAACTCTATGTATTTCCTAGTCAATGACATAAGGGGCATAAACACTTGAAAGATTTAACCACTGTACAGAGTTGTCTCCCATAGACTATATGTTGCATACCCAAGTTGGTAGACAACTGCGTCACTGATTTGTGAGTATTCATTGAGGATATCCTGTTTATGTGTAGCAAGGATAATGATTTCAGGTATGTTCATTTTGTAGTCTTAGCTCAGTGACATGTCTATTTATGTGTGTGTGTGTGTGTGTGTGTGTGTGTGTGTGTGTGTGTGTGTGTGTGTGTGTGTGTGTGTGTGTGTGTGTGTGTCATTGGATTATGCAGAGATTCAAAAATCTTTACAGTTGACTCAAACCCGATTAAAAACAGTGGCTCTTGAGAATCTCGCCATGCTCATAAGAATCTGTGATCGAGTGGGCTACATGTGAGAACATGTTCTGTGTGTTTGTGTATACATGTTCTGTGTGTTTGTGTGTGTGTGTGTGTGTGTGTGTGTCAGTGCGTGTGTCAGTGCGTGTGTTTGTCTGTGTGTCAGTGTGTGTGTGTGTGTGTGTGTGTGTGTGTGAGAGAGAGAGAGAGAGAGAGAGAGAGAGAGAGAGAGAGAGAGAGAGAGAGAGAGAGAGAGAGAGAGAGAGAGACCACCGTTTGATTTCACAGACATGAGTACATTAAGCCCACTTGAAATCACCCCTTCTTTAAAAGTCCCTGTTGACTTTTGACATCACTTAGTGATTTAAAAGGCTGTATTTATGAAAGGCTTTTGACGGCTGAGGGCCTTTCAAAAGCACAGTCCCGCTCGTGGCTTGTGCCCGAATTGAAAAGAAATGGAATGCGGCCGCTATTGAAAAGCGCGGTGTGAGGGCAACACAAAAGGCGACCAACCGTGACACTAGCCGGCAGCTCAGGCTTACGGTAAAATTGTACTGACATGAGTGTCTGTAAGTGTGTTTGTAAGTGAGTGTGTCTGTTTGTTTATGCGTCTGTTTGTTTGTTTGTGTGTGTGCATGCGTGCGTGTGCGTGCGCGTGCGTGCGTGTGTGTGCGTGCGTGCGCGTGCGTGTGCGTGCGTGCGTGCGTGCACGTGCGTGCGTGCGTGTGTGCGTGCGTGCGCGTGCGTGTGTGTGATTACATGGCATGCGTGTGACTGAGGGTTCTTGCAACTTCTCGCCGCAACTGAAAATCAACAACACACAAAACATATAGTGTACAGAAACCCAGCTCACAAAACTTGCTCGACAAGTCTGGTCGGGTAGCATAAGACTCGTCAGGCTTGTTCCTAATTTAGATATGCATAACATTTTTGGAAAGACCAAGATCGATTTTAGGATCAGGTATGGCTGGATCGGACTTATTCTTGCCGGTTAGTGTTTGAAAATGACCGGTTGTTTTTGTTATAATTTATTCATTGGACTATTAGCCGGTTGAGATGTATGACGTCAGCTCTGTAAACCGGTAAGTTGTGTTTGTGTGTCTGTGTTGTTAGAGTGTCAGTGTGTGCGACAGTGTGTGTGTGTGTGTGTGTGTGTGTGTGTGTGTGTGTGTGTGTGTGTGTGTGTGTGTGTGTGTGTTTTGAAAGTTCCACTTGGTCCCGACCTGACCAGGGTGCTGGTTATATTAAATCGATCTATGTAAGCAGGTAATTAATTTCTCAGTGCATTCGGATTGTGCGTTCTTTTCAAGCACAGATAAGCTCGCGTACATAGAAACGCCGAGGCTTTTGTCCACGCATGGGTTGATTCAAAGCACCATGTACGTGTGCACTCATGTATTCAAGTCAGTATATGCGTGTTTATGCTAGTATGTACGTACGTGCGTGTGCATGTGCGTGTGTTTATGTGTTGGTATGTGTGTGTGTGTGTATGTATGCCTGTGTATATAACTTGTATGGCAATCTGGCACTGCCCTTGAATTATCTTGGTCTGCAACTGGCGTGTCCGCTTGTGCGTGTATGTTTTGTTATGTTCAGAGCCAATTGAATAAAGTTAGCACTGAGCGGTCCTCCTGTGAACTTGCCTGCACAAACACATTTCTAAACATCTTTTCACGCGTGACGCGGTGTGAATGGCGCTGTGAAAGCTTTTACCCAACTCATTGAAAGAGGGTTTGGCATTGAGTCTTGTCATGCGTGAACTGAAATGATATGTGTGGGACATAGCATGTGAGTTTTTCGGAAATCGACTCTGGCAGTATTGAGAGAAACGGTCATGTAAAAGTTAATGACCGTAATTAGTAATTAATTAAGGTCATTAGGTGTTGACAGAGACAATAGTTATAGAGATAAAACAATAGAGTCCCGATAGATAATCAGATCAATAGAGCCGCATCAGTCATGCTCATCACTTTTTTAAAATCAAAGGGTTGATTTAGAATTAACGGGGGTGAAATTGGGGTCAAAAATATGATATTAAAAAATGATGTAAATTAATGACTGATGCGGCTCTATTGAATTCATTGTCTATCGGGACTCTATTGTTTTATCTCTCATGGGACATAATCACTCAAGAGACATCCACTATACAAAAGTTGTTTCCCTTAGACTATAAATGACATACAGATTTAAGAAACAACCCCACCACTCTGACTAGCTGAGAGGTTGCTGGGCACTGGGTTATAGTTGAGAAGCTCTAGACACAGGGTGCAATAACAAGACAATAATTTGTGTTGTGGCGCAAGGCAAAAATAATTCACAATGATTTTTCACAAATCAATCAACCGAAAACTCTTGGTGTGTGTGTGTGTGTGTCTGTGTTGGGGGGGGGGGGGGGGGTCTTGAGGATCTGTTGTAAAAAGCCTACAGTCATGTAGGGGTAGGCTCTTTTCAGTCATGTATAAACAGTATACACCCCGGAAGTAAAATCTTACAATAATATTGCACTGGAGTAAGACGGAGTACAAACCTTGTGTGCGTGTGTGTGTGTGTGTGTGTGTGTGTGTGTGTGTGTGTGTGTGTGTGTGTGTGTGTGTGTGTGTGAGAGAGAGAGAGAGAGAGAGAGAGAGAGAAAGAGAGAGAGAGAGAGAAATCACCATTTGATTTTCCTCACATACCAGTCATGTACAAAATCACCCCTTCTTTCAAATTATGATGTCCCCCTGTTGATCTTTGACATTATCAAGCAATTTAAACGGCTGTATTTATGAAAAGACCTTTGACGGCTGAGAGCTTTTCAATTCAGGCGCAAGCCGCAACGGGACTGAATTGAAAAGAATGGAATGTGACTCCTGCTATTGAATAGTGGTGTGAGGTCTTTAGACACAGGCTTACGGTACAATTATACTGACATGAGTGTCTGTAAGTGCGTCTGTGTGCGTGTGTGTGTGTGCGTGTGCGTGCGTGTGTGTGTGCGCGTGTGTGCGCGTGTGTGCGCACGTGTGCGCGTGCGTGCGCGTGCGTGCGTGTGTGTGCGTGTGTGCGTGCGCGTGTGTGTTCGCCTGCGCGATTACATGGCATGCGTGTGACTGAGGGCTCTTGCAACTTCTCGCCGCAACTGAAAATCAACAACACACAAAACATATAGTGTAAAGAAACCCAGCTCACAAAACTTGCTCGACAAGTCTGGTCGGGTAGCATAAGACTAGTCAGGTTGTTCCTAATTTAGATATGCATAACATTTTGGAAAGACCAAGATCGATTTTAGGATCAGGCATGAGCGGATAGGACTGATTGTTGCCGGTTAGTGTTAAAATGACCGAATGTGTTATAATTTATTCATTGGACCATTTAACGGTTGAGATGTATGACGTCAGCTCTGTAAACCGGTAAGTTGTGTATGCGTGTCTGTGTTGTTTGGGTGTTAGTGAGTGTGTGTGTGTGTGTGTGTGTGTGTATGTGTGTGTGTTTTAAAAGTTCCACTTGGTTCCGACCTGACCAGGGTGCTGGTTGCGCAGATAAAGCGAGTAGCAACAGACGGTGTGTGCGTACATAGAAATGCAAAGGCTTTTGTCCACGTATGAGTTGATTCAAAGCGTCGTGTACATGAATGCACTTCTGATTTTTGTAGTCAAGTCAATTGAAATCTGACTGCATAGAATTCTAAAGATATGTTATGAACAGAAATTATACATATATGAGTACTGTGTGTACACAGTGAGAGTTATGCGTCTTTTAGTTCCCCAGAAATCGAAAATGTTGTGAAACGGAGCTCAAGTGAATCTGTGAATCTAGACCTCACTGTACAGTGGTAGACAAGATTTAAAAGGCCTGTGATAAAAAGTGTTATCTGTGTCGTTTTAAATCAGTGACACAGTCAATAACAAGGTATTATGCTCGAGCTGTGTCAACACAGGGCTGTCCCCTTTCTAAAGACCCTCTCTTGTCAAGCGTAGCATGAAAGAAATGGGGACAGTGTACTGAATTGTATGCATAAACGTCTACTGTAAAAGGATAGGCTAGCTAACAGAAAAATCTGTTCCTCATAAATCGTCTCTGTCAGTATATACCAAATGAAATGTTATTTTATGTAGAAGGTGTGTGTGTGTCTGTCTGAGCGTGTGTGTATATGTGTGTGTACGTGTATGTTTATTCATGTGTTTGTGTGTGTGTACGTGTATGTTTATTCATGTGTTTGTGTGTGTACGTGTATGTGTGTGTCAGTGCGTGTGTGTGTGTGTGTTTGCGTATGCAACGTGGTGTAATGCTCAGAAATTTAACTCACTTTCAGTCCTGTTTAAGTGAATAACGCAGTCAATATGGTTTTATCATAACAAGCTGTTATGCTCGAGAAAGGCTTTTGTCCATGCATGGGCTGATTCAAAAAGCAGTGTACGTGAGCACTCATGTATTCAAGTCAGTATATGCGTGTTTATGTTAGTATGTACGTACATGCGTGTGCATGTGCGTGTGTGTGTTTATGTGTTGGTATGTGTGTGTGTGTGTGTGTGTGTGTGTGTGTGTGTCTGTGTATGTTTGCCTGTGTATATAACTTGTATGACAATCTGGCACTGCCCATGAATTATCTTGGTCTGCAACTGGCGTGTCTGTGTGTGTGCGTGTATGTTTTGTTATGAACAGAGCCGTGCTTAAACAGAGCCAATTCAATAAAGTTAGCACTGAGCTGTCCCCTGTCACGCGTGACCTGTGAATGGCGCTGTGAAAGAGGGCTTGTCATTGAGTCTTGTCATGCGTGAACTGAAATGTTATGTGCGGGACAGAGCATGTGAGTTTTTCAGAAATCGTCTCAGTCAGTTTTGAGAGACAAAGAAGAGTAATTTTCTAATTATTGGGTGTGTAAAAAGTTATTAGTCTATTACAGAGCACTATAAAGATTTTGGTTTGTTTTGAGAGAAACGGCCGTGTGTACGTTAATGACCGTAATTAGTAATTAATTAAGGTCAACTTAAGACAATGGGTCTCAGAAATGTACTATTCTCGACTGGTAATGGTCATCATTTTTTTTTTTTAACAATGTGTGATTAGGTTTTGTCAGAGACAATAGTTAGAATCCGGGAAAAATGAAAGGTGACGTCACACGAGTGTTTTGTTATCAAAACACGTGAAAAGATGAAGACAAAAAAAAAATTGGTCCAAGTAAAGTACTATCTTGTATCTCTTGTATGCTGATGTGTATGTACAAAACCTACATTACAAACAAACAAAATAAATAAATAAATAAATAGTTTAAATGAATAAGATAAAGTAAGTCTAAGGTACCTGGGACATATGCATGCTAGGTAAAGGATAGATTAAAAATTATGAACATACACAGATGTGCATGTCCTTTGGTAGGTGTTCTGCGGTTTTATGTGTGTATTTAGGTAGGGGTTGGGAGCAAGCCCCTTTTGGCTTGACTTCGCGAACGAAGATTCTATAGGGCTTGCCCACGTCGTCTGCAGGCATTTTCGTGGCTGCGGAGGCCAATCCGGGACAGGCAGGTTCGACCGCAGTGGCTGCAGGGGAAGGTCTGGTCAGGGTTCTGAGTTACGACAGCTCTGTTTTTTCTTCTGAGCCGCTTGTCCTTAAGGTTAGCTCTGCGAGAGTCCTCAAAGGAGACGGCTGCCTTGTGAATGGTGGAGCGCCAGGTGTCACGGTCCGCAGCAAGCGAAGACCATTGGCGGTGGTCGATTTGGCAGGCACTAAGTGACTTCTTGAGACCGTCTTTGTATCTCTTCTTTGGTGCCCCTCTGTCTCGGTGTCCAGTGGCGAGCTCGCCGAACAGAGTGATCTTGGGTAGGCGATGATCCTCCATCCTGGAGACGTGCCCCGCCCAGCGAAGCTGTGTCCGCAGCAGCAAAGCCTCGATGCTCACAGTTTCCGCCTGTTCAAGGACCTCGACGTTGGTGACATAGTCACTCCAGTGAATGCTGAGGATGGTACGCAGGCAGCGCTGGTGAAAGCGTTCGAGGAGTCGTAGTTGGCTGCGGTAGAGGGCCCAGGACTCGGAACCGTACAGCAGGGTGGTGAGGACGACAGCTCTGTACACGCTGATCTTGGTGCCTTTTTCAGCTGTTGATTGTGCCACACCCGCTTGAATAGTCGCCCGAAAGCACTGTTCGCTTTTGCCAGCCTGTTGTCCAGCTCCTTGTCCAGCTTGGCGTCTGACGTGATGATGCAGCCAAGGTAGGTAAACTGGTGTACAGACTTCAGTTCGGACTCGCCGATGGTGATGTGGGGAGGGCGATGCTCTTCCTTGGGTGCCGGCTGATGAAGGACCTCTGTCTTTTTCAGACTGACCTCAAGTCCAAAGAGCTGGGCGGCATCTGCGAAGCAGGACGTAATGCGCTGCAAGGCTCTCTCTGTGTGTGCAACGAGGGCAGCGTCATCAGCAAAGAGCAGCTCACGAATCAGTTGGTCTAGGGTTTTCGTGTGGGCCTGCAGTCGTCTGAGGTTGAACAGGCTGCCATCGAGACGATACCTGATGTACACTGCGTCGTCATCGTCGAGGTCCACTGTGGCCTGCTTCAACATCATGCTGAAGAAGATGGTGAAGAGGGTCGGTGCCAGCACGCAGCCTTGCTTCACGCCGTTGCGAATGGGGAATGGTTCTGAGAGGTCACTGTTTAGTCTGACCTGGCCTTGCTGGTCCTCGTGGAGCTGGACGATCATGTTAAGGAACTTTGGGGGACATCCTAGTCGCTCCAGGATCTGCCACATACCTTGCCTGCTCACAGTGTCAAACGCTTTTTTTTGGGAGCAAGCAGTATGGCACCTATTACCATCTATATACAGTCGTAGGACCAACGCCACCGGAGTCCCTGAAATTTCAGGGAAACTCGATACCCCCTGACCCCGGGGTGAGGTCGGAAACCTCATCAAGCCGATGTGAGTGCTCGTGTTTATGTTTCTGTCACTCGCAACAATGTTCTCCTGTCAGATTATTTCAACTACACTTGACATAGGTCCCCATGCACATTCACAGGCTGAGCCGTCAGCTCACGAGAATCTGTGCGTTTTGCGGGCCTATTTACATCTACATTAGCTCCCCTAAATGAGTGAATTCTTGCGGTCGTATTCACATATCCAGGGTCCTCCGTCTACAAGAGGCATAGATTTCCATGTGCAAAAGGTTGTTGATGATCATACAGCTTCTAGCAGAGATCGACCCTGTGTTCATCCTACGGTTAAGATGTGTGGACGTCAGTATATAATTCTGATGTGTATGCGATGCACGTTTCATTTCTGCAGTTGCTGGAGATATAATTTTTAAAAAATCAGCTGCGAATTTTATTTGTGTTTTTTGGGGTGATATTGTGTGTCGTATTCGGATATATCGCTTAACAAGTCTGAGATGGTCTCCAAATTTGCGGCCGTCGTCAACTTGAACTCAGCGAAGATGTCGGCATTATCCGACCAAAGGTAAGAGGCATTTTATTACTATTTTTTATTCGCATTTCTTTCACTTCAGCCGCGGCGGCAGGCTGCCGTGATATTTTTCACTGTGTAACTGTTGTTACAAATATAACGAAAACATGGTTGAAAACATGCACTTGTGCATTAATATCCTGAAAAATATCAGTTAGTTCAAGAAGACAGTACACCCATCGGGATATGGCTTTTGTGGACCGCTCCTCGTTAACCCCAAAATTTAACTGCACTCAGCACACACAACTACGCTTACATTTCAATGGAATGATTCAAGTGTGTCCATGTTATATGCCTCGATTGAAACGCCTGATCGATCTGACCTGCATATATCGTCCTTTCCGCAACTTATATCAACTTTAAAATTATAGGAAAGCACATAAAAAACATTCCAAGCAATGACGATGATTAAACAATGCCGGCGCTTACTTATGCAGGACTGATGTTTTCTTTGTACATGCTGCCTGCGATTCTAATTCCATCACTGAAACATCTCGGTGTCTTAGCAGAAGACGAAAATTTCTGGATACAGCTTGATCATTTTTATAAAACTCTGAAACAAAGGAAACTACCCTCTGACCCTGATGTGCCGAGAAAGGACAATGTGGTTATTTATTTCAAGAAACTGACAGGAGCCAGTCGTTCGTGCGAACTTGAACGAGGAAAGCTACTTGTTCACATTTCAAAATATAAATAGTACAAAAATGATTTTTTTTTTCAAATATTTCAGAAAACAAAGATCTCTGGCACACAGTAGTGACGAAGACATGCAGCCGCCGGTATCGCCGGTATGACCCTCTCCAGCCTTGCCAATCAAGGTACTAAATACATTAAAAACTTAGTTCTCCTTCACTTACAGAACCAATGAATTAATTGAGTGAAACCAGTTACTGTTAGTACATAGCTCTCTGTCTGCCTGTTTGTCTGTAAACTATGTCGGCTGTATTATTTCTGGCCAATCACACAAACAAATGCCTCAAGATAGCAACAGAATGTAGGCCCATTGACATTTTCTTCCATTCGACTTTCAATGTAATTATTATTTGTACCTTTTTTCAGAGACGCCAGTTACGACCGCCGAGGCAGGATTTCCACAAAAAGGCACAGTAATTTCAATAAGTCATACTCGTGACAACAAGCCTTCCAGACCCTTGCCAAGTTGCAGAGTTCATCCTCTAACCCTCATTCCAGAGAGAGTGGTTCACACATGGGCGTTTGCGTCCTACTAATAGAATGATACGTGGTTGTTTTTTTGTTTGTTTGGTGTTTGTTGTTTTTTTAATATTATTACTCATAGTGTACAGGCACATGTCAAGTTCATGTGAAAGAAAAAAAAAAAACCCAGCAACATTGTATCTACGTAACACGAGCGCATTTGGAATGAGAATTCGCCGGTTCGGCGTTGGAACTCACAATTCTAGCAGGATATTGCTGGAGTGATTGGATGTAGCACACATTAACTGTAATATTACGATCTGAAATATACACTTAAACGACAGTGCAGTGACGTGTGCTAAGCCTAATGGCGGGCTTACGAACAACAAAGTGAAGTCCGCTGTAGACAAACACTGCCGAACACAACTCAATATGTGTGAACTAGTGTAAGTGTGTGTATTCGCCATGTACATTAATATACATTAGCGTTAAATATTTCCATATTTTATTATTTGTTTAATTCTGTTGTTTCCTTTCAGTGTGTGTTTGGTTTTACTTTGAAAATGCGTATATTGATATGAGTGATGCCGGCTGTGACCCCGAATCCTCAGAAAGAAAAAATCCGACCACATCACTCCCCTGCTCAAGCTCCTTCACTGGCTTCCCATCCCCCAACGCATCCAATACAAGATTCTGTCTCTCTGCTACAAATCCCTGAACAACTACGCTCCTGCCTATCTCTCCAACTTACTTCACCCCTACACTCCTCCCGCTCCCTCCGCTCCGCCTCCGACCCTCTCCGCCTCCTCAACCCCCGCACCAAACTCAGCACTTTCGGCCCCAGCTCCTTCTCAGTATACGGTCCATCCACCTAGAACACTCTCCCACTCTCTCTCCGTCAGAAACATTCGCTCTCCTCCTTCCAATCCGCCCTCAAAACTCACCTCTTTCAACAGTTCTAGCACTATATCACCACACTCCCCACCCCAAGCTGACCGTCGTCATGTATTTTCACTATCTGTGTTACGTGAGTCATTGTCTAAAGCATGCGTGTGCGAGTTGTGAGTGCGCGCTTAGAGTTATAATTATTATAAGATAAGCGCATTATAAATACCGTAATTATTATTTATTATTATGTGTGGCAAAAATGTCAGTCTGCGCTCTTTCTGCGCTGGAACATGGACAGCAGTTATAGACAATCCGTTCAATCGTGCCGACTGTCGTAGCTTGAGTCAGAGACTGAAGTAAATATGACCCATGTTAGAACTGTGTCAGTTTACACAACTGACATTGATTCTAATGCATTGTTTTCAAATTCAGGTTACACATTAGTATCTTATCCATTTAGCAGTTCACACAACTGCACAAGACATTGCCTTTACTACATACATGAAACAAAATTATAAATGTACTATTTCTGTACTGTAATGCGAAGACGAACATGTTCGCGGTGGTATTCCTGTGCGCCTTAGCAATGGATCATTGACATCTGCTAGATATTTAGTTAGGTGGATAGTTGATCAACGAATTGTTCAGTCTGTTATAGTTGTGTTCTACTTCTAGTTACTGGTTTTGCTAAGTAACTGTTTATATCTTGTTTTTCTTCCTGCTAAAAACATTAATTCTGCCTTTTCTATCAATTGACATCAACATTGTTTTCATAAAGTTACACTGACTGTGTGGTGTTCAACTATCCAGTGGCCCATATTCCTTGAGAGTGGTGAGGAGAAGTTTAGGCGCGGGTCGGGAAGGAGGAGGGGTGGCGAGGTGGGGTGGCGTTTTAACGGGGAGGCCGTTCAGTTATATAGTTATATTTTCTAGCGTATATCATGTTTTTGTTTTTTGTTTGTTTTTACTAATTTTTTCCGTTCACAACAGCGTATTTTCATGTCATGTTCTGTACATTTCCTGCCAGAACAGCAGTTTGTTCTCTTCAATTTGGATAGTAAAACATGAGAAGATTGATATGGTGATTCATCAAACGTCACGACCGAGTCACTACTTTGGCAATAACATGCAACATCTGATGTTGTTAAGTGGCCAGAGTACAATAACTGTTTTCCTCCTCATTATTTACGTGTGCGTGCAACTTTAATAAATTACAATATTAAATATATTCAGCTGTGAGATCTGTAATCGATCATGAGGGGGATGGAAGGTGCCAGTTTGTTCTTGTAAGATTTATGTGATAGTTGTCAGTATTAGTATAGATGTCAGTATTAGTATAGTTTCTAAATTTGGCGTGCATGGGTGCCTGTGTGTATGTGTGTGTATGTCCGTCTTGTCCATTTTTTTTTTCACTTTACTTGATACATTATATATATATATATATATATATATATATATATATATATATATATATATATATATATATATATATATATATATATATATATATATATATATATTCTCTCTTGGCTTGACTTCGCGAACGAAGATTCTATAGGGCTTGCCCACGTCGTCTGCAGGCATTTTCGTGGCTGCGGAGGCCAATCCGGGACAGGCAGGTTCGACCGCAGTGGCTGCAGGGGAAGGTCTGGTCAGGGTTCTGAGTTACGACAGCTTTGTTTTTTCTTCTGAGCCGCTTGTCTTTAAGGTTAGCTCTGCGAGAGTCCTCAAAGGAGACGGCTGCCTTGTGAATGGTGGAGCGCCAGGTGTCACGGTCCGCAGCAAGCGAAGACCACTGGCGGTGGTCGATTTGGCAGGCACTAAGTGACTTCTTGAGACCGTCTTTGTATCTCTTCTTTGGTGCCCCTCTGTCTCGGTGTCCAGTGGCGAGCTCGCCGAACAGAGTGATCTTGGGTAGGCGATGATCCTCCATCCTGGAGACGTGCCCCGCCCAGCGAAGCTGTGTCCGCAGCAGCAAAGCCTCGATGCTCACAGTTTCCGCCTGTTCAAGGACCTCGACGTTGGTGACATAGTCACTCCAGTGAATGCTGAGGATGGTACGCAGGCAGCGCTGGTGAAAGCGTTCGAGGAGTCGTAGTTGGCTGCGGTAGAGGGCCCAGGACTCGGAACCGTACAGCAGGGTGGTGAGGACGACAGCTCTGTACACGCTGATCTTGGTGCCTTTTTTCAGCTGTTGATTGTGCCACACCCGCTTGAATAGTCGCCCGAAAGCACTGTTCACTTTTGCCAGCCTGTTGTCCAGCTCCTTGTCCAGCTTGGCGTCTGACGTGATGATGCAGCCAAGGTAGGTAAACTGGTGTACAGACTTCAGTTCGGACTCGCCGATGGTGATGTGGGGAGGGCGATGCTCTTCCTTGGGTGCCGGCTGATGAAGGACCTCTGTCTTTTTCAGACTGACCTCAAGTCCAAAGAGCTGGGCGGCATCTGTGAAGCAGGACGTAATGCGCTGCAAGGCTCTCTCTGTATGTGCAACGAGGGCAGCGTCATCAGCAAAGAGCAGCTCACTAATCAGTTGGTCTAGGGTTTTCGTGTGGGCCTGCAATCGTCTGAGGTTGAACAGGCTGCCATCGAGACGATACCTGATGTACACTGCGTCGTCATCGTCGAGGTCCACTGTGGCCTGCTTCAACATCATGCTGAAGAAGATGGTGAAGAGGGTCGGTGCCAGCACGCAGCCTTGCTTCACGCCGTTGCGAATGGGGAATGGTTCTGAGAGGTCACTGTTTAGTCTGACCTGGCCTTGCTGGTCCTCGTGGAGCTGGACGATCATGTTGAGGAACTTTGGGGGACAGCCTAGTCGCTCCAGGATCTGCCACATACCTTGCCTGCTCACAGTGTCAAACGCTTTTGTTAGGTCGACTAACGTTACGTACAGCCCTTTGTTCTGCTCGCGGCACTTCTCCTGAAGCTGTCTCAGCACAAAGACCATGTCGGTGGTACTCCTGTTGGCTCTGAAGCCACACTGGCCCTCTGGGAGGTGGTCTTCAGCGATGGCAGGTACCAGCCGATTCAGGAGCAACCTTGCGAGAATTTTCCCGGCAATGGACAGCAGGGTAATTCCACGATAATTAGAGCAGGCAGACTTCTCTCCTTTGTTCTTGTACAGGGTGATGATGACTGCATCACGGAGATCCTTTGGTAGTGTTCCTTTTTCCCAGCAGCAGAGAAAGAGGTCGTGGAGCTTGTTGTGCAGTGCTGGGCCTCCATATTTCCAGATCTCTGGCGGGATTCCGTCAATGCCTGCTGCTTTGCCACACTTGAGCTGGTGGATGGCTGTGAGGGTCTCTTCGGCGGTGGGCGGTTCGTCCAATTCAACCTTTAGTGGAAGGTGTGGGATTTGGAGGATGACTGTTTCTTGAACAGTGCGCTCAGCGCCGAAGAGGTCCTGAAAGTATTCCGACCAGCGGTTCAAGATGGAGGTATTATCTGTGAGGAGTGCCTGTCCATCAGCGCTTCGCAGGGGACTTTGTACCAGGTGCCTGGGGCCATACACTGCTTTCAGTGCTTCGTAGAAGCCCCTGTAGTCACCGTTGTCAGCGCAGAGCTGGGTCCTCTGTGCGAGTCTGGACCACCACTCGTTCTGGAGCTCTCTAAGCTTGAGCTGGAGACTGCTGCAGATGAGGCGGAAGGCAGACTTCTTCACAGGGCAGGAAGGCTGGGCTAGGTGGGCCTGGTAGGCGGCTCTTTTTTTTTTTTTGCTAGAAGTTCCTGGATCTCTACGTCGTTTTCGTCAAACCAGTCTTTGTTCCTCTTTCTAGCAAAGCCCAAGACTTCCACAGAAGATTTTACAATAGCAGTTTTCAGTTGTTCCCAGAGTGTTTCAGGGGAGGAGTCTGCTGGATCAACTGTGTCTTTGAGCATGCGCTGTAAATCGGCCTGAAGGGCAGCTTTATTGTCGTCACGCTGAAGGCTGGCAACATCAAGCTTTTTCTTGGGGGGGGGGCCCATTTCTTGAGTTTCAGCTTGAGGCGGAGCCTGAGTTTGCAGCGAACAAGGCGGTGGTCAGTGTGGCACTCTGCGCTGGGCATCACTCTGGTGAGGAGGACGTCACTGCGGTCCCTCTGACGCACTAGGACATAGTCGATGAGGTGCCAGTGCTTGGAGCGAGGATGCATCCAGGTGGTCTTTCGACTGTCCTTTTGCTGGAAAGTAGTGTTGGTGATGACAAGTTGCTGCTCTGCACAGAGCTCCAACAGTAGGCGACCATTGTCATTGCAGTTCCCGACGCCATGCTTGCCGAGGACTCCTTTCCAGGCTTCAGAGTCTTGGCCCACTCTGGCGTTGAAGTCGCCAAGGATGATGACTTTGTCGTCTGCAGGGGTGCTCTGCAGGAGGCTGCGCAGGTCAGAGTAAAACTTGCCTTTTTCTGCAGGCTCTGCCAGGAGGGTTGGGGAGTACACACTGAGAAGGGTGACGTATTGCTGGTGTCTCAGTGGGAGGCGCATGGACATGATGCGGTCAGAGTGACCCGTTGGTAGGTTTTCCAACTTAGTCGCAATGTGGGTCTTCACCATGAAGCCCATGCCTGAGAGCCGTCTTTCTGATGCAGGCCTGCCTGACCAGTAGAGGGTGTAGCCAGCGCCAAGTTCTTGGAGGCTGCCTTCCTCCGGGAGGCGTACTTCGCTGAGCGCGGCGATGTCGATGTTTAACCTCCGCAATTCATGGGCAATGATGGCGGAGCGACGTTCAGGGCGTCCGCTGTCTGTTGTGTCGAGCATGGTTCGGATGTTCCAGCATGCTACGTTGAGTCCGGTCGTGGTCGTCACGAGAGTGGATCCATTGTTTTTTTTTTTTGTTTTGTTTTCTGACCGCATGAGAAGATGCCCGTTGACCGCGGCTAGCCAAATGGGTTACGAGGGGATAAGCTTTGGTTAGGCCACCTTTTCTAGGCCCCTCTCCGTGTGGAGCAAGCAGTGCTGTCCCTAGAGAAGGCTGCTTGGTCGTTCAGGGTGTGCCGAGTGACGTTGTCATCCCCAGGTCAACATCAGGCGACCAATATCCTGAACCGCCTGCATGCAGGTTTGAGACTGCGGCTTCCAGTGACATCTTTCACCTGCCGTTTTGCCCCTTGCCCATCGCTACAGGATGGGGAAGTGGCGCAGTGGTTAAGGCGTCTGCCTCCAATGCCAAAGGTGCGAGGTTCGATACCGGGTTCCGGCGTTTGATTTTTCTCCTCTGGTAAGTGTCACCGTCTGGGCAGTGGGCAGATGTTCACATCTGCACGGGACATAGACGACCCCGGCCCCCACGAGTCCCCTGCTGCCTTGCAGGCTTGGCCGCTTGGCTGCGGAAAGGCTAAGGGAGGAAACCCCTGAAATCAAAGCCCCCGTGTCTCCGGGGAAGGCTTTTGAGCCAGAGACTAAGACAAGGACAGTCTGATATAAAACCTACGACCCGAGGACCTCGATGCCACCGTCCCAGCTTGCTAGGCCATGGCAAACGAACCAAGGGTTTAAAGGGTGGGGCCAGTACTGCGCACACTGCACTCCACCAAAAAGCTCCACCGCGCAGGCTTTAGGAAACGCCCATGGACTATGACACTGAACTTTATATATATATATATATTGAGGGTGTTATTATTGATTCAGTAAAGCGATTGGATTCAGTAATTTCAAGCGGCTCCGTCAGCCATACAATATAATTATGATATCGGTCAAAATTAAAAAAGGATAAAATAGGTAACGAAGTATATATATATATATATATATATATATATATATATATATATATATATATATATATATATATATATATATATATATATATATATATATATATATATATATATATATATATATATATATATATATATATATATATATATATATATTTATATGCTCCCGTCCAGACTTAAATTACCCCTTCCTGGGATAAATAAAGGGTTTTTTTTTTACTTGATTTTGAACTTCGTTACCTATTTTATCCTTTTTTAATTTTGACCGATATCATAATTATATTGTATGGCTGACGGAGCCGCTTGAAATTACTGAATCCAATCGCTTTACTGAATCAATAATAACACCCTCAAATTTAGGATGCAAACGAGGCCGATCTATGTAAAAATTCAAAAAGAGCACTTTGATTCGGCAGCAGCCTTTACAACATGTATGGGCTCATGAAGATCTATGCCTCCTGTGGGTGCAAAGAAGTACCCAACGTAGAAAGAAACACGCTTAGATCAGTCGCTACTTATCTTCATTCGCAGAAGGAATGATGTGGCAGAGTTGCCACATTCCTTCTGTGAATGAAGATAAGTAGCGACTGATCTCTCTGTTTGTTTGTCTATTTTGACAAAGGGTATTTACCCGAAATATTAATAAATTGTGTTGTAACCGTCTTTTCTAAGCGTTTTTCTTTCTCCGTTGTGTACTTCTTTGCATTTTACACGCTGGCAGTCACCTTTGTGGTCTGGATTTCTTGTGGATGGAAGGCCCTGGATACGCAAATAAGTCCGCAGTGGCTTACTCATCCGAGGGATCTAATAAGGATGTAAAGTGAGTCTGCAAAATGCACAGATTCCCATGAGCCGATTCAATATCTGGGGGTTCAAAGTGATCTATGTCAGCTGCAGTTGTACTGGTCTGACTTAGCTATTAGACACTGTTACCAGCCAAAATGAAGAGAGAATTGAGTAGCGCCGGAGTAACGGCTTAACAAAACAAACACAGGGCAGCGCTGGCGCTGATGACAGATAGCTTGACAGATAGCGTGACCCTCACCCACCTGACTTACCACAACCCTCTCCCTCCCCTTGGCGTTGGTCCTAATACTGTATATGTGTATATTTTCTTGTATGCTGATGTGTATTTACAAAACCTTCATTACAAACAAACAAAATAAATAAATAATTATATAGTTATTTGGGTTTAATGTCGAGCAGGCGACCAATGCCATCTCATGGCGGTTAAATTAAAAAGATAAAGTAAGTCAAGATACCTGGGACATACGAATGCTCAGTAGAGGATAGATTATGAACATGCACAGATGCAAGTGTCTTTTGGTGGGTGTTCTCTGGTTGTGGAGTGGGGTTGGGAGTGGGCAGTTTTACCATGTATGTGTATGTGAACATCAGCATATGTACAAAACCTACTTTTCAAACAAATAAAAATAAACAATAAATTTAAATAACTAGGACATATGAATACCAAGTAAAGGATATATTATGAACATGCACAGATGTGCATGTCCTTTAATGGGTGTTCTGTGGTTTTGTATGTGGGGTGGGGAGCGGCTGGTATGGACCTATTGCCATATATGTGTACATGTTATGTTCACATCATATATTACCATATATGTGTACATGTATGTTTCATCTTGTATGCTGATGTCCCCCACCCGGGTCTGCCCTAGGGGACTTGGGTGGGGTTAACTACTTTTTAGTTCCCAGGGTCACCCTGGTCAGCCCCACAGGGTGGGTTTTCCCCTCTATTCTGGGGCATGTGTTTCTGTCTACCCTTGGTACAGTCACCTGTATTTTTCCTTTTTTAAACTAGCCCTACTGTCTGCACTGCCTGTAGCTCTTGATATTGGATGTGTGTTGCTAAATGGTCTAGTTAGGTTTATTTAGTGTATTAGACCGGCTGGCGACATACATTCAATATTCTGTTTAGTTTGGTTCTTTTCACAAGCAATGCAGGCACGTCCTGAGAAAGTTTTGTTGCTGACGTTAAACAATGTACAATCAATCATTTTATGCTGATGTGTATGTGCAAACATACATCACAAACAAACAAACAAACAAATAAAATAATAAATTAATAAAATAAGTTGGAGATACCTGGGACCTATGAATATGCATGTTAAGTAAAGGATAGATTATGAACATGCACTGATGTATGCATATTGAAAACAAATTTCCTCTCCTTGGTGGCCGCTACCATACCACTAGTGATCATGTGCATCAAGGAATTCCTTCCATCCATAATTAAAAGGATAAATAATAAATAAATATGTAAGTGAATACATAAATCAATCAATAATAAATAAATAAAACATGTAATATAATAGAGAGGGCTACTATCTGTATTGTGTCTCACGCAGTCCTGATAAAGCTTGATCATAAGAGTCCTTGTGAGTACTTGAGTGCGGATTGGTTGAATTGGTTGCAAAAACTAAAACTTTTATATTTAGGTGTTTAGCTGAACATGGTGATTTTGATGGAAACGGTTCGGAGATGGATTTCACTCTGCCTGGCTTATGCTTAAGACCAGTCGGATACGGGTGTGCTTGACCAGTTAAAAATCTCATCTCCACTAAACTCTCTCTCTTGGCTTGACTTCGCGAACGAAGATTCTATAGGGCTTGCCCACGTCGTCTGCAGGCATTTTCGTGGCTGCGGAGGAAGGTCTGGTCAGGGTTCTGAGTTACGACAGCTCTGTTTTTTTCTTCTGAGCCGCTTGTCTTTAAGGTTAGCTCTGCGAGAGTCCTCAAAGGAGACGGCTGCCTTGTGAATGGTGGAGCGCCAGGTGTCACGGTCCGCAGCAAGCGAAGACCATTGGCGGTGGTCGATTTGGCAGGCACTAAGTGACTTCTTGAGACCGTCTTTGTATCTCTTCTTTGGTGCCCCTCTGTCTCGGTGTCCAGTGGCGAGCTCGCCGAACAGAGTGATCTTGGGTAGGCGATGATCCTCCATCCTGGAGACGTGCCCCGCCCAGCGAAGCTGTGTCCGCAGCAGCAAAGCCTCGATGCTCACAGTTTCCGCCTGTTCAAGGACCTCGACGTTGGTGACATAGTCACTCCAGTGAATGCTGAGGATGGTACGCAGGCAGCGCTGGTGAAAGCGTTCGAGGAGTCGTAGTTGGCTGCGGTAGAGGGCCCAGGACTCGGAACCGTACAGCAGGGTGGTGAGGACGACAGCTCTGTACACGCTGATCTTGGTGCCTTTTTTCAGCTGTTGATTGTGCCACACCCGCTTGAATAGTCGCCCGAAAGCACTGTTCGCTTTTGCCAGCCTGTTGTCCAGCTCCTTGTCCAGCTTGGCGTCTGACGTGATGATGCAGCGAAGGTAGGTAAACTGGTGTACAGACTTCAGTTCGGACACGCCGATGGTGATGTGGGGAGGGCGATGCTCTTCCTTGGGTGCCGGCTAATGAAGGACCTCTGTCTTTTTCAGACTGACCTCAAGTTCAAAGAGCTGGGCGGCATCTGCGAAGCAGGACGTAATGCGCTGCAAGGCTCTCTCTGTGTGTGCAACGAGGGCAGCGTCATCAGCAAAGAGCAGCTCACGAATCAGTTGGTCTAGGATTTTCGTGTGGGCCTGCAGTCGTCTGAGGTTGAACAGGCTACCATCGATACGATACCTGATGTACACTGCGTCGTCATCGTCGAGGTCCACTGTGGCCTGCTTCAACATCATGCTGAAGAAGATGGTGAAGAGGGTCGGTGCCAGCACGCAGCCTTGCTTCACGCCGTTGCGAATGGGGAATGGTTCTGAGAGGTCACTGTTTAGTCTGACCTGGCCTTGCTGGTCCTCGTGGAGCTGGACGATCATGTTGAGGAACTTTGGGGGACAGCCTAGTCGCTCCAGGATCTGCCACATACCTTGCCTGCTCACAGTGTCAAACGCTTATGTTAGGTCGACAAACGTTACGTACAGCCCTTTGTTCTGCTCGCGGCACTTCTCCTGAAGCTGTCTCAGCACAAAGACCATGTCGGTGGTACTCCTGTTGGCTCTGAAGCCACACTGGCCCTCTGGGAGGTGGTCTTCAGCGATGGCAGGTACCAGCCGATTCAGGAGCAACCTTGCGAGAATTTTCCCGGCAATGGACAGCAGGGTAATTCCACGATAATTAGAGCAGGCAGACTTCTCTCCTTTGTTCTTGTACAGGGTGATGATGACTGCATCACGGAGATCCTTTGGTAGTGTTCCTTTTTCCCAGCAGCAGAGAAAGAGGTCGTGGAGCTTGTTGTGCAGTGCTGGGCCTCCATGTTTCCAGATCTCTGGCGGGATTCCGTCAATGCCTGCTGCTTTGCCACTCTTGAGCTGGTGGATGGCTGTGAGGGTCTCTTCGGCGGTGGGCGGTTCGTCCAATTCAACCTTTAGTGGAAGGTGTGGGATTTGGAGGATGACTGTTTCTTGAACAGTGCGCTCAGCGCCGAAGAGGTCCTGAAAGTATTCCGACCAGCGGTTCAAGATGGAGGTATTATCTGTGAGGAGTGCCTGTCCATCAGCGCTTCGCAGGGGACTTTGTACCAGGTGCCTAGGGCCATACACTGCTTTCAGTGCTTCGTAGAAGCCCCTGTAGTCACCGTTGTCAGCGCAGAGCTGGGTCCTCTGTGCGAGTCTGGACCACCACTCGTTCTGGAGCTCTCTATGCTTGAGCTGGAGACTGCTGCAGATGAGGCGGAAGGCAGACTTCTTCACAGGGCAGGAAGGCTGGGCTAGGTGGGCCTGGTGGGCGGCTCTTTTTTTTTGCTAGAAGTTCCTGGATCTCTACGTCGTTTTCATCAAACCAGTCTTTGTTCCTCTTTCTAGCAAAGCCCAAGACTTCCACAGAAGATTTTACAATAGCAGTTTTCAGTTGTTCCCAGAGTTGTTCAGGGGAGGAGTCTGCTGGATCAACTGTGTCTTTGAGCATGCGCTGTATATCGGCCTGAAGGGCAGCTTTCTTGTCGTCACGCTGAAGGTTGGCAACATCAAGCTTTTTCTTGGGGGGGGGGGGGGGGCATTTCTTGGGTTTCAGCTTGAGGCGGAGCCTGAGTTTGCAGCGAACAAGGCGGTGGTCTGTGTGGCACTCTGCGCTGGGCATCACTCTGGTGAGGAGGACGTCACTGCGGTCCCTCTGACGCACTAGGACATAGTCGATAAGATGCCAGTGCTTGGAGCGAGGATGCATCCAGGTGGTCTTTCGACTGTCCTTTTGCTGGAAAGTAGTGTTGGTGATGACAAGTTGCTGCTCTGCACAGAGCTCCAACAGTAGGCGACCATTGTCATTGCAGTTCCCAACGCCATGCTTGCCGAGGACTCCTTTCCAGGCTTCAGAGTCTTGGCCCACTCTGGCGTTGAAGTCGCCAAGGATGATGACTTTGTCGTCTGCAGGGGTGCTCTGCAGGAGGCTGCGCAGGTCAGAGTAGAACTTGTCTTTTTCTGCAGGCTCTGCCAGGAGGGTTGGGGAGTACACACTGAGAAGGGTGACGTATTGCTGGTGTCTCAGTGGGAGGCGCATGGACATGATGCGGTCGGAGTGACCCGTTGGTAGGTTTTCCAACTTAGTCGCAATGTGGGTCTTCACCATGAAGCCCACGCCTGAGAGCCGTCTTTCTGATGCAGGCCTGCCTGACCAGTAGAGGGTGTAGCCAGCGCCAAGTTCTTGGAGGCTGCCTTCCTCCGGGAGGCGTACTTCGCTGAGCGCGGCGATGTCGATGTTTAACCTCCGCAATTCATGGGCAATGAGGGCGGAGCGACGTTCAGGGCGTCCGCTGTCTGCTGTGTCGAGCATGGTTCGGATGTTTCAGCATGCTACGTTGAGTCCGGTCGTGGTCGTCATGAGAGTGGATCCATTGTTTTTTCTTGTTTTCTGACCGCATGAGAAGATGCCCGTTGACCGCGGCTAGCCAACTGGGTTACGAGGGGATAAGCTTTGGTTAGGCCACCTTTTCTAGGCCCCTCTCCGTGTGGAGCAAGCAGTGCTGTCCCTAGAGAAGGCTGCTTGGTCGTTCAGGGTGTGCCGAGTGACGTTGTCATCCCCAGGTCAACATCAGGCGACCAATATCCTGAACCGCCTGCATGCAGGTTTGAGACTGCGGCTTCCAGTGACATCTTTCACCTGCCGTTTTGCCCCTTGCCCATCGCTTCGCTACAGGACTTGGAAAGTTCAGTGTCATAGTCCGTGGGCGTTTCCTAAAGCCTGCGCGGTGGAGCTTTTTGGTGGAGTGCAGTGTGCGCAGTACTGGCCCCACCCTTTAAACCCTTGGTTCGTTTGCCATGGCCTAGCAAGCTGGGACGGTGGCATCGAGGTCCTCGGGTCGTAGGTTTTATATCAGACTGTCCTTGTCTTAGTCTCTGGCTCAAAAGCCTTCCCCGGAGACACGGGGGCTTTGATTTCAGGGGTTTCCTCCCTTAGCCTTTCCGCAGCCAAGCGGCCAAGCCACTAAACTAATAAATAAAAAAAAGAGCAGACCTGCACTTAGAGCCGTTAGGCTGAAAAGCAGACGAACAACATGCATGTTGTATCCGGAAAAAAGTCTTCAGAATGTTGAAGATGGTCGGCAGACACAATGCATAACATGCACAAAGAGAGTTTACTTTCGATATGCTTTATTCAAACAAAAGACCGAGTTCTATCGAAAAGGCTGTTTTCAAGACCAGGAAAAATAACGTATTTGACGTTGAGAAGATGTTCAAATCGAAAATAATCTCTGTTTCAATTCAGGAGCAAAGTAAAGCTGCATCAACCGTGCGCGTCTGATTGACTTCTTTCGAAGGCATCTCGCTGACCGCCATTTTGAAACTAGCGACGCGAGTATGCTTACCGCATTAAAAATAATACTTTTAAACTTATTTTATCGTATATATGTATGCATGTTTACTTGCTCGTGATTTTAATTTACTCACTGGAATAAACTTGTAACTTGTATGCTTGAAATTTTCAATGTTATGCACAAAAAAAATGTCTTGCACCTTATCCGGGCCGTGTACGAGGACTGGTTCCCTCACATTGAAAAATAGCTTTCGGAAAACACTTATACAAAAATGTCTCCATCCTAAGGACAAATATTGTTGCCATGCATAAACTATATGGCATTAGTACTTTCGTTTCGTACCTGCAAACCATTGTTACTCTTTTGACGAACTACTTACCTCTGCAAAAATTTCGTAAGCTGCTAGACTATTGTCTTGTAAAAAAAAAAAAAAAAAAAAACAACGTCCGCGTTCACGATCGCTACTATTTGCTGAGGCCATCTCTGCTGCACGAAGTGGCGGCTGTAGCAGACGAACCCAATTGCGTATCATATGATCGCTTCGTCTTGTATTCAATCAACTGTTTTTAGACACATGCGTTTTTCTTTTTATAACACTCAGAGTTGTTCATATTTTAAGCTTATCCTTCTTATCCATTTCCCTCCTCTGTAACCCAACCTCTGATCAACACACACGCCGGCGCACACAAATAAAGACGAACACACGGCGCTTCCCGCCATTAGCACGCTCTGTTAGTCCCTGAGCCAAGCTCGAAACTGGTACCATTCAGGCGGTCAAATTCTCAAATAGATTTTTGGTTTGCTCAATGTCCCTAGGGATAGAAAAATCACGGGAGACTTCTGGATCGAGTAGCTTTTTGTCTGTTTACATATGATCTTTAACCCCACCCTCCGCTGTACAGACATCGTTTTCAAGTCCTGCATCATCTTTTATCAAAGAAAAAATATAAATATGCTGATTGTAGGTCAGATTTTTTTTTTTTTGGGGGGGGGGAGGGGGGGAATCAGTCTTAAACCGGCCAGCAATTGCCGTATAGGAAGGTTTTGGGTTTTTTGCCTGTTTTCCCTTCCTTTTTTTTTTTTTTTTTTTTTTTTCAATTCTTCTTTTATCCTTCCGACATCATCTTCCCGTTTATTCTTCACATTTTGTCTAGTCAACTTTATTTCAAAAGTCTGATGATGCATGCACAATGCAACAGTGAACACTACGTGAACTAGTAATGGACATCAACCCGTTGTTTGCGGTGTCTTGATCAGGTACACAATGTATACTATAGCAATTAAACCGCCGTCAGATGGTCTTAGATGCCTGCTCGGCGTTAAACCCAAATAACTAACTATAGCAATTAAAGGTTATATTGGGATGGAAAGAAAACAACGTGGGTTTGCTGCCATCGGCACTCTCTGCTACTATCTTTTGCTACACACACACGCACACAGATACACATATACATGTACTCGTGCACATGCGCACTTTTGTACATACACATACACACGTACGTGCCCACATAATTATCTAACACATAAGTAGGTATGATATTTTGTGTACTATAAAAATAAGTTAGAAAACAAAACAAACAATTTGGAGGCTAGATGAAAAAAAAAAAACATGAAACGTATTATGTCTAGAAACAAAGAAGAAGAAAAGATCAGCATAACGTTGTCTTAGAAAGGTAATCATGTACTCTACTTTTAAACAGAGAGAGGGACGTGGTTTGTTGAATAGTGGGAGGAAGAAAATTCCATAAAAGAGCACCTGAATAAGACAGGCTAGATTTGAACAGGTCTATACGGGGCCTTTTTATAGAGAGACTGTTCCTGGAGGTGCTGTATTTTTTTTTTTTTTTTTTTCAGTTGGCGAAAAAAGCCTAGATAAGTAAGGTGGAGCTTTCTCGTTAAGAATTTTGTGCATCAGTACACATTTGTTTAGTGCGAGGTGCTTAACCAGAGGGAGAAGTCCGATGGCCTGCAGCTTGGCATCAGTGGATAAAGACGGATCAGGGGGGATAAGCTTAGCAGCGAGCTTGTATAATGAGTTTATCTTCTTGAAGTGATTTTCACTGCAGCCATCCCATATTGTTGAGGCATAATCAATGTGTGGTTTAATGTAGGCATTAAAAAATAGTTTGCGCGTCTTAAGGTCAATGATCGTTTTAAGTCTGGACAGTAGAAACAACTTTTTGGACAAATGTTTTCTCATATGGTATAGGTGGTTTTGCCAGCTTAGATCATCATCTATTATTACTCCAAGCAGGCGGTGTTGACTGACCTGCTCAACTGGGATGGAGTCAAAAGAAAGGTTGAGTGATGGAGGTTTGAGCTGATGTTTCTGGCGGGTTGTGATAAGCATGCTTTTTTATTTTTGTGGGATTTAAAAGCATGCGATTTTCATTACACCACCGAGAGACTTTATGAAGACTCTCGTGAAGATTATTTGCAATTTCAGGCACATTTTTACCAGCGGAATGTAATGTTGAGTCGTCGGCAAACATGTCCCACTCAGCCTCAGTACACGTTACATGTAACGGTAGATTGTTAACGAAGATACAAAACAGTAGTGGGCCTAAAATAGACCCCTGGGGCACTCCATACTCCACAAATTGTTCAGAAGATCATTTTCCATTGACGTAGACTGTTTGTGTTCTTTTTGTAAGATAGGAGTTCAGAAACGAAAGAGCTGATGGGCTTTTTTTTTTGTTTAAGCAGGTGGCAAGCTTTTTCAATAAGATCGATAAGATCAAACGCTTTTCTTAGATCCAAGAAGACAGCACCAGCCATTTTATTATCATTCATGCTGTTGACCCACGAATTCACTATTCGTGCGAGTGCAGTGTGGCATGAATGCTTGGGACGAAAACCTGATTGGTAATGATATAAAAGGGACATTTTTTTCAAGAAATTCCAGAAGATGTTTGTGAACATGCTTTTCCAGAGGCTTCAAGAGAACTGATAGAAGGGAAATTGGGCGAAAGTTATTAATTTCAGAAGAATCGTTCGCTTTAGGAACAGGCACTGTTTTTGATTTTTTGAAAGCTACTGGGAAGACATTTTTTTGTATACATAGGTTATAAATGTATGTAAGAGGTTCCACTATGCACTATGTATGGTTGCTACAGGTCAAGGATATATCCATTGATACTATCACTGCCCGAAGACGTTTTCTTTTTTAGGATGGAAATGTATTTGCCTACCTCGTGTACAGCAATATCAGGGATGACGAAAATATCATCTGAGGACAATCTTTGCTTACTTTGTTAGCTTCTCTGGTGTAGAATATATCGACTGATTGCGATTGTGAGAACTGAGTAAGTCTTTGGGGCTGATAGAAAGTGGTTATTAAACTCCTCAGCGGAGAGGTTTTCTGGAATGGTATTGCACTGTTTTTTTACACTTGTTGTTGGTAAGCGTATTAAGTGTTGTCCAGATAGAGGAAGGGTTTCTGTCTTCTTCGACTGTTTTGGTTACAAACGATCTCTGCGCCTCTCTAACTAAGTACTTAACTTTATTTCGCAATCTTGTAAATTCATGAAAGTTCTTTTCTTTCTTAGCCTTATTTCTATCATCCATTGCTTGTTTGATTTCGTCGGTTATCCATGAGGGAGGCTGGCGGGATCGGACTCGCTTTCTTCTTACTGGCGCATTTTTGTTTAGCACCCCTAGGAACAGATCAAGTAAGACAGAGACAGCCTTATCTGGGTCGGTACAATTGTACACATGAAACGGTGTAAGGCTAAGATCGTGTAGAAAAGCATCTTTGTTAGTTTTTTAAAAGACCTATAGGTAATGTACACATGCTGATCCCTCTTTTGTTTGGGCATCTTGCACGACCATGTACAAGTGATGGGAAAATGATCACCGACAGCTAGTGGGGGGACGCTAGTCTCTAGTACTGACTTACAGTTGTTGGTATAGATGTGATCAATGAGTGTAGCAGATGATTGGGTTATTCTAGTAGGAGCTTGGACTAGTTGCTTCAACCCAAAAAGAGTTGTTGTCGATTGCCACGTGGGATTTGTTTTCAGTAAGTCGATGTTAAAATCACCAAACAGCAATACATCTTTGTCAGTGTCATTCACTTTATCCATCATCTGCACAAAGTCATCATACCACTCGACAGTGGACGATGGATTTCCTGGCCGGCCGCTCCGGCAAAATCCGCCAACTGTGCTTTGAAGCGACTCCTATTATTATTATTTTCCAGACAGTGTTGTGCCATCAAGTTCTGAGGAAACAATGATGTACTTTGTTGACAACTTTATGTGATAGCTGTGGTGTACCGACTGTAACATCGACTTCATCTTGTACAATATTCGGAATTTGGACTTGTTTCACCAGTCGTGCCAGCCTATGTATCTAAAATAGAGCGCACAGATGAACTGTGGAATTACTAAACATGTGCTGTTCCGGGCTACATCCTACATTATTCACAGACTAACCCGCTGCCAGATTTTCTTCATTCTGACTGACCCCACAGAAGAGCGTGGAAGCACACAGAGAAGAATTTACCAGCGAGCTTTCCTACCACCACGGCGGCCGTGTTTATGTATTACGTACTGCCTGGCCCGCCGACCTTCGCTGTTTCAGTACAGATATTTCCCAACAAGCGGCGTGCCAGTGAAACTGACTGTGTGGGGGTGCTGGTTTTATTTCATTATAATGACTCATGACTGTTACCATCATGATATTATGTGTTATAAATGATGTTGACGGACTTTGTCGAAGCGGTGCCCTCTGAACACGGGCGCTGTACTATAGCGACGGGCCTCCAGGTGCAGCTTTGATCGTTGTTTTATGTTGCCTAGATCGGAGATTATTTTCCTTTCGACGGTAATTTGTTTCTGTTTTTAACCTTGTATTTTTTTGTACTAGCTTTAGTCAAGTAGAAATTTAACAAAAGAGCATATACTAGTGTGTTCAGGAGACATAGGGCTGTCTTAGCATTCTGTTTTGTCAGGAAGGTTCGGGTCGGGATGAGGCTACTGGCGCCGGCCATTAGATGCCTTGGCGACGGGCTTCACCCCTCCCGAGTCATCGTCCATTTTGTAGCTCTGTTATTGCAATTTGTGGAATGAGCGAGTGAGTAAATGTGAACAGCACCTGTGGTGGCAAGTCAATTTTTGCTGTGTATGATTATCTTCTATTACAGGAACAATAAAGTCATCTTGAATCTTGATATACATAACCTATTATAATTGGCGATGAGTTATTAATTTTTACTTCTAGCCATACACACTTAATCTCAGTTGACTCCAGATCATCACGTCTGCGTACCATATGTGCAATCGAGTTATGGACATAAACAGCAATCCCTGTGTGTTTGAGGGTGTTTGGGTCACGACGAATTAAGGAAAAGTTTGGAATGCACAGATTTTTGTCGCTAATTCTTGAGTCCAGACGTGATTCCGTTAGTCCATAGAGATGGAAGTGTGAAGGCTGGTTTAAAAAATATTGAAATGTCAGGAACCTTATTGTAAAGGTGAAATACATTAAGGTGCCCGACCTTCAACCCGTGGGCATGCATGTAATTGTTTGATGGTGTACACATTTTGATGACGAAAATGTAAATATAAAGTTTTCAATATCCGAAACTCAGTGAAACAGTCCAGTCACTGAAAGGAGTGATCTTGTGCGAAAATATGGAATAAACCAAATCCACTTATAATCACCACGACTGTCAAAAATAACTTGAATGATAGTTTGTAGAACTGTCTACTCGCATTCAACACAACACGTTTGGCTATGCACTATAATCACTACTCTTAACATTTAGTCCGGCTTACAAAAATGGTGTGTATGCCGGCCAGACACAAGTCAAATGCGCAACTGTACTGTACACAGGTCAACCACAGTAAAAATAGTCCAACGATTTCCCTAAACTGTCAGACTGCAACACATGTTGCTGTGATACGGCCGCATCGCATATAAACCAAAAGCATAGCAAATGTTAATGTCAGATCTATGAGTAGAAACTAAAACAACAGCACAGTAAACCGTTTCGTATAGAAATGTCACCGTTTGATCAAAGGATTGTCAGATCAGTGCTCGACACTCTGAAACAGATTGAGCGAGAACTGGAATTAAAAAAAAAATACTAATAACACTTAGGGCTCACACACCTGTGTTCATATGCACCACGCATTGCTACAAGTCGGGCGGATGTAGGACTGATAATGAAGTAATATGATTGTTTATTTTCTTTTCAGAATTATACTGATATTCACTAAGTTCATGCCAAACATGAAGTGAAATTAGTTGAAGTTGAGCCTACACCCCACCCCACCCCCCCCCCCCAAAAAAAAAAAAAAAAAAAAAAATAGAAAAAAAAAAAAGAGAAAACCAGGCTATTTTAACAGTCGTCAAGTAGGATGGGGTTCGGTAAAACCAACTCATTTAGGCTTGGAGGCGTGTTAGTTGAACATCCGATTTACGCTGGAGAGAGATGGACAACGATAGCACAAGTGCAGTAACAGATCAGATTAGCGCCTCAACGACGCAAAGGTAATTCGGCACTATCCCGGAACTATCATCGTCCAACGTTTCCCGATCAGGCATGAAGGAGTTAATCTAACCGAAACACTGAGGTATGTTTTATACGTTTAACACACACTTTACATGACCGCTTGGGACCGAGTTCCACTATTAGCTAGATACAGATACTGCCAGTGGGGAAAGGGAAGTGGGAACGGCTGAAAGGCTGGCTGGAACGCTGGCTGGAATGCCGCTGGGTGCTGCGGCGTTGGTACGTGGAAACTGTGCGGTGTGATCTGAGGACAGGGCGCGCGTAGTTTCCATACAGGGACGCCGGCTGATCGGCCGTCGCTTCTCAGTCTATAACTCAACGGACAGAGAAGAAAAGGTCCCTGAATTCCGGCAAGTGTGGGTGCGAGTCAGTTATCATCAAGCTGTCGTGAGAGATATCTGGCACATATCAAACCCGCCGCGACCGTATTTCTTCCCCTCCTTTTTTTGCTCCTGCGGCTCCCAGGCTGCCCACAAGCGTTTCGTATTTTTTAGTTCACGGATAGTACGGGTTGACTGTATCTTTACTTATACCGTGTATAAATTATATAGTTATAACCAATTTTACACTTTATTATCACTAGGCTGTTGTTCTCTTTCTCTCTTAATAAAGTTACAATTCATCTCTATTTCTCTCTCTAAGAATGTTGTAGTTTAGCAAGGACAAACACGAAAAGAGGCCTGTGCACCTATTGTTTCCATCCGGCCTTGGTGAAAAAAAGTTTCATTCATTCATTCATTCACTCTCTCTCTCTCTCTCTCTCTCTCTCTCTCTCTCTCTCTCTCTCTCTCTCTCTCTCTCTCTCTCTCTCTCTCTCTCTCTCTCTCTCTCTCTCTCTCTCTCTCTCAGTCTCACACACACACACACACACACGCACACACACACACACACACACATTAACGCATGCAGGCACATACATAAACACACATACACATAAGCATAAACACACGTCATTTTTCTCCGGAATTCAATTGTTGACTATTGAAAAGTATCGGTTTCACAATGCCTGTTTCGGAAATGGGCTCATTAACTGATTTTTTTCTTTCTTTTTTTTTTTTTCGGCACTCCGAAAGTGTTATGTGACTGCCGGGAACGAAACAGAACATAAATATAAATGGGGGGCGCATGGGTGGGCTCCATCACGGATTCACAACGATATAGTTCGCGATACACGACATGAATCACAATGTAAAAACAAAACAAAAGAACAGTATTCGCGTATCATGATGGAAAGATACAATTAAGAAAGAAGGTCCACAACCTCTTTGAATGGTAGAAAAGTCTAACGAGGGGGCGTGCGGGGTGGGGAGAGGGGGGGGGGGAGTATGAGATTTCTTATTAGAGTTTACAGTCTGGCAACATACTTCCACTTTTCACGATGTAAGTATGGCGTTTTCACAAATTACAACATTCCGCTTATTTCGGCTTTCACGATTCACGACGACCCCTTCTTTCCGCACAGATCATTGCAGTCGCGAATCACGATACGTGAGTAACGCCAATCACGCATCACGATTTCAGGGCATACACCCTCCCCCTCCCCAACCCCCCCCCCCCCCCCATCATTACAGTTCCACCTTTGCTCAGTCAGAAGAGTCATGTGGATCAGGGACATTACAACACCAACAAAAATGCGCTAACCCTTACACGCACTGAACAATTATTAAATTCTAAAGTTCTTTTTTTTTTTAAATCCGCCACTGAAGTTGATGCGAATTTTAAATGATTTCACACAAGTTCACCCGCTGGCGTGACATTAAAGGTATGATCAGAGACTGCACCTAATTATCATGTCAGGTAAGGTTAAGGAGCAGCCGCAAAGCCATGCGGCACTATTAGTCGCCTTCATCCCAGCTTAAAAATGACTAACCCGGATACTCACTGTAGCAGTATTACTCACCGCAGCAGTATATTGAAATTCGCCAACATGACATAAACTCCGTTACCACGTAGAACAAAAATGTAGCATAATACTAAAAAGTACCTTCATAAGAAGATAAGCGAAAGGTATGTTCTATGTTTAATCCAAAAACCACTTAAGTAATCACAGAAAAGAACCCCAAAAGGAAAGAAACACACATATAAAAACGGCAGCTACAACACAATTTATTCATATTCACAATTTATCCAATTTTATTTTTTTTAAGACATACAAAAACAAATACAGAATTTGCAACTTACCTGCAATCAAGTTGCAAATTGTGTACTTGTGTGTATGCCTATTTTGAAAAAGGGTTTTGACTGGAAATATTAATAAATTGTGTTTTCGAAGATCTTGTTTCGTCCTTGTCGGGGTCAGTGTGAAATGTCAAACAAACAAGATTGTCTATACCAAGCACAAGGTAGCAGTCTGTCAGACTGATTTCACGTTTGACGCTGCCCGCCATCGATTCATACTCTAATTCGTACTTTTTCCTGTACGTGCGGAAGTACACATCATTTGAGCTGGCCTGTTTCTTTAGAATTCTGTCTGAATGACTGAAGCTGTGTGTTAGACCAGCACTGGATGTTATTGAGAAAACTGTGGTCACGTTGTGATAGTTATATGCTAATTCCGCAGTGAACAGGTTTTGCAAGACGCCAGAGTATTTTCTGTTTAGGACATTGAGCATTGAATGAAAATACAGGTATAGGCGGTGCAGTCAGAGTCTTGATTCAATGTACACCCTGACATCACTGAGTTGCTTGGGCCAAAGATTTCATATTCAGCAAAGTTTCCAGGATGACCTGACAATGCAAAGTTACATTGTACCTCCACTCCGCAACTGCTTTGAGGGACTTGCCGTCAAGAGGCTGTACCTCCATGAGTACAGAAGAATATGTAGGACAGCTGTCAATGACTTTGTTGTCTTCATTGTCCTCGTAAGTGGCAAGTGCGTTTGGTTCAAGTTTTCTGAATGTCATCAGACAAAGCAAAAGAAAGTAGTTCGCCATTTTCACAGTATTTTGTAAAAGACCCACTGCGAAAAAAAAAAAAAATCTCTCGGCACATTTCGCCGTAGGACTTTTGAATTTCTGTTTGAATGGTTCGTGCTACTAAGAGTGTCTTTGTCTCGAGTGCCATTTGCCTCCACAAATGCGTGACTCGTGGCAAGAGCTGCACACGTCCTGAAATTCATCGCTCCAAAATCCAAGTGCATCCAATCCGCTTGCTTGTAAGATCTTTGGTAAATGTGAACACTGACCATTTATCAGAACACCGTCCAGGTAATCAGCCACAGCCTGTCGTTTTGTCTCCGATTTGATCAGGTTTTGCAGGGCTTTTGCAAGGTATTTTGTGTTTCTTGCAGTGAATGACAGCTTTTGAAAAAGGACCATTTCTTGTCACACAACTCTTTGAAAGTAAATTTTGTGTGGTCAGCATGAAAATCCAGGAAATTCCACTCAAATTCTTTGATCCTTTGCTATTCGAGATGAGAAAAATGTTTTTTGTAAGCTGTTTGTCGACGGCAGTATCATAAAAGTCGTCTAGAAAAAACCCAACAGCCGTCTCCGTCAATACTGAGTGCGAGATGGTTTAGTGATGGGATGAGCGATGGCATCTGCCAAAAGAAACGAACACGTATTTGTGTAGACAAAAAAACAAAACTTTTAGTTTTGAGTCTCCGCTAACTTCAGTGATGTTTTTGGTTATAAGTTTCTGCTGTAGAACAACTGTGCTCCAAGCACAAAAGTGAGCGAAATTACATACAATGCGTTAATGGCGTTATCAAAGAACCTACAATGCTTTCATTTGCCCAGTTTGCAGTGATTTTATCGGAAATTCATTTTTATGGCATGCGGTGCATAGTTTACATGATGATTAAAATCGCCTGATTAAAACAAACTCCGTGTCGTAGATCGTTATACAGAGAAGCCAAGTTTAACCCAAGACATTCAAGAAAAGTAGAATACTTCGGCCGGCCGCCTTGACAGCAACAATGCTGCAAACTTCCGATGATGACTCACGAGTTGCTGGCACGGTTTGAACACAACAATAATGATAAACACACAGTATGGTAATTTAACTGCAGTGGACAAAACGGTCAATAATGCCAAAACGGTCAATAATAATCTGATACGTTTAGTACAAAATTTTACGAAGACTTCTCACGGTAAGTTTTATTTTGCGCACGCAGTCAAGGACTAGGTGGACAAAAAGGAAAGGAGCTGGGTCTTCCGTCCGCTGTAATATAAACAATTCCGCGATAACGCGGATGCTACGGAGCTCGTGGGGCCATGTGTTTTAGGAGGGGTATCGAAATGTTTCAGTGCAGAGGGATCTCCGAGCCGTTCAAGATATAACTGTTCTATGAATTCTGACTGAAAGGCGGTTGTTGGTGCGTCGCGCTGGCAGAGTCCGCCAATGTAGTACTTGTGTCAGGTCCGGAAAGCTCTACAGGGACTCGAGCACTAGCGTTTACGGGTGACTGGGTGCTGGAGACAGAGACAGCTAGGTTTCCGCCAGCATTTACATAGTCACCTATGTTCGCCACCGTAGTGCTGGTAGCCGATTCCCAGCGGCAAGTGGGGAGAGCATTGGACTGTGGCATTTGTTTAGTGCTTTGTCGCATCAGTAAGTTCTCATCTTGAATGAGATTACTAGTTGGCGGCCGGCAGGGAGGACCACTCAGCTCGGGTACTTTCGTGTTTGCTTCAGGCTCAGCCGCGTGTCTAGCGTGTCGCAGGTCGCGGTGCCGATTAAAGTCTTTCAGGTTATCTGCAGGAAAAATGAACCGCTTTATCTGGCGCAGCAATACCCCGGCGCCTCTCTCATTCAGATGCAGCCTGTCGCTATTAAACATAGAGCGTATATATAGGGAGTGGCGGTTCCAGCCTCGCAGCGTGCGGCGTCGCGTGGGCAGCGGCCGCCATCTTGAGAGTTCCGACGCCAGCGTTTCTGGCACTAGGCGGCAGAGACAGTTCACGTTTGCATTCACATATAATGACTGGCTGGATCTCATTAACGCATCGAGGCTTGACATGTACAGAAGATAGATCGACCATGGTGGTTCAAGGGTAGTGCCAGAATAGTTTAGCACCTAGAGTGATCACGACCACATACTGACTGAGGGAGTAGTGCCAGAATGCCTCTACCGCCTACCACTATTAAAAAGGGCTGTGCCAAAATAGCATGACACTTAGAGTGATCACGACCATGTTCAAGAGTGGTATCAAAATAGCTTAGCGCCTACCATGATAGTTCAAGTGTGATAGCGTCATAGATTTGGCGCCTCAGTGATAATGTTCAAGAGTGGCGCCAGAAAAGCTTCAGTGGCACCTAGAAGGATCGACCATGTTCAAGGGTGGTTCCAGAATAGCTTAGCGCCAAACCATGATAGTTCATAGGTGGTGCCAGAATACCTAACCTAAATGCACAAACTTTTGAACTGTAATGGGCTATGTCCCACCTGTACAAAAATAAAGTCCTCGGTGTACAGCTCCCAAATGTGCTGTTCTGACACCACCATTGAACATTTTGTATTGTTTAGTCGGCTAAAAATACGATAATTTCATGGTATAAATTGAAAATGTTCGCGTGTCATACCGTTCTGTCTGTTCATAAAGATAGGTATGAGTGTGTAAATCCTACGGAAGTCACTGAAACACTAACAGTGAATGTCAGATTCTTTTTACATTATTTATAGAGTTCGGCACGAAAGACTCAGAAAGCGTCTGCATAATAAAATAATCAGCTCCATTTTCAGAGTTCATGTTCGTCGGTTTGTCTGTCAGCATTTCTGCCTCTTCTATCTACCTGTCTGTCAGTCAGTGTCTCTGCCTCTTGTGGCTGTCTGTTTCAGCCTTTTGTTTGTCTGTGTTTCTGTTTCTTCTGCCTCTGTCACTGTGGCTGGTGCAGTGATAATCACATGATTATTAGTATTCCAAAGACAAAGAGCATGTTAGTTACTACACGTCAGAAACACCAGCATGGCCTACCACCTTTAACACTCTCCTTATATAGCCTGCCTGTAGAACAAGTAACTAGGCATCGCTTATTAGGCGTTATAGTGGGCAACCAATGAAGCTGGAAACCGCATACTGACTCTGTATGCAAAACAATCTCCAAAAATCTATTTCTGTTATCAAAACTACGCCATATAATTAATACTGATATCCGTTAACTTTTTTTCCATGCACATATTAAAACGCATTGTGACTACAGTTCTACCGTCTGGGATGGATGCAGCGAAGTTCACGTGAAAAAAGGTTAATTCCTTGTATCGTCGGAGCATTAAATTAATACTTCCCGGTCATACTTCGACTGACGAAAATTTAAAATCTCTCAAGTTACTAACATTGAATAAACAGTTTGAAGTTAATCGCTGTGTTCTACTGCACACAATCATGCAAGGAAACGCCCCACCCTATCTAAGAACTCTATTTTCCGACAGTAATAGGAAAAACACGAGAAATAGTTCGATCCACTTCCAAAAATTAGATTAGACATTTGTAAAACCAGCCTTTCCTTTTCAGGTGCTAAAGCGTGGAATATTTTACCCCCACACCTGAAATCATTTGTAAGATTAGCGTCTTCAAAGATCGCCTCCATAAATATTTACTTCAGAAGTAATAGTATGTTCGGCTCCCATAATTATGCTACTATTCGTATAGTGAGTGACAGGTTTCCTATTACCTAATAATCTTCTACTGTTGCTGCAGATTATGTAATAGTTCGATTGTCTGCATTAACATGTCAGGTTCATACTTGTACATATATAAATTTTTAATTTTTTATTTGTTTTTAATTTTTTTTTATTTTTTTAAATTTTATTTTAATTTTTTTTCTGAGAGTGGGGGGGGGGGGGGATGGGTCTTTTTACTTATATATGTTTTATCTTTTGCTGCATCGTCTGGTGTATTTTTATATGTGTAGAATAGCAGGGCAGTTTGGAAGATAGGCATTGCTATGCCTATAACTTTTTATCCTGAATAAAAACGTTCCATCATCATCTGTCTGTCTCTCTCTGTCTCTCTCTGTCTCTCTCTCTCTCTCTCTCTCTCTCTCTCTCTCTCTCTCTCTCTCTCTCTCTCTCTCTCTCTCTCACTCTCTCTCACTCTTTCTCACTCTTTCTCACTCTTTCTCACTCTCACTCTCTTTCTCTCCGGCTCTCTCTCTGTCTCTCTGTCTCTCTCTCTCTCTCTCTCTCTCTCTCTCTCTCTCTCTCTCTCTCTCTCTCTCTCTCTCTCTCTCTCTCTCTCTCTCTCTCTCTCTCTCTCTCTCTCTCTCTCTCTCTCTCTCTCTCTCTCTCTCTCTGTGCGTGCGTGCGTGGCGTGTGTGTGTGTATGTGTGTGTGTGTGATGGCGGGTGTGTGCGTGTGTGTGTGTCAGTCCGGGAGTGTTATGCAGTCGGTGTGCGTGCAGGAAGAAGGCAGTCCTAAGAACTTATGTTTTTCATTTCATCCACAGTATGCACATAGTGTATATGATATGGGGCAAGAGAGATGGGTCAGTAACGTAGGGACACAGAGGTGTAAAAACAGGGAACTAAAGGTACAACTGATTTCCATAAGCGACTGGCATTTCGGCTGCCGAGCCAAATGGATCGACCAAGGAGAGTCGGAGAGCAGAGCAATACTTTTGGCGCGATTCCTTAGAAATAAGGCACCAAAATAATATTCAAAAACTTTAGTGGGTCTTCCGCAAGCATAGCACAGTCATAGTCTTGTCTAAACTTACGTAAAGTAAGATCAGTAACCGGGTTGCCGTGCGGGCCGTAACTGAGGAAACACTGAAACGCTTTTAGACCACTTCGTTATTTTATAATGTGTGCATTATTTTGGAAATGCACGCCAAGTACAAGTCCGTACAGTTCACACGCCTGGCATTTCATTACTCCTTATCTTTGCCAGGTGTTAAAAAGCAGCAGTATATACAGGCTATAGCATAAACACAGTGCGGAGGCAGCGGTTAGTGGAACCCGCAGTATGGCGGGCGGTCCCCACGCTGATAAGCGCCAGATAGCCTCTCCCTATATATATACGCTCTATGCTATTACACAGGGAGGTAGCAACTGCACCTGCAGGGGTGTAAAAATTGTTTTCCTGAGACTTCTTCCCTTTCACACAGCATAGCCAGGCGCTGGTTTACACTACAGATGGTTTTCAGTGGGCAGCGCCCTTGTGGTAATATTGCTGTGTAGGCAACTGTGGCTGATGGGAATACTCGTCGAACTACAGCAATGAGGTGCTGGAAGTCATGTAGTACAGAGTCCACGTCATTTCTGGAAAAATTATCATTTGTGCCAACGTGGACCACTGCACTACCGATGTCGTAGCGTGCCGCGATGTTGGACAGGGCCTCTGCCAACTGGTCAACCTTAACCCCCCGCAGGGTGCGCACACATGTAGCACCGCTTGGGTCCAAGCGACGACGATGCACCCTTTGGAGATTGGAGTCGCCGATTAATAGCGCATTGACTCTGCCCTCGGGTGGGAGTCGAACACTAAACTGACGGCGCTCTCGCGGCGGCTGGTCCTGGAGCGAATGTGCATTAGGGGATTTAGTTTCAGTGGTACTGCTGCTCCCTGCCGTCTCTTCCATGGCCACAGACGCACGCTGAGACGGGTGGGTTTGGGTGTACTCCTTTGGAACAGTATCAGAGAGGTTCGACGTAGTGATCGAGGTAGGGGAGTGAATTTCAGAGGAAAGGGAACTGGTACCGGACAGTGGCGGTGGTGACTGACAGTGATCAGGCAAGGCAACGGGGGTTCGCTGCTCTGGGGCATTTATTTTCTGTTTAGCCAACATTTCATTATACCGGCTTTCAAGAGAATCCACTTTGCCCAGCTTGCTTGTGAGGATTGACACTTGCTTTGTTAGACTATTTCAGATTTCTAACCTGCTGCTGTAGACTGTTTAAGAGTGTCTATTTCAGCTTTGAGTTGGTCTATAAAAACACGTTGTTTGTTTTCAAACTGTATTTTTAGGTCCAAAATTAGTCCAGCCACACAATCAAAACATTTGGTCGCGTGGACAGGTTGTGCACACTGATAACAGCACAACTGTGACTGGGGGCACTGAGTAGAGGCATGTGAGGTCATGCAGGATGTTGTCTCACCAGCGGTGTCCACTTGAGGGTAAGAGCTGTTCTTAATTGGACGAACTTTTGATCGGCAAACGTAGATCGGAGAAGATCGGCGATCTTTTGGTTTGTTTCTTAATTGAGGTTAAACGAACCTAGGCGAACTTCAGCAAACCAGGTTTGCCATGGTTCTCTTTCTTAACTGAAGTGCTTGATTCGGCGTACTTACTGTCTGCGAAGGTGTTCAAAATGGCTGCCGATATGCCGCTTCGCAATTTGAACGATGTTTGTTTTTGTACTCCTTGCAGTAGCGACCCCACAAACAGCGATGCGCCTCCCACAAAGCAATACAAAAATAGGTCTTGTTCTTCGCACGAGTGAAATATCGCCGTCCGCCATATTTGTTTGTATCTGTGACTGTCTTCTTATCTCCAACGCAGAAGAGGGTAAAAGTTTTGACCAATCAGAGAAAAGGTTCCCCTTGGTTTGCTCAACACGTTCAGCGAACCTTTTCCGACAGCGAACTATGGTTTGCCGAGGTTTGTGAACTACTTCGAACTAGGTTCGCCGTATCTTTAGATCGTCCAATTAAGAACCAACCCGGTTCGTCCGCGATCGTGAACTCTATTCGCGAACAAAAGTTCGTTTAATTAAGAACATGTTTTAGGGACGACGGGTGTGGCGTTAGGAACGGCAGGCGGCTGTTCCATTATTTTGCGGAGAAGTGGGATCTTGTTGTGTGGTCCGCAGTGCAGCTTGTTTGGAGGGACCGGCTGGCGGGATAAAGTCTTCAGTTGAGGGGGAGTCATCAGCTGCAGGTGTAGCAGTATCGTCCACGGTAACGTTAAGCTCGCCAGCACTGTCCATTATGTCATCGCCGTATGCCTCCTTTGGCAGGTGTTCTGTGGGTGGGGGCATAATGGCAAGAAGTGTGGATGGGGCGGGGAACGGTTTATCAGCAGGCACGATGGGCAATCAGTGGTGTCAGTTTGGGGGAGAATGGAAGTGCTGTCACCACTCAAGTCGCTGATAAGGGCTTTCAGTTTTTCAAACACATTGTGTACCCATTCAGGGCACACATTTCCTTGGATGGTGGCAGTGCCTGTGGTATGGAAGAGAGTCAGAGTTACCAGTTTACGGCTCCCGTACCTCAGTCGTACAATAGTTTTGTATAGTTCAGTAGGGGAAGGGACACAGGGAACGGGCACTGTGATGGTTTTTAGACAGCGCTCATTCTCGTCGTCTTCGTCACTATATTATTGGAAGTCTGTCCATTCACACGAGACCTGGGCAGGGCACTCCAGAACATATCTAGTGTGAGAAACAGACCTCCAAAAGTGCAGCTTGACGGGGGGCGCTAGAAACTGTTTTTGGATAGGGTCTTTAGTATGTATGATATGCTCGGCGTCGATAGCAAGGCTTAGCGGCGTGAGCTGCGCGGGTCAGTGGTGGGGCCCATGGTGTGGTTTGCCGTTACATGGTCATGGCGAGACGATGTGTACTAGAATGCTTATGTGCAGGTCAGTTCGGGCGCGTGCACTTTTTCTGATACACAGCTGGAAGGCGTGCTAGGACCAGTGCCCTCGACGCTCCCGCCATCGTGTACTGCTTAGTGCAGTAGCACTCTTGGCCGAGCGTGGAATGCAGGCATCGGCGGCCTAAAACAGTCAAGCGGGCGAGGCCGCAAAAATTCCGGCGCCCACTGGCGGCGTCTAACGTTGAAGCAGAGTAGAAAATCACAAATACCTCACAAGGTCCTTTTTGAATCGCAGCAGTAGATGCTCCATCATAAGCACGACACCATCACACACACGATGCTATTCATTTAAAGACAAGAGATACAGTATCACGTTTATGAAGTCACAAAATTGCAACAGCGAGATAAAACGTGGCACAAGCGTAGCATAGTGTGCACCGGAAGAAGAGAGAGAGAGAGAGAGAGAGAGAGAGAGAGAGAGAGAGAGAGAGAGAGAGAGAGAGAGATGATCATGTGCGTGCGTTCTCACAGTTATAAATGTGGCATCAAATGGTTTCTTAGCATCAGCTCCTTTTCAACAAATATCATGCAAATATTAGCGGCGTCGCCGTATCCGTTGCTGATACCAACACATCTTTGCCTAGGATAATGAGATAATTTATTAGGTTCTTGTTTTGTTAGTAGACGTTTCGTTCGTGGATTCCCAGAAGGGCAATGGTTTCAGTTATTTTGAGATGCTGTTGGGTTCGCAGGTTGATTTCTTTTTCGACCATTTGCCATAAGGGTTTGGTTTTGGGACAGGCCGAAAGAACAAACTGATGCCATATAAAGGCTGTTTGGTCTAAACGGCATGCGTTACATTTGTCCGAGTTTGCAATCCCCGATCTTTTTTACTTCAGGAGTATGTTTGTGGGGAAGATGTCTTGAAGGATCTTCCAATGAAGAACCCGGCCTTAGTCTGGTTTCTCGGGTGGCGTTGATTACAGCCTCCCAGTGCCTCGGATGGTTGTGTTTCTTCCGTGAGCAATCTTCGAAAGTGTTTTGCGGTGAGAGTGTCTACTGTGACATTTAGCGTCATGCGTGAGGGGTTTTGTTCTGGGTGGTCAAAGAGTTTAATTCGGTTGCTTCCCAAGTTCCAAAGGCCTACTGAATTGCAGAACGCATTGCGTTGTATTCTAGTATTCTGTGGGGCCGGGCCTACCAGCGCCTCTAGATCGCCAAATGTGATTATTTCGAATCTGTCGCTAAGGATGTCGTTGAGCTTGTGTAATCCTTTTGCAATCCAATCTTTCATGTACAGGCTTTTGCGTTTACATTGTAGATTGGAGTTATTCCATATAGCTGAGTTTTGGTAAAGTTCTCTTGCCTCGTTCTCATCAAATTTAGATCTCAAGTTTAACCAGGCACGGAGGACGTTTTTCCAAAAGTTTCCTATGTTTGGGGAGAGTCCATTTAAGTCCGTTGGGTTTGAGGGAGTTGTCAACATGTCCAGGTCGCTAGATAGTTTTGAAAAGACGTGTACTGGGTATGCCTTCCAAGCGCTGCTTGTGTCCCCTTTTACGAGTTTGGGGACCCATGTGAAGTACAGACCGTCTTGGGGTGTTTTCATATCTATCATCTTGAGACCTCCGAGGTCGGTACCTTGGGTAAGTACCTTACGTTTGACTTTTTCAAATGCTTTTTTATTATTATATTTCTTTTTCCAGATGAAAGTAAATCATCATCATCATCAGTCCCTTGCCCGAACTGGGCGTTGGGGGGACTGAAAGGCAGCAGCAACAGACAGTGCTCTCCACTGAGTTCTATTTTGGGCGGTGGCAAGCAAGTCTGGCATCTCGAGTTCGGTCCATTCTTTTATGTTTGCGACCCAACTCTTTCTCTGACGACCTCGCCGACGACTTCCTTCGAGAGTGCCTTGGAGGATAGTCTTGGACAAGGTGTTGTGTCGGGTCACGTGGCCAAACCAAGCAAGCTTGCGCCGTTTCACGGTTGCCAGAAGGGGTTCATGTGGGCCCACCAGGGAAGTGACGATGCTCCGTACATATTCGTTGGTCTTGTGCTCGCGGTACGAGATGCGGAGCAACTTCCTCAGGCACTTGTTCTCAAAGGCCTGGATTTTCTTTTCTGAGTCTGCAAGCAGTGTCCAAGTCTCACAGCCGTAGAGTAGAATAGACACTACGAGGGACTTGTAAAGCCTGTACTTGATGGTGAAGCTGATGGAGTTACTTCGCCATATCCTGTCCAGCCTGGCCATTGCGGATGTTGCTGTACCTATCCTGATACGGATCTCTGCTATGCAACTACCGTCTTTGGACAGGGTGGCTCCCAAGTACTTGAAGCTATTGACCTCTTCTAGCTTCTGGCCGTTCATGTGAATGTTGCTGCTGCTGTCGCTTGTGGTGTTGATCATCACTTTGCTTTTATCCGTACTGATCTCCATGCCATAAGACCCTGCGCTACTTGAAAGTTTGTCTGTCAGGTTTTGGAGCTCACTATTGAAAGTAAATAGTTCTCGATTAATTGCAGCCAAAATGTCCTCCGGGAGGTCGATGGCTTGCATGATGTACACAAACTGAGAGATAAGACATGTTTCAGCTACAATAATTTTACCTTGTATACTTAAATTTCGTCTTGACCATTGCTTTATTGCCCTTTTTATGTTTTCGATTTTTTTTTTGACCAGTTGTCTTTAATTTCTTGTGCATTCACATTGCTGTTAAAGTAAGTGCCAAGAATTTTCATTTGTTTTACCCATTTAATGCCGTGGGGAGAATGTTCGTTATTTTTGTCTTTTCCTAGCCACATTGCTTCTGTCTTTTCCTTGCTCATGTTCAGGCCAGATATCTTTGTAAAGTTATCAAATATATCGATTATCTTGTCCAGGTCAGTACCGTCTTTAAGAAAGAGTGTAGTGTTGTCTGCAAACTGTTGGATTTTTAGTATCAGCTCTACATTGTGGTTTCTCTTGATCGCAAGCCCGTTTACGTTACTATCCTTGATCTTTATTGCAAACACTTCTACTGTTAAGATGAACAGCAGCGGGGACAGTGGACATCCTTGTATTCCTCGCTCGATTCTGAAGGTTTCGGAGATCCATCCATGGTTTATGGAGCTTTCTGTTTGCTCTATGAGAGTGCTTATCCACTGTTGAAAGTTGGGGCCGAAGCCATACAGTTTGAGGCTGTCCTCTATGATTTTTTGGGAGATTGTGTCAAAAGCTTTTGTAAAGTCAATTCCGACCAAGATTCCTGGGAGCTTTTCCTTTTTCAGATAGTTGACTGTGTTGTCGGTTGTTCTTAGGATTGTTGCAACGTTTCTGCCTTTTACAAATCCGCACTGATCCTCAGCTATAAGCTTGTATATAACTGTACCAAACCTTCTGGCTAGCGTTTTTTGCGAGTAGTTATAGTCAGCGTTTAGGAGAGAGATTGGTCGCCAGTTTGACAGGTTATCCCGCGGGAGTTTTTTGCCTTTATGGAGAAGTGTTATAATTCCTTTCTTTTGGGTATGGGATAGGTTCCCACTTTCGAAGGAGTAACTATAGGAGTCCATAATCATGTGTTTTATTTTTGGCCAAAAACATTTGTAAAATTCCGTTGTGAGTCCATGACATCCCGGCGCCGAGCTGTTTTTCATGGATTTGAGGGTTTCAGCTATTTCTTTTTCCGTGATGGCATCTTCGCATTTGTTTTTGTCAAAATCGTTTAATGTGGGCAGAGTGGAGTGAGGGCAAAGAAAATCGGACAAGGACGTGTCATTTTCGTTTGAAAGACTAAGGTCGTTTTTGTATAGTTTAGCATAGAAGTTCACTTGTTCTTTCAATACGTCCTGTTGTTTTGTAAGCAATTTTCCGTCATCGGTTTTGAGAGCAGATATTGTGTTTTTCGAACCATTTGCTTTTTCTAGGCCAAGAAAGTACCGTGTGTTTTTCTCGCCCTCTTCAATGAACTTTATTCTTGATCTTATTATTTGTGCCCCGCGAGCATCCGCGAGGGCGTTTATTTCTAGATCTGCTTTTATCCTTATTATTTCTGATATGACTCTTTCATTGTCTGCTTGCTCAGCGAGTTCGTTTTCTAGGAGTTGCAATTTAGTTTGCATGATTTTGAAGTTGTCTTTTTGTTTCTGCCGTTTGTGCTTTGAATACACTGTAGAATGTTCTCTGATTCTGACTTTGCATAGTTCCCATTTAGTGTGCGGGCTGAGCTCTGTTTGATCGCGAGAGGATTCTTCGATAATGCTGTTAATGACGCTAACGTACGCTTTGTCTTTAAGAAGACTGTTACTATGATTAAATATCCAATACGATGGTCCCCTTTGGTAATCATGGAAGGACATTGTTGTAAGCACTGCTCTGTGGTCGGAGTGAGCGAATGAGAGTATTTCACTGTATACAGTGTTTGGGGTGAGGTTGTTAGAGATAAATATGTAGTCTAAGCGTCTGGCTGTGAATGGGTGATGTCGGCACCAGGTGTATTGCTTACAATCGGGGTTAAGGGATCGCCAGCTGTCGTGTAGATCTAAGTCTACTGCTAGCTGTACAAGTGCTTTGACTTCTCTCTGATTGTGTTGCTCTCCACTTATTATGTCAGTCTCATTGCTCATCACGGAGTTAAAATCTCCTAGAATAACTACTGATGCCGCTGTGTTCCGTGTCGTGATCTAGGATGGCCTGTCGGACGTGGGAATAGAAGTTAATTTTGTAGACGGTGGATTGTGGAGCATACACATTAGCAATGAGTATCTTTCTTCCGTCTATTAATATTTCTGTGATAAGAGTACGTGTTTCTTTGTAGATACATTTCGAGTTTTCCATAAGTTTCAGTCTGGGGACTAAAGTGAGTTGGCCCAGGCTGCGGTTGTTTCCCAGAGAATAGAATAGTTTCCCTCCCCATTGGAGTTCCCACTGCTCCACTTCTTCTAGTGTGGAGAAGTCATCGGTTCTTGTACGGTATTTTTCTTTTTTTAGCAGTCTGAAAATGCGGCTATTGCGTTTTTGCTTGTTTTTGAGTCCGCGTACATTCAAAGTCACACAACGTATTTCAGCCATATCACACTCGCTGGCACCCGCCTTAAAGCCCTCACCCAAGCATTGCTTGTGTGGTAAAAATGCCTTGTGTACACGTTTTTTTTTTCATCGTATTATTTTTCTTCTCTTTTTGTGTAGTCAGTGTGCTCACGGCTGAGGCATAGGCCTGCAAGCTTGGAATTTAGTGTGTACATTTACCGCCAGTAGTAAGAGGCGAGGCTGGGTAGCACAGCAGAACGTTTAGACAAAAGCCAGATGTTGTACACAGTGACCGCACCTCGCCTAGTGTCGTTTTCTCCCTTCTTTTCAGAGCTCTGCTACGGTGCCAGACAGCTGGTTACTGCGGAGTATTTTCCCCTGACAAGATATTTGTTGGATTTGTTTGTTAACTACATAGTCTTATAAAAGTACGATTTTTGATCTGCAAGAGGATTTTACTACAATATAGTGTTTGAAGTGCTCTAAATGTTGGTAATAGTTTCAGAACTGACAAAAGCGTATTCAGCTAGGAAAGTAATGTTCTATCGCATGGAATAGTGCTTCACCATTTTGTAAGACGTAATGATTTTGGTCGGGCGAGCCACTTTTTAAGACTCGTCAGCTTTTGGCTAGCAAAAGCTCCGCTGCGATCAGCACCTACGGGTTGGGTCGCAGTGTGTTCCCGGTCTGCGGAGATAGGTGGATTTGTTGTTATCCACGACTGCTTCTACAGTTGCTGTTTCGACTTTGCCGTTTTTCCAGAGTTCTCTCTACAAACCAGCATTCTGGACTCTTGTCATTTTTCTCGCCGTGAGATGGCCTTAGTTGCCTGCTCGGCGTTAAACCCAAATAACTAACTGTCGTTTTTCTGAGCCCTCCCTTGAACGGGAATCCCGGACTCTGTCGGGTTTTTTTTGTCCTGGGACTTTGCCATTTTTTTCTGGCGGCTCTACTTTGTAACGGGCGCCTCGGACTTTGCCGTTTTTCCGAGGTTTTCCTTTACAAGGGGCGCTTCGGACTCTGTCATTTTTTTTTGTAGTCTTCCTTTAAAACGGGCGCCTCGGACTGTGTCGTTTTCTCGAGGCTTCCCATTATCAAAAGACATTTTGGACTCTGACATTTTCTAGATAGCTATCCTTTTAAAGGGCGGCTCGGACTCTGTTATTTTTGGGAGCTCTTTTTTGTAACGGGCGCCTTGGACTGTCGTTTTCCAAGGCTTCCCTTTTACAAAGGGCGCTTTGGACTTAGTCATTTTGTACAGGTCTTCTTTTACCAAAGGCCTCTCCGACTTAGTTACTTTACAGACTTTATTTTATAAAGGGCACTTTGGACTTTGTCATTTTTTGCCGAGGCTTCCTTTTATCTAATGGCCTCTCCGACTTAGTTATTTTACTAGATTCTCCTTTGTTCGGACTTTGTCATTCTGTTTAGAGATACGACTTAGATATTAGTACTGTGCTGCGCTACTGTAGTAACACCTGAGTACATTGTGACCAGCGGAGAATATATTTTTCGCAAACGGCCTCATGCCGGGGCATTTGTTGTCGCTTTATCATTATTAGCCTTACTGCAATATAGTCTGTACGAAATGCGATCTTCGTTTCACATGTCTTATTGTAGTTAGTATCGAGTGCGAGTGACTGTGCTTGTGTGTGTGAACTTGGCATCCTGACACGAGCAAACATTTACATACACATTCACCGGCCACACAAATATTGCTCACGGTCAGCGACGCTACAGAATTTGGTGTCGAAGGCTGGGGTGAGGCGACACTACACTTGCACCAGAATGGCGCAGAGCCCGTTGAGTGCTCTGGTGGTGGCCTGCAGACAGGCATTTAGAACAGATGACCGTTTTTTGTTCTTTGTGGAATATTGTAGTGGTAAAATTGCCAATTTTTAGTGATCTGGGAAAAGGGGTTGCAGGCACATCTATGTAGATGAACCTACGCCTCAATTTCCAATGGGACAGCTTCCCATTCTCATCTCGGGCCCTCTCGTCCACGAGTCTTGACCGAGTTTTCACGGGCAGTTTTTCGATATATTGTAGTATTTCCTCGTTCGAGAAAGAAAGAGGGATATTTCCAATGGTGAGACGTGCGGCTGGGATCAGTTTCTCGCTCTCCTTGCGCGTCCATCACGATATAGGGGTTTTTGTCACTTGGGGTCACAAGCCGACCCCTCAACACTATGCCCTTGGTTAGGAGGGCCACTCGTGCGTCCGCATGTTTTTGGGGTATATCCTCCACAGATTTCCCAGTCTTTGGCTTCCTTCAACTGAAGCCTGTAGTACATTTTCTGCTGCCGAGCAGAGTTCAAAAACTGTGTAGTCTTTATCGTCCGCAGCCGGCACTGAGTAGCTGCGCCTTAAACACCGGTGGCACGTGTTCCGCCGCCATAGCGCCGTACTGCTGCTGCCGGCGTTTATCTTTCTTGTCCAATTATGAGATGGCACTGGTAGATGGTGTCACGATGGATGATACACAAGGTACCAAACACAACACTTGCATCGAACACACTATTTTGTATAAGCGGGTATCACACTTTAGATGGTGATCATTTTTAGCGATTTCCGTTGGGGGATGACGAGAATGTAGCGTCTATCCGACATCGGATAGCAACCGGAAGTCGTCTAGGTCAGATTTATAATTGAAACAACATGCACATGTATTGCTGAATCTAAACATATGTTTAAGTCTATATTTAGTTCCATATGCTGTCAGAGAACCCCGCCCCCTTCTCCGCACCCCAAAAAGGCTGAAACTCGCCACAAAATTAAGCATTACTTTCATCACTGAGCGTACCCGTTTGATTTTATTTTGACGTTTCGGGGTCTGATATGTGGAAATACAATATATCTACCTAGAACACAATGTGTTTTGTCTGTCTGTCTCTCTGTCCGTCCAATTGTCCGTCACTCCTTGTTATTCCGCTATATAGGTATAGTAAATACAAAACAAGATGGGATGAGCCATAACCCACAAAGTCCATTTTGTATGAGAGCTGTCTTCGCTGTCAAAGGTCTACCTTTTGTTGACTTGATTCTGATGTTGAAATATCTCCTTTTGAAAAAGCCTCGCAGATGTGCCAGTGCGTCATAGTGAACTCCATAATGTGCTCGCGCAGTGCATATGCGTCACTGGTTTGTCAAACGTCATTTGTCATGACGTATTTTTTTTATTTTTACATAATTTTATATTTAACGTGATATGAGTTTCGCTTTTGCTTCAAGCCTATAAAAAATGGTGACAAAACTAGAATTTCACGGTACAATTTCAGTCTTGCTATAATTTGTGTGAAGTCAGTAAGTTTACCTAGCTACACGATATACTAAGTACACCTGCATGCTCTTCTAAAAGCACGTCGATGTGTATGTATGTATGTGTGTGGGCGTGCGTGCGTGCGCGCGCACTCCAAACATCCTCGAGAGGCATAGATGTTCATGCGCCTTCGGGGCGCATGAGGATTTATGCCTTTTGGAGAAGCGCGCATATGTGTGAGAGAGAGAGAGAGAGAGAGAGAGAGAGAGAGAGAGAGAGAGAGAGAGAGAGAGAGAGAGAGAGAGAGAGAGAGAGAGAGAGAGAGAGAGAGAGAGAAGAGAGAGAGAGAGAGAGTTACGTCATATTTAGAGTATGTCTGCTTGGGGACGGATTTGCTTTCTTTTACGTCGCCGCCATTGTCTGACTTTATCCAGATGTCAAGAATTGTACTGTTTTTAATTATAAAAAAGAATTAATTTTTACTGAAGAAGTTAAAAGGGTACAACGCTAGCTAACAAACGCATCCAATGTCTTTCTCCAAACTAGCTATATCCAAAATTTCAAGTAATTATGACAATAATTACGGACTCAAATCTGGGTCAACCGACTTTCTATAAACGGTCTTTTATGTCCTAAATGGGCAACCCAACTGCAATATGTTTGGAGGCTCTCTTAGCCACCCTTTGAAAAAATTATTTCGCCAAGTTTCAAGCTTGTGCGTACAGCAATATTGGACATTCTCTTGCTTGCATACATACGCACATACACACACACACACACACACACACACACACACACACACACACACACACACAGAGACACGCACACACATACACACATGCATACGCACATAAGGCGCTTCGCGCCAAATGTACGTTCAGCAGAGACGTTAGCGTAACCAGAAATGACGTAAATTTTATCTTGTTACTTCAGGTATCAGAAGTTTAGGCCTGCACGCCTTTGACATCATGGACATGCTATTAAATTCGCCCCACCGCGACTCATTCTAAAAAGTCCCTTCCCATAAATAGAAGGGAATTTAAAATAATATTTCTTAGAAACTATACACGTCATTAACTTCATACTTGGCACAAGAGTAGTTGGTTGTAGTGCGATTGTATACAAGTATTTCTCGATGACCTTGTGTGAAGGTCAAGGTCATGGAGGTCAATTATAGATAAACAATTGTCATTTTACGCCAAAATCTGCACCCTATTGCACACTATGGCAAGATCTGAGCCCGAATTTGGCACAGTTCTAACTTATTATGTGTTCTTATGAACTCATTAAATAAAACTTTACAGCAGATTTGAAATAAAATATATGCAAAGAATACTCAGTTAAAATTTCTGTGAACGTTCAGCTGTCTTTTTGTTTCTTATCAAATAACCTCTCATGCTGCTTCCAAGGTGCATCCATAAGATAACGGGCACACACACACACACTGTGTATTAATCATGTATTAACTATTTAATCATTCAAATTATGGAATAAATTGTGCAGAATATGTGGTAAATTAGTCAGACTTCACACCGGCACTCTGGAGAAATTCAACAAGCAATACAAATCAATGTAATCTTACAAAGATTAAGGTATAAATCTCTGCCCAATTTAATAAAGTAGATAGAAAGAAAAAAAATAGCTATGAGGGTTTTAGGAACAAAATGAGTCTCTGTCCTCTGCCCTTTCCACTTTCAAGACGTTCCTTTACCATACAGCCTGCAAGTTTTTGTTTTACGTCAGCAATAACAGAAGTGCTTGAAGACTGTACCACGATTGAAAGTTTTCAGCAAGTGAATTAACAGTCAAACTCACCTTTATCATCGGCATCGTCTTGATCATCTTCTGCGGCTGTTCATCACGATCTTCCTCTGAGCTTTGATTCTCACAGTTTCTGAAGCTGCACACGTCTGTTCATTTCAAAACATTCTTTGCATAGATGCGTCCTGATATTGTCCATTATCTGACACGCATCCACGCTAGAAGCTTAAGAACCGCTTCAGACATCCATCCAGTCAACAGATCTGGACGTTCTAGTCTTTTGTTTCCGTCTCCCATCCATGCTTGATGAAATCAGGAGCTTCAGGGTAATTTTCGAGGCTTCTGTTTCAAAGCGATTCGTGGCAGTTGGCTCACTTGGCATGTTCAGGAGGCAGTGTCGACAGGGTGAGAGCTGATGTGGTTCCACTTCTACATGACTCTGAATACGACACAGACTGCAGGAGGTAAACCAAACTTTTGCCTCAGGGCATTGGCAGTAGGTAGACTCTACCACAAAGCTGATTCCAGATGTGAAACTGAGGGACATAATCTATTCGAAGCAGAATGGGCAGAGCACCACTCAGACCTACAGGAGTCAACATTCAAGAGCAGAGCTTACTTACTACTTACTTACGCCTGTTACCCCTCCACGGGTATAGGCCGTCGACGAGAGACCTCCAGCGACTCCTGTCCTGTGCTTCTCCTTCGATTTTACTCCAGGTGGTTCCCAGTCTCTTAATGTCTGCTTGGAGGTCTCGACGCCAGGAGTTTCTCGGCCTACCTCTTTTCCTCTTTCCCTGGGAGGGTTCCATGACAATGCCTGCCTAGTGATACTGGAAGCTGGCTTTCTCAGACTGTGACCAATCCATCCCCATCTTCTTCGCCCAATTTCATTCTCTGCTGTTATCTGCTCTGTTTTCTCCCAGAGTCTGACGTTGCTGATCTTCTCTGGCCAGTGGATTTTCAAAATTCTTCTAAGGCAACTGTTTATGAAGATCTGTACTCTGTTGACTGTGGTATTGGTCAATCTCCAAGTCTCTGCTCCATATAGGAGAACTGCTTTTACGTTGGAGTTGAAAATCCGGACTTTGGTGTGTTGTGACAGATCTCTGGAACTCCACACTTTTTTTCAACTGGAGAAAGGCTGCTCTGGCTTTACCAATTCGTGCTCTGACATCTGCATCAGTGCCGTCTTTTTTGTTTATGATGCTCCCGAGATAGGTGAAGGACTCCACCTCCTCCAACGGGGTACCAGCAAGCAAGACTGGTTCTTCCCTGGTTGCGTTCAGCCTCATTGTCTTTGTTTTCTGTTTGTGGATGGTGAGGCCCACTTGGGACGAGATGTCAGCAAGCCTCGTGGTCTTGTCCTGCATTTGTTGATGACTGTGGGACACTAATGCCAAGTCTGCAAAATCGAGGTCGTCAAGCTGCGTCCACAGTGTCCACTGTATTCCACTTCGTCTGTGCTCTGTGGTCCTCTTCATGACCCAGTCTATGGCCAGTAGGAAGAGGAACGGAGACAGCAGACACCCCTGCCTGACACCGGTTCTGACCTAGAGCTCCCTGGTGAACTGCCCTTCGTGGATCACGCGACATGTCATGCCATCGTAGCTGCTCTTGATCAGGCGGACGAGCTTTGTGGGTACACCGTAGTGTCGTAGGAGTTTCGACAGAGTCTCTCGGTCCACGCTGTCAAATGCTTTCTCGTAATCCACAAAGTTGACGTACAGCGGGGAGCTCCACTCCAGAAACTGTTTCATGATGATGCGGAGAGTGGCGATCTGGTCTGTACATGATCGGTTTTTCCTGAATCCTGCTTGCTGGTCTCCCAGCTGGGGGTCAACGGAGCTCCTCATTCTCTCCAGGATGATCATGTTGAAGAACTTTCCTGGTACTGACAGCAAGGTGATTCCTCTGTAGTTGGAAAGAGCAGAGATGTCACTTCAATAGATGAAAGCTTATCGAGGTGGTTGAATCTCTTTGAAGGTAATCCTGGTCCTCATCGGCATTTCAACAGGCACTGCTGCTCCAGGTGATGTTGCTTGGGATATATAAAGCGCTTTACGGTAGGAGAAAATGCTTAAGTAGCTCTAAAGAAGGAACGCCGGAAGTCAAGGCCTCCAACAAACGAACCATGGATATATCTCCGTTAAAGACTTTTGGAACTGTGTGGAAAAAGAAAACAAACATTTGCACTGGAGAAATGTCTGTCATTTTGGAAGCTGACAGGTCGCTAAATTAAGCCACATCAATAGCAAAGCCGCCGGTGGAGAAATCTGAGCCTGAGATAATACTTTCTCATCCCCTCGGGCCACTTCCATGGGCTCTTGCTTCTGACGATGGTCGCCTGAGAAAAAGCAAAAACGCTGTTCGCACACATAAATAAGTCTCTCCTCTGGTTGATGTATAGCCTCGTCATTCAGCAGCTATCACAGCTTACTATTTTTTTCTTTTTGTTTTCTTTTTTCTTTCTTTTTTTTTTTTTTTTTTTGTTGGACACTGTGTGCTCTGGGTACGGGTAGTCATGTTCACTATTGTTCAAATAGATCCTGTCCTTCAGTTTCATGAGAAATTCATATCTGGAGCCGCTGTCATGAGGCTAAATTTGGTTGTATCACACACGGTCTGAGTGCACTTGTTTACAGCCATCTCGATGGTCTGGTCTATGGGAGCGCCAATCAGTTATTTTGATTTAACGTCGAGAGGGCAACTAAGGACATCTCACAGCGGGGAAACGCGAACCAGATGGCTGAACATAATAGCCTCCATCTCTAAAGACTTGATAAATCTCTGGCTGGTCTGATGACAGGTTTGTCATTTCCGCGTAATTTGCAGGAAGGTAACGAGAATATTCAGGCTTGTCACCATGGCATCTGTGCACGAATGGCATGAAGATGTAGGCACCAGTTTTTACTTTATTTGATGATCTCAGAATACCCAGCGTACGTTTGGACAAGATTGACACAGCTCATCCAGACGGCGGACAGCTCGCCATTTTCATATCAAATTTGTAAAACATTAATGGTCTCTGTGGAAGGTTCGTTTCTTGGTTGTGTGCCAAGAACGGAGAAGTGGAATCACTCCTGTTTCCATCCTGTACAGACTTCCTCCTGAAGCGTGCTCAAACAGCAAACTACCACGCAGCACATTGGAGATGTGGATAATACCAGCATAGATGGAGGCAGAAGAAGAAAAAAAACAAACAAACAAAATCCTTGCTGTTGCCTGGACGGATCGCGGGGGGGGGGGGGGGGGGGGGGTCGCGCCGGTGTTTTTATTTCTGCTTTCGAGTATGCACATGCTTCGTAAATATGCGTGTGACACGAAACAAAAGCACGACACTCACTCCAACAAACGGTTACTACGACTATATCATAACATATGGCTGGAACGAACGTTGCAAAAATCATGACTTTAAAAAAATGGGGGTGTGTGTGTGGGAGGGGGGGGGGGATTCTTGTCAGCTCTGGTTGTAAAATGAACCCGCACTCGATCCCTCAGCCGACCCACTCACCACCTGTCCGTGTCAAAATAGTCATTGAGCTGTTGTAGCATAACATGTATATCTCACAGACACAGAAAGACCCCCCCCCCCCCCACCCACTGACAACCCCCCCTCCCCCACCTCCCACCCACTGGACCCTCCCCACAAAATAATAATAATAATAAACCGCAATAATCACGACCCGTGGTGGAGACATCACGCTCGTATCAGAGGCAATTCTTGAACTTCTATCGTGCATGTGTGTCAGGTCCTGAACATTACCAGGGTGTTTCTGTGTAATAAATACCCTAAGATGTACGGACATGTGCAGGATTTAAGGCTGTGAGAATCAAAGCTCAAAGAAAGACCGTGATAAACAGCAGCAGAAGATGATTAAAGTTATTTTCCCCAGGATCAAACACCTCAAAACAGTCAGAAAACTGTCTGCAACAGATACTGCTGACAGTATGTGTATGGGTCATTTGTGTACTATCTTAGAGCTTTATGAAGTAAATACAATGCCAAATGTCGAATTCATCGTTTGGAGGGTGTATTGTTTTTGTACACGAGTCGCGGATTTTGTCTGCATCGGGCTCGTTTTGAATTAATATGCATATTTATGAGCCTACGTCACAAGGCAGAACCCGGCTGACTATCAGTCTATCACAATACTGCAGGTCACGAGGTCATCGGTGTGATGTACACACGTGCCAGTGTACTGATGTTCTCCGGCATCCCTTTGACGTAATTTGTCACGAGAAAGAAGAATAACCTTCCGTACTGGCTATGCTGTCAATATCACAATGTGGGTTCCGCTCGACCTGCTAGTATTTACTAGTAACGATCGTGCGTAATGCACCGAGGGCGTGCATGTGGCGCTCTCAAAGAAAGTCCACGGTGCCTATTTTGACCTTTGATCCTTTACCCCACGGAAACATTATTGAAACAGAACATTGGTATTTATACCCACTTTCTGCACTGCAATAAATTTCACATCTCACACATTGAGGTCTACGTAAAGCATCATTGGAATGACAAATGCACCCTCGCAGCAGAAACACTACCTCTCTAAATCGAGTGAATGAGAGCCACAGGCGTGGATGTCCAGAGTAAGCGATCGAGGAAGAAGAAGAAGTAGAACCTGGCGCAATATTCTTCTTCTTCATTTAGGAAGACAGTATCTCTAGTTCTGTATGATATTTGCGAACGTATTGTGGAAAAGGTGGAATATGCATGAAAGCTCACACAGAAGAGGCTTTGTGGGCATGGGCCATTCCACCTTATTCTATAAACTTGTATAACAGAACGTATAACCGGTATGAAGCGTCGTGTGTCTGCCGTCTGTGTTTGTGTGTGCCATTCTGCCGTTTGTGTTTGTGTGTGCCATTGCCGTGCAGATCAGGCGGGGAGGGTGTGTGTGTGTGTGTGTGTGTGTGGGGGGGGGTTAAAGGGAGATATTGAATGAGTTCGTAATCCAGCGTTGTACCTCTTCAACTTTTTCAATAATAATTAATTCATTTTTGCAAGTCAGCCCTAGAAGATGCTGTGTGGAACAAAACAGTGGAAGAGGCTGCGTGCCTTTCGAATGAGTGACGTGAAACATCAAATTCGTCACAGTGTCACAGCGTCGTGAGACCAGCGATGCCATGACGTAAAGCTTATAGTGACGTCATTTTGCTGCTCGTGCAATTCTTCTTCTTCAGAATTCCTGTCGCTATTCCAGCCCACCAAGAGCGTACTAATGACGGGAAGCGCTGTGTCCGTCCTTATTTGTGTGCGCCGGCGTGTGTGTTGATCAGAAGTTGGCTTAGATAGAAGGGAAATGATCAAAAGGATAAACTTTAAAATATGAACTCTGAATGTTCCTAAAGAAAAACGCACCAAAGGGGCACAACTCACCATTTTTAAGGCTTCGGTTTGCGAAAAGATTTTACTGGGATTAGACAGTGACCACCCTATTGTCCCACCCAGTGCATTCTGTCGTCCGTTCAAAGTGAAAAAATGGCCCCCCCGGAATCTTTTGACGGATGCCTGAAAAGATTATTTCTGAATAGGCTATGGTAGTTTACGTCATAACTATTCTATACGACTTTGGGTTATTTGCATACTTATAACCAATCATACAAAAAACGGCGGATGAACCAGCGAAGAAAAAAAGAAAGTAGCATCGAGTCGCGCCGACATTGACCGACCAAATGCTTTCTTTCGTCTGTTTAAACTGAAAAAAAGGCCCACCGAAATCTAATGACGCATGCATGAAAAGATTATTTCTGAATAGGCAAGGGTAGCTGACGTTATAATTATTTTATACGACCTTAGGCCATCTGCATAATTATAACCAATCAGAGACAAGATAGCGGATGAACCAGCAAAGAAAAAAAGAAAGTATCATCGACTCGCGCCGACATTGACAGACTCTGAATTGAAGAGAAGAAAGAGGAAGAGAGACAAGATCCCGCGAAGTCGAATTGACATCGGACAAGGGAATATGGACATGTGGCAACGCATAAAGCAAGAGCTTGGCTTGATCACCCAGCCGGAATTGTCAATTTCCTGCTGAATCAGTAAGTAATCTGCGTTTTTTGTCAATCTTCCTACAGTTTCGCCAGCGCCAGTAATTTTCAGATGACGTTATCTTCGGTAGAATTTATCTTTTACTGATTTCGCAAGATTTTAAACCCGTTTTATCATATAGTTATGATGTTACGCTGAACTAGGTATCAGATTTATGCTGCAGAGATCTAAAAACTACAGTGTATGTAAAAGTTGCACTTAGCTGGTCGTAGCATTTTTCTGTCTGTGCTCTCATTCACTCGATTCAGAGAAGTAGTGTTTCTGCTGCGATGGCGCATTTGTCGTTTCCAATGATGCTTTACGTAGACCTCAATGTGTGAGATGTGAAATTGATTGCAGTGGAGAAAGTGGGTATAAATACCGATGTTCTGTTTTAATGATGGAAGACGGTGCTTGTTTCCGAGGGGTAAAGGATCAAAGGTCAAACTTGGCACCTTGGACTCGCTTTGCAAGCGCCACATGCACGCCCTCGGTGCACTACGCACGATCGTTACTATAGTAGTTACTATATCCCAGCCTGCAAGCCCATGAGTACCGAAGTGGGGCCGACGCGGGGCCTGAGTGGTTTGCCTGTGGCTATCTGGGACCGCGTCGGCCCCACCTCGGTATTCATGGGCTTGCAGGCTGGGATACTAGCAGTTCGAGCGGAACCCGCATTGTGATTTGACAGCATAGCAAGTACGAAAGGTTATTTTACTTTCTACTGAACAATTACGTCAAATGGATGCCGGAGAACATCAGTACACGTGTACGCTGACACGTGTGTACATCAAACCGATGACATCGTGACCTGCAGTGTTGTGATAGTACATCCGAGTGACATAGGCTCGTAAATATGCACATTAAATCAAAACCAGGCCGATGAAGACGATAATCCGCGACTCGGGTACAAAAAAACGATGAATTTCGACATTTGGCATTGTATTCACATCATAAAGCTCTAAGCTAGTACACAAAGGAACCATACACATACTGTCAGCAGTATCGGTTGCAGACAGTTCTCCTACTGTTTTGGGATGCTTGATCCAGAGGAACCCAACTTTATAAGGATCGGAGACACGACACCTTCCCGAGTCGCATCTTCCCTGAGTGTGACAAGACTGTTGAGTGTGCCGTCAACTTCAATCGTGTAATTTTGTTAAAGAGGAAGGCTTTCAGCCATCAGCACATCGTGCCTCCCACTCCAAACGGTACAAGCTTTAGCAGCAGACCCTCGTTACACACCTTAACCAGCTTTTTATGTTCTTAATTAAAAATAGTTACAATTAAATTGATGGGTCACTTTGAAATGGGTGAAAGGATCAACGTTCCACGTTTTCTTTGAACAATACACATACTTTGTTAAGAAAATCATAACAAAAATATCTAAATAGAGGAGTGTGTAGTAAGTAATTTTTTGTCATCATTTTGCGTTCATTTGCATACTTGTAAAATGGGGGTAGGACAGCAGATTCAGCCACAGTGGCCCCTAAATGCATCACAGCATCATTAAATCAGGTTAGGAGTAACTGTGGTACTCTATTCTAAGCATTAAATCCTAAAAGTACCTATCGGCTATATCTCTAGTGTGTTTCTAAGGATTTTGTGGGAACATGGCTTAAACATCGCAGGACATACTAACGTACACTTTGAAGCCCACCTTATAGAGTGCTGGGGAGGGGAGAGGGGGAGGAGATGGGGGGAGGAGGGGGAGGAGATGGGGGGGGGGTTGTATGGTAGTCAGGTCTGGCTTATGGAGTAAATGCCCGCATGCCCTGGAACCCAGATAAACGTAATGTGATAGTACTCCTTGATCGTCTGAGTCCAACTCTCTGATCTGCGCCAGTAGAGTGTGTTCTGTACTTGCACTCTGAAAGTCCTGAACGGCAGAGAGAGAATCGGACAGAATCAACAAGATCTGTTCCCTGTACTGATAAGCATGCATGAGTACCAGCAATCCTCATCTAAACGTAGAAAGAACATATATATAATTGAAGTGTATATATATATATATATATATATATATATATATATATATATATATATATATATATATATATATATATATATATATATATATATATATATATATATATATATATATATATATTAATTCGTGAGGTTGAAAGGTATACTCACAAGGTTTCCTTCTGTAGATGGTGATGTCTGTGATGGTGTAGTCCTGACCTAGGTCGACGAACAACCAGGCGCTGTAGTCACCAATTGCTGATTCCGCGGCGATACAGTCTGCATCACCGGACATGGGAATAATTCCGTCCACAGCCCGACATGGCGGTGCGTTGTCAGTCGATATGTTCGTTGGTTTTCCAAGAGCCACATTTTCTGCAATCAACGTTCAGTTGATTTGAATCTTTAAGAAATAACTAAGCTGTTTTATCCTTGACATTTACTTTTAGTTCCATTTTAAATTCCTATGAGGAAATGTTTTCTTCTGCAAACTGTTGCGCTGACCAAAGCGCCATTAACTTAATAAAATGATACACAGCTTAACGAATTTTGTAAAAAGATCGGATATAACTAAAATGTTTGCGCAGGTCGTGACTTCACATTTCCCGTGTAAATTACTCCGATTATAAAAAAAAATTCAGATATAACGACAAACCAATTGCGTTTTGTTATCTGAATTCAATGTAAAATACAACAGCAAAATCTACAAATACCTCTATAACATTGTTGGCTATCAGGATAGCAGAGTCGAGGCGGGTTACAATCTCCAGATTTTCTGCAGTCACACGTCTGACCTGGAGAAGTTACAAGCTAGGTAACGGACGAAAAGGAATCATCACTGTTTTCACACAGTACAAGAATTATTCACATGTTTTAAATCAAAGTGAAGTGGTGAGGTGATGTAGATAAGATAAGCGCTTCCGAGTGGTGTGTCTTCGCTGACTAATGATTGCCAGCGCACCAATGAATTCGCAAAAGCAGAAAGCACTATAGCCCCTTTCGTACGGCATGGCTTGGTATAACTAAATTATTAGAAGTACCGGAATCAATTCAATTCAATTCAATTCAAAAACTGTATTGTGTCAGTCTAGCCGACAAATTTTCTTTCGTTGGGATCACATGCGCGCGTACGGTTTTAGCCACATTATGACAATGGTGAAGACAGAAAGAAAAAAAAAAAACACTACATGACCACAGTGTTAGTGGTATAGGAGTGAGTCTGCCACTTGCAAGATGCCACTGCGACATCTGAGGTGCAAGTTCCTCGACGTCAACAAGGAGAGAGAGAGATACGCTAGTTAACACACTCTTCATTTAGGAGACGGATGGCCGAGGGTACAAAGCTGCCCTTGTTGCGTTTGGCTTTAACAAGAACAGCCTTGAACCTACGGCCGGACGGGAGCTTTTGAAGGTGCTTAGAAAGGCAGTGGGAAGTGTCAGCTGCCAGCCTCTGGCCCTTGCGTATCATTCTCGTCCTGTAGAGGCCGTCAAGGCTCTCCAACCTGCCCCCAACGATTTTCTCATTAAGCCTGATTATCTTATTCAGCTTCCTAAAGTTCTTCTCGCCCAGGGAGCCGAACCATGAGACAAAGGAGAACGTAAGAAGGCTTTCTATAAAGCAGAGGTAGAACTGCCTGAGGATTTTGGGGCTCACATCAAAGGAGCGGAGTTTGCGCAGCATATACAGTCTCCCTTGGGCTTTCTTAAAGATGAGGTCTGTGTTGTCGGTGAAGGATAGCCGTGAATCAATCAAGGTCCCTAGGTATTTGTAAACATCTGTGCGTGTGACAAAAGTGCCGTCAATCACCAGGCACTGAGGAGGTGGGAGTGGGCTCCCGGAAGTTGGCCCACTGCCAGGCTTCCGAAAGTCGACTACCATCTCCTCAGTCGTGCGTACGTTCAAATGTAGATGGTTGTTATGACACCATGAGACAAACTGACCCACGTCTGCAAAGTAGTCAGCATCTGAGTTTGACAGATCTACAACTGCTGTGTCGTCTGCAAATTTGACGTAGTGAGTCCTGTCGTTGGAGCTGGTACAGTCATTTTTGAATAGGATGTAAAGGACAGGCGAGACCACACATCCTTGGGGGCTGTCGACGGACGTGGTGATGACGGAGGACATTAAGTTGTTTACGCGAACACACTGCGTCCTCTCCACTAGGAAGTTCAAGATCCATAGGATCAGAGAAGGGCTGACATTCATGTGACGCAGCTTGTCAGCCAGAAGGTGAGGCCTCATCGTATTGAAGGCGCTGGAAAAGTCAACGAAGACTCTGGCAAAGGACTTTGGTGTCTCCAAGTAAGTGAGGATTAGGTGCAGGAGAGTGATGACTGCATCATCCACACCCCTGTTGTGGCGATATGCGAACTGTAGGGGGTCGAGCTGGTCGCTCGTCTGACTGAATAGTAGACTCAGGACAAGTCTCTCGAGGCACTTCATGATGATAGAGGTCAGGGCAATAGGTCTGTAGTCATTAGGGCAAGAGGGTTTTAGTTTCTTGGGAACTGGACAGCTCAGGGAGTGTTTTCACACTGATGTGATTGAGTTGGACGTGAGGGATGCGTTGAAGATCTGCGTGAAGACTGGTGCCAGTTGGGCATTGCAGGACTACAGCACCTTACCACTGATTCCGTATGGGCCTGGGGCTTTGTGTGGCTGAAGGCAGCGGAGGACCATCAACACCTCTTCCTCGCTGATCGCTATAACTCTGCGGTCATCAGAAAGAGCCTGGAGTTCATCTCTGATGGTCTGCACTTCTGACTGGACGTTCACCTCAAACCGAGCAAAATGGTCGTTCAACTGGTTGGAGAGCTGTAGGTTAAGGCACTTTGTTTCTGCTGAACCCCAGCCATAGCCTTCAGACCTTGCCAACGCTTTGCATAGATCACCTGTCACAAAATGACTCTCCACCTTTTCTTTGAACTGACGTTTATTGTCTCGGATTTCCAAACGGTGCTGAGACTGCAGCTTTTTGCCCTCAATAAATTCACCGCTAGCAAAAGCTCTTACCTTTTGTTTCAATGTCCCTTTCAGTTCTTTCGATACCCAGGGCTTGTTGTTTGGAAAAAACGTTCACCGTCTTAGTTGGAGTGACAGAATCCCCACAGAAACGAATGTAGATTGAAACGACGTCTACAGTTTGCTCTAGCAACTTACTGCTATCTAAGAACACTGACCAGTCTGTGCACTCAAAGCACCCCTGAAGTTATGCCTCAGTGTCTGAAGTCCACTTCTTGACGATTTTCTTAACTGGCGGAACAGATTTCAGCTTGGTTTTGTACATGGGCAGCAGATGCACCACACAATGATCAACAGTGCTGAGTGGATGTTTACTAACAGCTTTGTAGGCAAGGGCGATATTCCGAAACATTTGTCGAGAATTTTGTCTTTTCTTGTCTTACATACTGATGATAATGAGGGAGGCAGTCGGAGAGAGAGCATCCATTGAAGTCCCCCAGAATAAACTTGGGAGCGTCGGGGGAGTCAATCTCTTGCTGCTGCACAATGTCAGCTATAACATCAGCGGCCAACGTATACTTTGCGTCAGGGGGAATATACACAACGGTAACAAACAATCGGCCAAACTCCCGCGGCAGATAGAAAGGGCGTAAGGCAATGGAGATAAGCTCAATGTCTTTTGTGCACAACTGATGTTGGACCTTGATGAACGCTCTGAGACGTACACGCAGACCCCGCCACCACGCGATTTTCCCGTGGCCGCACAACATTTGTCCTATCTAAAGGGGCCATGGAAATTGTCAATATGAAGACAGTTGTTGTTCACAGTGTTGTCCAGCCAAGTTTCACTAAAACACATTAAGTTGGCTTCACGGTATTCGTGCAGGAATTTGGCGCACGCGACCAGTTCGTCGTGTCTATTTCTCAGCGACTGCACATTTGCTAAAATAATCGATGGCAAAGGCGGCCTCACCTTTCTTTTCCTCGGTCTTTGGCGCATCCCACCTTTCCTCCCTCGTCTTTTCCTCCAAAACGACACATTGTTCCATCGTCTGTCTTTCTCCGCTGTCAGAAGTTCGGGTATGTTAACAATGGGCACAGCACGTGCACAGTTCGTGTAGCGAAGACGAAGAAGTGTGTCACGCCTAAGCTGCATGGCAACCGGCGAAGGTGCCGTGAACACTTTCTAGTACAAGAACACCACGAACACCGCTAGAAATTTCACGTACGCAGTCCAGGATGCATGCACAACCACTGCCATAAAAATGACGGTGATTAAACTTGACTAATATGACGAAAACCATGACAAACCAGCAGAGCAATAAAATCCCATCCGGGTCAGCCGTAGCGCAGCGCCCCCTCCTAATCATAATTAGTTAAATCAATTCTTTTTACTGAGGCAGTGTCCATAAGTACTGTCATCACTAACTAATTTTCCTTGCAAAGTCATTGTGACAACACACAACTCTGCTCCTATTAATTTTGTTAATAAATTTTCACAAATTCTGACGCTATACCTAGTCTCAAAATACTGATAAAGATGGATTTTGTGGCAAATATTGTAGCTGAGTCAAGGGTGATTTGCCTCCATTTTATAGGTGGTTATGTTTGGTCAAGTTTGTTTCTGCGACAGTGTTGCACTTTTCATTGAAAAGGAGTGCTTAGCTTGCATAGAACAAGAGAAATAAATTTAGAAAGTAAATTACAACTATAAATTTGCGTGTTACCAGTGACGTTTTGTGTCACGCCTGGTGTGTTGGAAGTGTTCGAGACATTTAATACACCACCAAGAACCCACATTAAACGCCTAACAAGGGCTCGATTAGACAATAAAGCTTTGATACACGTCCAGTTGTGTAAAGTTTTGATTGTTTTTAAAGTGTAATGCCTTTAGTGCAAAGAAGCATCCAAAGAAATTCACGTCATCGCGTGTGATGAAGCTCTATGCCCACGCAGAGTTCACGCAGGGTTTCTGCATTGTACTGGCGTGTCAGCGGTTTTTCGGGTGTTACCAGTAGTCCGTGTATTCAAGATTGCAGCGATTACCACGGAGTTTTAGGGAGAGCTCAGTCTAACAGAGCCCTCGAGTAATCTATACGGGCTATTCTGTCATTGAGGACGGGCGTATGTCAGACACAATAGCAATATTCCAAGACTCTGAAACCTAGATTTCAGGTATGTTTTTTTTATGTCTTATCGACAGCTACTGAGTTAAAGGTAGTATGCGTTAGTAAGATTTAGTTCGGTTGTGCAGCATTGATTTGGTTCAGTTATGACGGTTTAAAATGTGTTGAGATAACCGGCGATTTTCCTACGTAGTTATTTACCGAGATGGATAAATAAGGAATGTGAGGTAAGTCTAAGTCGTTTATGAAGGTAATACGTGGTTGTGTGAAGTATAATCTTTTCCTATGTACGAACCAATGTATGGCGCGTGCGTCACTCGACACTCTGCCTTCTCCGCCTTGCCCTCCCGACCCCACCTTTTCCGGCACTCCCCTCTCGTCCTTCCGCCCCGTCTCTCAGGATGAAGTCCTCAAGACCATAAAGTCCATGCCCTTCAAAACCTGCGAACTAGACCCCCTCCCAGCTTCTCTCTACCGTGACGGCCTTCCATAACTTCTGCCCTTCATTACCGACATCATAAACGCATCTCTAGAAAACGGCTCCGTCCCCGATATCTTCAAGTCCGCCATCGTCCGTCCTCTCCTCAAAAAACACAACCTCGACCCAAACGAACTCAAGAATTATCGCCCAGTCTCCAATCTCTCTTTCCTGTCCAAGCTTCTTGAGAAGGTTGTTCTCAACCAGCTCAACCTCCACCTCACCGACAACAACCTCCTCAGTCCATTCCAGCCTGCCTATCGAAAACATCACAGCACTGAAACAGCCCTTCTACACATCTTAAACGATCTGCTTCTCTCCACCGACTCGGGCAACATCTCCCTTCTTACACTACTCGATCTCTCTGCCGCCTTTGACACTATAGACCACTCTATCCTCCTCCACCGACTCCACCACTCCTTCGGCATCACTGACTCTGCTCACTCCTCGTTTCTCTCCTACCTCTTCGACAGACAGCAGTCCGTCACCATCAACGGCGTCTCTTCCAACCCAGTCACGCTCTCCTGCTGAGTTCCACAGGGGTCCGTCCTGGGCCCGGTCCTTTTCACACTCTACACCTCTCCTCTGTCCAACATCATCCAGTCTCACCGCATACACCACCACCTTTACGCTGACGACTCACAACTACTAAACAAAGACAAACTCGACAACACTCAGTCACTACTGACTCGCACGGCTGACTGCTACGAAGACGTGAAAAACTGGATGACAGCAAACAAGCTTAAACTGAACGACGAAAAAACGGAAGCCATGCTGGTAGGCACTCGCCAGAAACTCTCCCAGCTCCCTCCCTCTCTCCACTTTCAACTCGATAGCACCCCCATCTCCCTCTCTGACTCTGCCAAGAACCTCGGCGTTATCCTCGTTTCCTCTCTGTCCATGACCAGCTTCGTCTCCGCCACGGCCCAGGCATGCTATTTCCACCTCCGCCGCATCTGTCAGATCAGAAAATACCTCACCACCGAAGCTGCCACCAAACTTGCTGTCTCTCTCATCTTATCTCGCATCGACTACTGCAACTCTCTCCTTTCCGGCCTCCCTCACTCCACCACTTTCACTCTCCAATGCGTCCAGAACAACGCTGCCCGCCTCGTCCTCAGGAAGAAAAAATCCGACCACATCACTCCCCTGCTCAAACTCCTTCACTGGCTCCCCATCCCCCAACGCATCCAATACAAAATTCTGTCTCTCTGCTACAAATCCCTGAACAACTGCGCTCCTGCCTATCTCTCCAACTTACTCCACCCCTACACACCTTACCGCTCCCTCCGCTCTGCCTCCGACCCTCTCCGCCTTCACATCCCTCGCACCAAACTCAACACTTTCGGCCCCCGCTCCTTCTCCGTCTACGGTCCATCCACCTGGAACACTCTCCCACTCTCTCTCCGTCAGAAACACTCTCTCTCCTCCTTCCAGTCCGCCCTCAAAACTCACCTCTTTCAACAGTTTTAGCACTATATCACCACACTCCCCACCCCAAGCTGACCGTCGTAATGTTTTTCACTATTTGTGGTACGTGAGTCATTGTCTAAAGCATGCGCATGCGTGCGCGAGTTGTGAGTGCGCGCTTAGAGTTATAATTATTATAAGATAAGCGCATTATAAATACCGTAATTATTATTATTATTATTATTATTATCCGTTTCAGTGTAGTGACTGAGTTATGGTGTTGCTAATAATTATAGTCTGTTTCATAAAACACGAGTGTGTGAATGAACGTGTAGATTTATTTGTATCAGCCAGGTTACGTAATGTACCTCATATCTTCCAACATGTGTGTGTTAAGCAAGTATTATGACCTGGCGCTCCACCATTTACAAGGCAGCTGTCTCCTTTGAGGACTCTCACAGAGCTAGCCTTAAGGACAAGCGGCTCAGGAGAAAAAACAGAGATGCCGCAGCTCAGAACCCTGGCCATACCTTCCCCTGCAGCCACTGCGGTCGAACCTGCCTGTCTCGGATTGGCCTCCGCAACCACGAACAAGCCTGCAGACGTCGTGGGCAACTCCTATAAAATCTTCGTTCGCGAAGTCAAGCCAAGATGACATTAGAACTTTATTGTACAGAGTTCTTGTGCGGAACAAGAGCGTGACGCCGACGTCATAGTCACAGAGGCTGCGCTAGAGGAGCGAGTCGAGAGGATGTCCACATTTCGGGGAACGTGGGACTGCTTCAGGGAACGCGTGACGCGAGAAACTACACGCCTAGACGTGAAGGAACGTGCGAACGATACAGAGCGATAACAGCAGTGAACAGGTTGGATAATGAGAACTTGTACCTAACCTGGCTTTTACTATTTTGTGTGTAGATGTGAGAGTGATGTGGTAGTGTTGAGAATTGTGTATCTTGTAAAGAGTTTGAGTTTCACGTTTTGTTAGTTATTTAGTTAAAGCCACAGAGAAAAAGAAATGATGTTTTGTGTTTATGCTGCACGAGTGCGTCCGACTGAGAGTTAGCGTTGTTGTGTATGTGCCGTTGCGTTTATGAGTCTGTGCGTGTGACCGGCTGAAAGTCTGCGTACGTTACATCGCGTCACTTGTGATACACTTTATTGTGTGTGGAAGAAACGACTTTGCAAGGGTTTTTTTTTTTTTTTTTTTTTTTTTTTCTTCTTTTTTTTTTTTTTTTTTGTTGCTTTTGTTTAAAAGAGTATATGTCAAGTGTCGTCTTTAATGTCTAATAAACTAACAAACGGTACAACTGCAATGGTGTAAGAAAACAAAACATTTTATTTGATTGTTGCCGATATTTTCATGGTCTGAACAGCACTTTTTGACAATGGACTGTATGTGTTTGTTGCAGATGTCATATTTCGACCTCCATACATGTGTTTATCAGTTGCAGCCAAGTCCTACAAAACAGGGCGTCTTAACTACTTCACTGTCAACACGGCAAACACCATCCGGAAGCAAGAGGCATGGATACTTATGAGTCCCCGCAGTTGCGGGGGCTCATGAGGATCTATGCTTCTTGTTAAAACCGCTTTGTAATCACGTTCCTTCAACAGATACGGGCTCTTTGGTGTTAAATTAACAGACATTTCAGAGAGACAATCTGCGACCACTGGCAGTGTAAGGGTCAAAATCCACAAACTACATTACTTACCCCGTACCGTATTTGACGCAGTCCATAGAGCGACAAGAGAAATGCACACACAGCCTGTCAAGGCAGACATTTTGGAGGTGTGTGGACCACTGACACAAGCACTATGAAGGATACAGAGGTGAGCCCTGATAACACGAGTAAACTACTCTTAATCCAGGAAGTATGCAGTGTCTTTTTTTGTAACACAGCGCCGTGGGTCTCGGTCTAAATGGCTGGAGAAAGTTGTTCAGACATAAACATTTTTATATTCGGACCCGTGTTTGTTTCTTTAGGTTTTCTTAATGCTGTCAGTAGTGTGTGTGTGTGTGTGTGTGTGTGTGTGTGTGTGTGTGTGTGTGTGTGTGTGTGTATGATGTTTGTTTGTTTGTTTGTGAAAATTTCGTACTTTATTAAACGTTTCTATTGATCGGCTGCTTAACGGAAAAGACCAAATTAAATTAAGGATGCTATGAAAGTAGGTCCGATATCCACGAAATGTAGTTAATAAGGAAGGCGATGTCAATACAATATAGATACACCCAGGCCGTATGTATGGTTGGCGTATTACACTAATGTTTACTTGTTACTCTTAGATCAAGTTTCAAAATAAAAAAAAGCGAATCGTGCTAATGCCCCAGCCTTCTGTTCATCGTTCTGGAAATTGTAAAAAGAAACTTTGCCTGATTCATCTCTATCTAAATATACCTTGCGTGTCTTTAGAACCTAACAGCATTCTGTTCATAATGGAAAAGCTACCAGCCCTGCACACTTCATACTGAGGTGACGCTGGAAACTATTTATACATGCACAGGTCAGCCTCTGTAGTACACCCACAAGTACCGCGAGGTTAAAACATACGCCCACAAGTATATGACACCCATGATACATCTTGCGCAAATATGAACATGTCGACGTCCTTGTAGTTGGCCGGGAAACAGCAATGGGTATTGCAGCAACCGCATCACACGTCAGCCAAGGACCTCTTGCTTACTTTTTTCTAATTCCTATCCCGGTACAGCAAAAGGCTATCCGCAGTCGGCCTGCGCACAGTCGTGTTAGTGTAATTCACAGTCGTGTTGGTGTGATCCACAGTCAGTGTTAGTGTCATCCACGGTCGTACGCTGGCTTACTGCGACAGACTTCGGCGCGATAGCCTTTGCGTACTGGGGTATAAATTAGAACGCGAATAACACAGTGTGACGTGTAAGTGTGTGGCTCCCGGCATGAGCACATCATACGTCACATGAGGTATGCCAGGCTTATGTTCCCAGTTATTGCAATACACTGAGGTTGACCTGTTTTTATCTTGCCACTACAATCAGTGACTTAAGACACGCTACATTGGCGGTCATTTTGCTGGGAAGCATAGGTGTATACTAGATTAGCAAGAGGTAAAGGCCCTCATGAGCCCCCGCAAATGCGGTGGCTCATGATGGTCTGTGCCTCTTGCAGCTAAGGGTTTTCACCATAATCCTCTCAGAGAAAGGGTTATCGCCCCTGCACATGACCTATGACCCCACAATGAAGGGTTAGCCTCTTTCTACCAGTTCACATGAACGATGTATAAGAAACCAGCACAGACAGAAAGCACGGTGAATGTCAGCTCTGGGCTGAGGAACTCAGATATAACTGGGAAATATACGAGGTGTAGATTCTCATGAATCCCCGCGTGGGTATGGCCGGTTCAACAGGATCAACGCCACTTGCAGCTGGGTAAAGTTCATTTTACGCCCCCAAAAATGAAGGTTTTCAAATAATCGGTATGGCTTCGGTGTGTGTGTGTGTGTGTGTGTGTGTGTAGGGGGGGGGGGGCAGCATTCATGTTTTGTATCAAGATAATTTCAACAGTTTTTAAACTTTCCATTTGTAACTAAGGGATGCACAGTTGGAACAAAACGCCCCCTGTTGTTTGGGGGGGAGGGGAAAAAGTGGTTACGAAGTTATCGGCGTTTACAATGTGGCGAACATGGAGATTTATAGCAGACCTTTTATACTTCGATAGAATTTATTTATTTTGATCTTTAATAAACGTATCGTCTATTCTTCTTCATGTGCAGTTTAGATCAAAAGTGTTAGAGATGGTGTGGGACTAGACGAATTTGAAGTTAGATTTCAGAAAAAAAAAATCTTCTAGTTTAGGAGTTAATGGAGAATTATTATTGCCTTAGACAAACTTCATGTTCGCTACCCATTTGGCTCGTGTTTTGAAACTCCCCAAAGCACAATTATTTATCCGAGTTTGTTGTACATTATTGTCAAAGTACACGGGAAAGGAGAAAGTTTAATTTGTAGTTGACAAATTTTGAACTTTTGCTATCTTTTACGATTTAGTTGTGCGTATACTCAAGTGTGACAATTCTCATGTTCGGCGATTTTGGTAGGCTTTCGCCACCAGTTCTGTGAATTGTGCGGTGCGTGTGCATGCGTTAGTGCGAGCATGTGTGGCTGTGTGTGCGTTTTTTTTTTTTATTTATTTATCAGCCATGCAGTCAAATGACCAGCGTAAAAGAAATGACAAGTTTTAAGCAACTCGTACACCTGTTTTCACTGACTTCTGTAACACACAATCACAAATGTCGGACGGGATCAGTTAGCCTTTAACCCTTGGACTGCTACTGACGATACCGTTCAGCGGGACAGACCCGTAACTACACCCCTTTCCCACCGGACGGTATCGACAGTAAGTCAAGTCGTCAGTAGCAGTCATGGGGTTAACGCGTTGTCGTCTCAGTACAAAACGTGCACCGACCTGTGCCTGTGCCCTACAACTACGGAGACGTTCACCGCCGAGGAAAATTAAACGCACTTGTGGGGGCTCATGAGGATCGATGCCTCTTGCTGACAGGACGTTTTGTCCATGTCCCTGCCGACGGCTGGGGTTCTTGGGCGTTGATTTAACACAAATATTCAGACCTGACATCAAGGCGTTTAGAAGCTGGAGAGACACTGACGGGTCAGTCTTCATTTTGTCAGCATCAGGATTCACAACAAAAGTTGATCTGTGTGTGAAACCTTCCCGTCTAAAATGATAGTAGTCAGGGGGCTTGTTCAAAACAGGACGTTCCTTGCTGTTTGGTTTGCGATTTTACGCTTCAGTGAAACGAAGAAAGACTTCTCAGCTTGAAAGGCCGTTAGAAAAGCAATAAATTGCAAAACCTGTTTTTGCACTTTGTGGTTCGCGAGAAGAAAAGAAAAAATGCAGTCATGATTCAGGAAGTTCGCCTTGTATGACGGCTTGAAAAAATAAATTTGTTCGAATTCTCGAGAAATTAAGTTTGTGTTTGTTGATTCGATGTTTGAGGGCCTGTGAACAGTATGTGAATAAACGCATCCTGTTCGTAAAGAGCTACTGATAACAGGCCTCTCAAGATAATGTACGATGTGTCTTCCTCGTACAAGTTGTGGGGGAACGAGCGTGATAATGATAGCTCAAATTCAGTGCGTGCTTGTAGCCTGCACGAAACCTACATAGTATTTAGGACAAATGTACAAGATAATTCATACACTAAACCTAATAACTGGTTGACATCTGCACTCTTTCAAATTAAAATCCTAAATATGATTTTTTTCGTCTGATATAAAGGTGTTCTAGAGTATCAACAAAGTATACAAGCTCAAGGTAGTGCTGAATTAGCTTGGCGGCTTGAAGGCGCATAGTTAATCCAGCACTACCTTGAGCTATCATGCTCAATCTCTTGTTATAATTATCTTGGCTGAATAGAGAAATCGACAGCACTGCATAAAGTGGACTTCTTGTATTCTATTTGTCCTCACCTACCCACAACTCGCGTGGGTCGGGACTGTGCTACGTCTGACGCGGGCGTTGGTTGAAGGCCCCGGACATGTAACGATATCACGTTTGTCCGGGCCTATAATCCAATGTTTGAGCCTTAACGGGGTCTGACCTACCTCTGATTTACGTATTTCCGTGTGTGTGCGTGCGTGCTTGCGTGCGTGTGTGTGTGTGCGTGTGTGTGTGTGTGTGCGTGTGTGTGTGTGTGTGTGCAAGAGCGCGTGCGTGCGTGCGTGCGTTTGTGTGTGTGTGTGTGTGTGTGTGTGTGTGTGTGTGTGTGCGTGTGTGTTTTCATGTAGTTTGTAGCAAGGACAAGAATGTAAAATGGTCTGCGCACCTATTCTTTTATCCTTGGAAAATAAAGTTTCATTTCATTTCATTTCATTTTGCATTGAAAGCATGTTACGGCCTCGGTAATTCGTATACAATTTACTTTCAATGGGTTTTAAGTAAATACACCGCTGCACACAGCCAGGTAGTGTTTGTGTTGTAAGTTTGCAAAGGCCTGAAATTGGTTTTACTTCCTTTTTTCATGTAGATTCGGCTGACACATTTTAGAGGCTGAGCATATTTGTACAGTCTCTCTCTCTCTCTCTCTCTCTCTCTCTCTCTCTCTCTCTCCTCTCTCTCTCTCTCTCTCTCTCTCTCTCTCTCTCTCTCTCTCTCTCTCTCTCTCTCTCTGTGTTAAATGTCTCTTTCTATGCTGGGTCCAATTTATTCCCAATTCAAAGACTGTTATCCTTTTCATTTATCGTTTGAACTACTTAGCTCTGTGTGTGTGTGTGGGGGGGGGGGGCGGGGAGGGGGGGGGCGGGAGTGGGGATGTTTGTGAATCTCTGAGTATATCTATGTGAACAGTGTTGTCAATTGTTTGCAAGTATTATGTTTTACTTATATGTATGTACATTTGTAGATAGGCCTGAAAAACACAGACTGAACCGTGTCGTCAGGACGGCATCCAAAATAGTCGGCAAAGACATGCCAAGTCTTGACAGTGTGTACCAACAGCGGCTGCTTAGGCGTGCAGGGCTTATTGCACGCGACACTACACACCCGGCTGTCTCAGTCTTTAACCTGCTTCCGTCTCAGTGGTCGCCGCTATTGACTCTGCTCTCAAAGCACGGACAAACCGTTTTAGTAACAGTTTTTATCCTAGTGCTGTCTGAGCTCTTTCAGTGTTATAAGCGTGCGATGATGTGCTCTGTGGGCCGATCATAGAGTTTCATTGCCTAGACCAACTGATGTTTGCGTGAATGACCGAGTGAGAGTGCGTATGTGCATGGAATCATGTGGCCGGCCTACAGAGCACCGTTCGCCCAACCCTTGTGCTATCCCTTTGGCTGTTGGTGGTGTTTGGTCGAGTTGACTCCATGAGTCTCCTCCCCCTGCAGAGCCGCGCGCCCCCAACGATATAATTATATTAACCAGTTTTACACCCTACTGTGATCACTAAATTAGTGACATTTACTCTAAGATATTCTGCTTTTATTTTAGACGATATACCTTTAATTAATTTCGATTTCCTAGGCTAATAGGCGTGTGTGTTTGTGTGTGTGTGGAAGATGAGCGTGGGTGTGTATGGTACGCATTGGTTTGTGATATTAGTTGTTTAGTTTTAAAGTTTTTACAGTGTGTGTAGGGCATTGGATTTGTGTGATAGAGTATTAATTTTTTATTATTTGTTGACTGTGATGTTTGTAATTGTAACGACACAAACACACATTCCTATGCTTTATGTTCTTAAGGCAAATGGCAATAAAGAGTATCTATCTATCTATCTAGTCTTGTAGTTGTTAGCAATGGCAGGTTTGTAAAATGACTATGTCGATGACGATGTCAATACCTTAACCCTTGTAAAATAAAGTTTTATTGATTTATTGATCACACACACACACACACACACACACACACACACACACACACACACACACACACACACACACAAACACACACACACACTCACACACACTCACTCACTCACTCACTCACATGCACACACGCGCGCGCACACACACACACACACACACACACACACACACACACACACACACACACACATACACACCACGTCATAAGACAATACAATACAGTACAGTCAGCCTCGGTATACAGTTTAGAGTCATCAAGTCAAAGCGCATTATCCGCGTTCGCAATGGTATGATGCTTAATTTGCATAAGCTTGTAAGGGGAAAATCATGAACATAAGGTCCTAAGTCAGCTATGGGCGGCTCGAGCGCAGGGGTGGAAGAGGTTACCTCGCGGGGAGCGGAGGTCGTATCCAGCTGCCTGGGGATACACAAGTATACAACAGCTGACACAGAATGCGCGCAGACGCCAGCCTTAATTCCTTTCAACTGGCAAAAATAAAACAAAATGAGGATTTCATCCCAATGGCTACTGTATTGTTTGGAGCTCAGGTGCGTTTTTCTTTTGGGAACATTTAGACTTGTTGTTCATATTTTTATATTTATCCTTCTGATTCATTTTCCTCCTATCTAAGCCAACATCTGATCAACACACACGGCGGCTCACGCAAATAAAGTCTGACACGCGGCGCTTCCCGCCATTAGTACGCTCTGTGGGCTGGAGCAGCGACAGAAATTCTGAAGAAGAAGAATAGCACGAGCAGCAAAATGACGTCGCTATAAGCTTCACGTCATGGCATCGCTGGTCTCACAATGCATGTACACTGTGACAAATTTGATGTTTGATGTTTTGATGTTTCGCGTCACTCATCCGAAAGGCACGCAGCCTCTTCCAGGGCCGACTGTTTTGTTCCACAAATCCTCTTCCATGGCTGACTGTTTCAGTGGGAGTAAATAGTGGTTCCAAAACTTGCAAAAATAAATTAAATATTAGTTGAAAAAGTTGAAGAGTTACAACGTTCGATTACGAACTCATTCAATATTATAAGTTATTGGTCGAAGGGGTTTGCTACACGGACCCTTGTAGGCTTGAGGGAGGTCAAGGGAACCATTGTATTCCGAAAGCCGAAGGTCTGAGGGGTACAATTGTTCTTTTGATCTCCCGAAGGCCTACAAGGGTCCGTGCAGCAAGCCCCGACCCTTCTACCAATAACTTATTTGTTTTCATTCCTCCACTATCTTTGTAAAAGAAATCAAGAAGACATCTTCCGACCTGGATCACGTCAGACACGACTGACGTCAAAGGTATATACATTTATACATAATATACTGATGTAATTTAAAATATTTCACGACGTTGCCGTCTCCAGTACTGAGTGTGCTTGTTATTTCAAACAACACTACGCAACTTTTTACTTTAAAACGTTTTGGTGATCTTTAATAGAACAAAACTCGCATCCAAGATGCGTCGCAAAGAGGGCTATAAGAAGTCCGCCATTTGTCGCTACAAGGGTTTTTGTATCACGGTCACATGGTCAGTTTGGGTTAAGGGACTGGTCGTGTGACGTAGAGATGAAAGCAACTCCCTTTAACCAACTCCCCCACCCCCCACCCCCACCCCCACCCGCCTGATCCGCACGGCAATGGCACACACAAACACAAACGGCAGAATGGCACACACAAACACAGACAGCAGACACATGGCCCTTCCTACCGGTTATACGTTCTGTGGGCTGGCGTAGCCACAGCCATTTTGAAGAATAAGGTGGAATGGCCCATGCCCACAAAGCCTCTTTTGTATGAGCTTTGTGATGAAGCTCTATGCTCGTGCATAGTGCTCACACATTAGGTTTAATACGGTACGGTTTTTGTTAACGGTTTGTTTTGTGCCGATAGTCCGTGAGGCCGAGATCCACGTGAAATCTTTAAGACATGTTTAACACGGGGAGTTTTAGTGAGCGTTAGTTAGTTGTAGGCAAAAGTTTAGTCTGTCAGAGCAGAAATACGTTGGTACGGGCTTTCTTGTCAGAGGGATCAGATGTGTTTGAGATACCTAGCCCGTATTCCAAGACTCTGAAACCTAGGATTCAGGTATGTTTCTATATATGTATTAGTGGTGGTTACTTGCGTTAAGGATAGTATGCGTTGGTAAGAGTAATGTGGTTATATAGTAGAGTTGTCTGGTTTGGTTCAGCTATGTTGGGTTGGAAGTCAGTGAGCTAACCGGTGGTTTTCGTATACAGTTATTTACCGAGTTGGATAACTAAAGGAATGTGAGGTGTGTATGTCTAAGTCGCTATGAAGGTAGTACGTGGTTGGTTAAGCATAGTCTTTTCCAGTGTAGAGAATAGTCTATGGCGAGAGTGTTAGGTTATAGTCTGTTTCAAGGTAGTGACAGAGATATGGGGGTGTTGCGAAAGTAGTCGGGTTATGAAGCACGTGTGTGTGTGAATGAACGTGTGGGTTATTTGTATCAGCCAGGTTACGTAATGTTTCTCATTGATCCAATGTTGAGTGTTTAGCAAGTGTTACGATTTGAGTCCTTGTTGTTGTTTAGAGTGCTTGTCGTGGAGAGAGAGAGACGGACGCCGAGACGTCAGTCACCAGGACCTAACGTGAGGTCATATCTCCAGTGCTTCACTCAGGGAGTGAGCGATCGGGACCGAGATACCCGAGTCACAGCGAGAACTGCGCTACGGTACGAGTAACGAGGACGTCCGTGATAAAGAGACAGGACGACTCGAAGAGCGTACAACGAAGCACTTGCACGCCTAGACGTGAGAAGGACCAACGTAACCAGGCGATAACATCAAACAGGTTGGATGTAGTGAGAAACTAATACCTAGCCTGGCCGAGATATTGTGTACGTTTGTGTGATGTTTGGATGTTGGTAGAAGAGCAGTGTATAGAGTTTGATAATCTTTTTGAGACTTTTATTGTTTACTAGTGTATAAAAGTTACTTAAGAAAGGGAGCCCGTGTGTTGAGTTTTACCGCATGAATGCGCCCGTCTGAGTCAGTGGCGGTGTATGCGTCTGTTGCGTGAGAGTCTGTACGTGCGACTGTGGGCAAGTCTGCGTGCGTTACAAGCTTGCATGCATATTCCACCTTTTCAACAATACGTTCGCAAAAATCATACAAAACTAGAAGACTGTCTTCCTAAATGAAGAAGAACATTCCGCCAGCTTCTTCTTCTTCTTATTCCTCGATCGCTTCCTCTGGACATCCACGCCTGTGGCCCTGACGAATGCTGCTGTCCTCTTAAGGTCCGCAACGTCGCCGTAGAGTTTCTGCCAGCTCATACGCAAGTAAAACACTGACGTGCTGATGATTTGCGTCAGTGGGGAACAGTGTATAAAACACTGACGTGTTTGGTGCTTTTACGTCACCGTCACCGATTGTTTCTTATGATTGAAATCAAGTAGTCTTACTTTTGACAATTTTTTTCCGCATCGAACTTTTATTTTCAGTAGTTTTAAAAGTTAAAGAGGTACACAGCTGGCTAACGAATTCATCCAATGTCCTTATACAAACTAGCCATATCTAAAATTGTAAGTGCATTTAATCAAAATTGCGGACTCTAATCTGGCTCAACCGACTTTCTCTAAACGGTCTTTTATTTCTTCAATAAAACATCCAATTACAATATGCTCGCAGGCTCTCTTAGCCACCTCTTGAATAACGCATTTCGGCCAAGTTTCTAGCTTGTGCGTACAGAAATATCGGAGATTCTCGTGTTTACATACATACGCACGCACACACACACACATACACACACACACACACACACACACACACACACACACACACACATACACACACACACACATACGCACATACGGCGCTTCGCTCAAAAACAGCAAGGTTAGAGTGGTTAGACGTGACGTCATTTTTATCTTGTTACTTCTTAGCCAGACCATGAACCCCGCCCGCTTGTTATGTCCTTTGCATTCATTCGCGCCACTGTTACTTCTATGTGCAGAAGACACGGGTGTGGACACACTGATCGACACATTTAACACTGATGTAACCCCAATAGCAGTGAGATTCTTGGCAAACACCGACAAGCGAAGAAACCATGGGTTACAGCTGACACCCTTGATCTATGTGGCGTCGAGAATTAAAGAAAAAGAAATCAGAGGCAGAAGAAGCTAAACAATACACGGAAATTAACCAGGATATCACGAAAATCTTGAAAAAGGCAATGAAGACGTGGATTGAAGACCAGTGTAAACACGTAGAAGGAAATCTGAACAAAACTAACAGCAAAAAAGCATACCAGCTGGTGAAAGTCCTGACTAGTGTAAAACAAGGACGCTCTTCTATCATTCAAGATAGTGAAAGGAACTGTCTTACGGAAGACCAAGATATGCTGAAGAGATGGACAGAGTACTGCTCAGATTTGTACAAACACCGAGCTTCAAGGGACCCAGGCATACTTGTCATCCCACCAGTGACCAACAGTGGCAACTATCCCATCCCCCGAGAAGAAGTAGAGGCTGCAGTGAAGTCGCTGAAAAAAAAGACAAGGCAGCAGGAGCAGAACTAGTCCAAGAAGGGGGAGAAGACATGATAAGCGCCTTACTAACAATCTGCAATAAGATCTGGCAGTCAGGGGATTGGCCCACACCATGGACCCAATCACTTATAATAACTCTCCAAAAAAAAAAGGCAACTTACAACAATGCCAGAATTATCGCACGATCAGTCTTATATAAGCCACAGGCAGAGGAAGTCATAGCTGAGGAACAGGCAGCCTTCAGACCAGGGCGCAGCACAACTGAGCACATCTTCAACCTGAGAGTTCTATGTGAAAGGTACCTCCAGCACCAGCAAGACCTCTATCATGTCATTGTGGATTTTAAGAAGGCGTTTGACAGGGTGTGGCATGCAGCCCTTTGGTCCACCATGAAGCTATACAACATCAATGCCAACCTGATCAAAGTCATAGAAAAGCTTTACAACAAGGCCACTAGCGCAGTCTGCTTCAACGGCAAAATAGGAAATTGGTTTAGGACAACAGTCGGACTCAAACAAGGCTGCTTGAGCTCACCTACTCTTTTCAGCATCTTCCTGGAAAGAATCATAACAGACGCTCTGAAAGATAATGAAGGAACTGTCAGTATTGGAGGCAGAACAATCACGAATTTGCGCTTTGCGGACGACATTGATGGCCTTGCAGGAACAGAGAAGGAGATAGCTCAGCTGGTGGAAAAGCTGGACAGTACAGCCATTGCGTTTGGGATGGAAATCAGTGCAGAAAAGACCAAACTGATGACCAATAACACCAGTGGCATTGGCACTGACGTCATGATTGGAAGCCAAAAACTGGAAACCGTTAATAAATTCAAATACTTGGGAGCCATTGTGACAGATGAGGGATCATAACCAGAAATACTGTCCAGGATTGCGCAGACAACAACAGCGCTTACAAGATTGAAGACCATATGGAAGGTTGATTGATTGTACATTGCTTAACGTCCCGACAGCAACAAGACTTTCTCAGGACCATATGGAAGGACAAACATCACACTCTGCTCCAAGATCAGACTGATGCGCTCCTTAGTCATCTCAGTGTTTTTGTATGCCTGCGAGTCATGGGCCCTCACAGCAGACCTTGAAAGGAGGATACAAGCCACGGAAATGACATGTTTTTGCAGGCTGTTTGGCATTTCATACAGAGATCACATCACGAACGAGACATCATGATTGGAGACCAAAATCTGGAAACAGTTAATAAATTCAAATACTTCGGAGCCATTGAGACAGATGAGGGAGTAAAACCAGAAATACTGCCCAGGATTGCGCAGACAACAACAGCACTGACAAGATTGAAGACCATATGGAAGGACAGAAACATAACACTCTGCTCCAAGATCAGACTGATGCGCTCCTTAGTCATCTCAGTGTTCTTATATGCATGTGAGTCATGGACCCTCACAGCAGATCTTGAAAGGAGGATACAAGCTACTGAAATGACATGTTTTTGCAGGCTGCTTGGCATTTCATACAGAGATCACATCACGGACGAGGAAGTGGGAAGCAGAATCCATCGGGCCCTATGAAGCCATTGTGAAAAAACGCAAACTGAAGTGGTATGGGCATGTCACGCGTTCAGCAGGGCTTACCAACACAATCCTGCAAGGCACTGTGCAAGGAGTGCGAAGGAGAGGAGGACAGGAAACGATGGGAGGACAATATCTCAGAGTGGACAGGACCGAAGCTGGGCGATACACTAAGAATGACAGAGAACAGAGGGTAATGGAGGGAGCTGGTTGCCAAGTCATCAGTGGTGCCCCAACGGTCGGCAAGATTACGGGATAGATACATAGATTCTACGGAACACGCTCCAACCAGCACCATGCTAAAGTCTACCGTATTTTCAATACGTTAGACAAACAAACAAACAAAAAAAGCTAGGGGAGGAGGGGGGGGGCTGAGGGAGGGGGGAAGGGTACTGGGCGCAGGGAGAAGGGGCATCAAAATAATCCCCTTTTTGCATCTCCCCCCTCCCCCCCCCCCCCCCCCACCTCCCAGACCCAGACTTCCGCCCGATAGCATTTGCGTACTGCAATGGGATATAAATTAAAACGTGAACAACACAGTGTGACTTATTGTTAATGTATTATATAGATCCCGGCATGAGCACATCATACGTCACATGTAGTATGCCAGGCTAATGTTCCCAGGTATTGCAGTACACTGAATAGTGGCAGATCAAGGGGTGGGTTGCAGGGGTTCCGTCCACCCCGATCCAATTTTTTATTTGGCGAATGGTGAGAGCCTTAACACGCACGCGACTTTCCTCCCCCATGCTGCCCCTTCCCCCCCCCCCCCCCCCCTCCTCCGCTTTTTAATTTTTTCGGCCTCTGGAAGCAAAGTCTAGCGTCGGGGAGGACTTTAGTATGAGGTTGAAAGTCCCAAACAAAACGTTGGAACCCCCCTCTCCCTCCTCGAGGTAACTGATCCGCCCCTGCTGAGGGACCTGTTTTTATCTGGTCACTACAGAAATTGAAATTGGCTGTCATTCTGCGGAGGAGCAAGATGTTAACAAGATCAGCTCGAGGCAAAGACTCTCATGCGAATGCGGGGCTCATGATGGTCTGTGCCTCTTGCAGCTACAGGTGTTCGCCATAATCTCTCTCTCAGTGAGAGAGTCCGAAATAGCTCAGGCGGTTAAGCGTCGGAGCAGGAGAGCGAAGGGAATCGCCGGGTCGTGGGTTCGAAACCTCGTCCCGGCCCCGGTAGCTGGACTCGCAATCCAGGGGGAAAAGACGGGCTTGTTCAATAGCATGTCCCTTGAAAGGTCCTGTAAAATCAAAGTGGCACAGTTGGAGTACGCCTGAGTTCATCAGTGTTCAGGTCGTACTCCATAGACAATAGATTTCCCTGTCCCCCATAACCCGCCCGTCAGGGCCGTACATTATCACTTCGGTGCCGTGGACGTTAAACCCCGAACTAACCATCTCTCTCAGTGAAATTGTTAGCACCCCTGCACATGACCTATGACCCCACAGCCTCTTTACTACGCGTTCACATGAACGATGTCTATGAAACCAGCACAGACAGAAAGCACGTTGAATGCCAGCTCTGGGCTGAGGAACTCAGATATAACAAGGACCAATACGAGGTGTAGATCCTCATAAACCCCCGCGTGGGTATGGTTCAACAGGATCAGCGCCACAGGCAGCTGGATGAGTTCAGTTTATGCCCAAAAAATGAATGGTTTTCAAACAAATCGGTATGTCTTAGGGATGTGTTTGTGTGTGTGTGTGTGTGTGTGTGTGTGTGTGTGTGTGTGTGTGTGTGTGTGTGTGTGTGTGTGTGTCTGTTTTTGGTTTGTTTGTTTGTTTGGGTTTTTTATGTTTGTTTTTTTGTGTGTGTTAGTGTTTTTTTTGTGTGTGTTTTTTGTTGTTGTTTTGGGGTGGTTGGTTTTTTGTTGTTGTTGGGTTTTTTTTTGTTTTGTTTTGTTTTTTTTTGGGTTTTTTTTTTTTGTTTTTGTTTTTATTTTGTTTTGGTTTTTTTGGGGGGGAGGGTCGTGCTTGTGTGCGTGCGTGCGTGGGAGCGTGCGTGTGTGGGTGTGTATTTTCTATCAGTCATGCAGTCAAATGACCAGCGTTACAGAAATATCACGTTCTATGCAAGTCCTATACCTGTTTTCACTGACTTCTTTTAACACAGTCACAAATGTCGGAAGGACACATTTTAACGCTTTGACTGCTACTTACGATACCGTTCAGCTGGACAGACCCGTCACTACGCCCCTTTCCCGCCTAAAGGTATCACGGCCAGTAGCAGTCAAGTCGGCAGTAGCAGTCATGGGGTTAACACGATGTCGTCTCAGTACAAAATGTGCGCCGACCTGTCACTGTGCCCTACAACTATGGCAGAGCAGCACGGAGACGTTCACTGCCGAGGAAAACTGAACACAAGAGGCATAGATCCTAATGAGCCCACGCACTTGCGGGGGCTCATAAGGATCGATGCCTCTTGCTGACAGGACGTTATGTCCATGTCCCTGGACGGCTGGGGTTCTTGGGCGTTGATTTAACACAAATACTCAGAACTGACATCAAAGCGTTTAGAAGCTGGAGAGACACTGACGGGTCAGTCTTCATTTTGTCAGCATCAGGATTCACAACAAAAGTTATTTTGTGTGTGAAACATTCTCATCTAAAATGATAATAGTCCTGGGGCGTGTTCAGAACAGGGACGTTCGTTGCTGTTTGATTTGCAATTTTACGCTTCACTGAAATGCAGAAAGAAATCTCAGCTTGAAAGGCCATGAGAAAAGCAATAAATATTAAAATCAGCTCTTGTGCGATGTGGTTCGCGAGAAGAAAATAAAAGATGCACTCATGATTCAGGAAGTTTGTCCTGCATGAAGGCTTGAAAAAATGATTTATTCGAATGCCCCACAAATTATGTTTGTGTTTTTTGAGTCGATGTTTTGGGGCCTGTGCACAATATGTGAATAAACACATTTCTGTTAGTAAAGAGCAACTGATAACAAGCGTCTCCCCATTCGACAAAACAGCGGGACGAAATCTGCAACATGTGAGATTAAGAGAAGCACACTGAAGTCTGTATTGCGTATTTTCATGTCAACATTGCGAACTACCTGACAATGTAAATTTACCGATCTAACGTCCTCAAATAAACTCAGGGAGGAAGACATGCGATAATGATAGCCCAAATACAGTGCATGCTTCAGTGTAGCCTGCACGAAATCTACATAGAAAAAATATACAAGATAATATACACACTCTAAAGCTAGTAACTGGTTTTCATCTGCAATCTTTCAAATTGCAATCCTAAGTGTGAGTTTTTCGTCTGATGTAAAGGTGCTCCCAAGTATCAACAAAGTATGCAAGCTTAAGGTAGAAGATAATCCAGCACTATCTTGAGCTATCATGGTCGATCTCTTGTTATAATGTATCATGGTTTAATAGAGACATTGACCATTCTGCATGAATCGGACTTGTTTCTTTTTATTTGTCCTCACCTTGAAAACATGCTATGTCCCCAGTAATCCGTATACAAATTACATTCAAAGCGAATTTAAGTAAACACGCCGATTCACACAGCAAGATAGTGTTTGCGTTCTAAGTTTGTAAAGGACTGAATTGGTTTTACATCCTTCTTTTCGTGCAGCCTATTATTCGGATGACACATTTTAGGGGCGGCGCATATTTGTACATGCTCTCTCTCTCTCTCTCTCTCTCTCTCTCTCTCTCTCTCTCTCTCTCTCTCTCTCTCTCTCTCTCTCTCTCTCTCTCTCTCTCTCTCTCTCTCTCTCCATTCATTCATTCATTAAAATTTCATGTCCCTATGGCATCAGAGATGATTAGGGAGTGGGACTAGCAGGTTTACTTTGATTTGAGCGATAGCATTGTTACTATGGGGTTTAAATAACCGAAGGAGAAATTTATTTTCATAGATTATTATTAAGATTTCTGCCACTATATTTTAGTTCGAGGTCCAGGGCCTATAGTATCTTCCGATCCGAAAAGTTGGGAAAGGTTGATCAGTCTAATATTGCGTTAGGCCCAAGGCCTACCAGTCGCAGCGAGGTTAAAAATAGTGTAACCGGACTCTGGTTAGCTAGCCTTTACTAGCCTGGCTGGCTTGTGTATTAGATGGTCAGCCCTCAATGGACTGCCCGCCATCCAACGTACAAGTCCAGTAGTGCCAGTCTAGTTCAGTTTTAGCTACCTTTTAAGTCCGTTCCCTTTTTAGGTTTAGGGAAGGGTCTGGAGATTGCTGTGGAGTGTAATCTTCAAGTCTTTTACACTGGTCTCGCATGCGCACTCACAAAATATGTGTGTCTGCCTCGCGTTGTGTTCAAAATACCAAATCGCGCAATGGACCTACCACAGTATCCAGCGAAACCCTAGTTGCTATGATCGAGTAGTGACTGTGCGTGCATTGCCATGTGTGGGCCACACTAAACTGATAAGCTAAGAACGTTAACAAACTCTCAGCATGTTCTCAGTCTCACACACACACACAGGTACACACACTCTTCCGCTGCCATCATCACACACTGAAACGTGTACAAACATTAGTACTGACTCGCATCCGTTCTCGCATTCAGTAGTCTTCAATCTCTGACTCTCAGTGATGAGATTTCTATAAGTGCTTTAGTTTTATTTACAGTACATACATCTCATTATCAGTCATGATGTCAGACATGTCAAAAAACCATTCATTGTAGCACAAAACAAAACACAATAATACAGACGCTCATAAGACACCTGAATTCATAACTATGCTTACCTACTCATTAGACCCTATGAACCCAAAACTATACTAGCCTACACACTAGACGTAATAACTGACCCAAGTAAAACCTAAATTATAATACCAAGTTCTATAGGACCCTAACTCACTCAACTATAGGCACTTAAATTATCTACTTAAATAATTACAGTATGTCCGTTGCTGGGGCAGTGTTCCTTAAACTAAAGGGGTTCTAACTTACTAATGTTCTCTACACAACAGTCTTCTCTTGCGGGAAGTCTTACTACTATTTAATGTTCTTTTTACAGAACAGAGTCTTCCCTTGCGGGAAAGCCTGCTCGCTTCTTGCTTGCTTGCTTGACTTGAAAGGGACTGGGACTTCCAACTCTCGTTGATTTCGTCCGGGGGGGGGGGGGGGGGTGGGCCAGGGGGGTTGGGGGGGAGGTTGTCGCTCTGTCTGTCTGCCGCTCCGTCGCGCAGCTGGCTGATGGTACTGCCGTGGCCGGGTGGTTAGTGGTGGAGGAGGCGGGTGGTGTGGCCAGGGAACCGTTGCTTATCGCCAGGCTGGTGAGTGTCTGTATGCCAGCCACTCCAACAGATCTTGCAGGAGTGGTGGCGGTGGTGGCGGTGTCGGCCGGGGGAACCGTGGCCGGTTGTGGTAGGGTCCGGGGAGGTGAGGTGGTGGTGGTGGCGGCCAGTTGATTCTGGGTCGAGGAGTCGGGTGCTGACGTGGACGTTGTGGGTGGCGGTGTTGTGGTGGCAGCCGCATGTGAGGTGGCGGCGTGGCGAGCAGTGGTGGGCGTTGGTGTCGGTGGTGTTTGGGCGGTCGGTGGCGTCTTCTTCGTTGGCGCGGGCCGGTAACTGTTCCGTTGCCCGCCTGTAATGGTGGTAGCTGTTGAGGGGGCGGGTCTGTACCCGCGTCCTGGAGGGTCTTCTCCGGAGCTGGTGGGACCTCTGTCTCCGTTGTTTGGTCTTTGGTGTCGAGTGGCGTGGTGCCGGTGGTCTTTTCGGCGGTTGGTGGGGAGTCGGTGGTGGCTTGACTCTCCGTTTCGGTCGTATTGGCTGTGGCCTGGCTGGCCGTTTCCTTCGACGTGGGGGGCTCAAGGTCTTTGATGGCGCCCGCGTGCACCAACCACCGGGCGGCGACTAGTGCACGGCGGTATGGGCTGCCATCAATCATTACGATGACCGGGGCGGCGTCTTGTAGGAGGAGTACCAGCTCCTCGAAGTCCATCCCCCTGAGCCGAGTCGCCCCCTCCTCCAACGATGCCGGCCGCTCCCGAGTTAGTTGTTCGGGAATATCGACCGGCGGTGGGGAGCATGGGGAATCGGCCCATGACGAGAGCTCCGACGAGGGCTCCTCTTCAGGTTCTGGTGGTGTTGGTGGTGACTGGGAGCGGGCATGGCCCGCTTTCTCTTCGTTCGTGACAGTTGCCTGATCTTCTTGACTTAGTGGGCGCATTCTGTCGTAGAATGCGTCCATGTAGGGGAGTAGTCCCCTTGGTGGTATGGGAGGCGGAAAATTGCGAAATGCCTCTCTTAGGCTGTGGTCAAAATCTGCCTCTGTCATCGGCGTTCTAGTGGTGGCTGGTTGCTGGGGCGCCTGGCGATGAGGGGGTGAGTCCCCCACCTGTTCCCAGTACGCCCGCGTAGGCTGGTCTTCTTTTTGCGGCCAAATCGGCGGGGAGAGAGGGGGCTTAAAACTCCTCGTCTCCCGCCTGGCCGGTGGCGGTTTCCTCTGTGTTTGGAGAAAGGTGGAAGTATACTCTTCCACCTGTTCCTTGTTCGTCTTCTTTCTTGACTTGCGCCCTTTGTCCATGTTAGCTGGCTTGCTTGGCTGGTTGTAGGCTGGCTCGCTTGGTGGGAGAGACGCGGTGGACCGTGGTCTCTCCTGTCTGGCTGGCTCGCTTGATTGTGCAGTCTTGCTGCGTGGAGAGAGCGGAAAAAACCGTCCTCTCTCTTCGGCTGCTGAGCTCGTGGATGATGATGATGTGATGATCCTGCTCGCTTCCACTAGGCGCCGCTATTTATACCCACAACCCTAAGGGTGTGTTCGGCATGCCTCTTGCCGACTGGCTTGGTACTTGACTCGCTCTGACACTAGCAGGACTGCTGACCACTGGGCCTGCGGGCGTGCTGGGGGAATATGGTACAACTGTACTAGAACACTGAGCTAAATTATCTCCCCTGTTACAATAGAGTAAAAGCCAGGGTAAGATAAAAGCCAGCAACAATAGCGGTTCTATGCTAAGCAATGATATTTTATTCATACAGTCTAAAAGGAGGTTAAAATTTCAGGACTACAGTTAATATTTCAATCTCATATCATTAAGAATAAGACTATAAACACATGGAATATTGGCGGATTATTTGTCTAGCTATGGCGGAGGGTGACGGAGAGAGGGCAAGGTCGCACGGAGGCCACCTAGTTCCGATGTATTGGAATGTGCACGTAAGCGTGGGCTGTGGATATCGGGCCAGTAGGGAGCCGATCAACAGACTTACCGAGGCGGTACTAGAGCTGGTAGGATACTTTGAACATTTCTGTGATTTATTTATTGAGATTCAACACTGTCGTAGTAGCCTGTAAAGTTCGTATAGCAGACTGCCAAGTGGGTCAGCGAGGTCTGCGCGACACACGGCAATCAGCAGTCAAAGGGACGTAACTACTTTGTTGTAAATTTACAGCGATAGTGAGAGGAGAGCAAAAGAGAGCGTGGGGTCCGTCCTTGATGCGGGCCATGGGTATATATTTGCAATAAAATGGTTATGACCAGGACTGGTTAAAACTATTAAGATGTGATTTAAAATATTAAATTTAAGATAATCAGGCTGGAAGGCTTAAACATCAGTCTGTGGCCAGGTAGGCCAGGAACTGTCGAGTATAGTTTTGAATAGGTTACATATGTAAACCATCAGAAAAAAAAGGAAAAAAAGAGGGGGGGGGGGGTAGGTGAGTGTGTGTGTGGGGGGGGGGGGTTGGGTTGGAGGTGGATAAAGAGGCTGCAGAGAGCCATCTGGGTGAGGGTGGGTTAGGCCCGGTGGGGGGTATATATAGTCATTCCTAGCCACGAACAGGTCTTCCTTGACCGCACCCCCCGATCATCACTATTCGGCCGTTGAAACTCGCGAATTTTCTCGGGAGACCCGGCACCAAGATCCTGTGCACGTCTTTCGCGTTTACATACGCGGGGAGGGGGGGGGGACACGCGTCCTTGGGTAGGGCAGCCGCGATGAGCCGAGCTGCGGCATCAAAGTCGAGAAGCGTGTCCGCGCGTGACGCATCCTAGGCGATGCAATATCATCCAACACAGCAGAGCGAGACGAGGGACTGTCCACACCAAGCAGGGCCGGAACCGAAACCCTCCGGGAAAAGACGAAGAGTGTCATCAACCCGCGTAGAGAGAGAGGGGGAGAATATGGGTGGTTTTGGACAATTTCTATAGACCTCATAATTTCATTGTTTTTGACCACATACTACCACACCTTCACGCCGCCCATTTTTTTTCAGCGCCTCGGCATGCTTGTCTAAATTACCGACCACTACTGAACACGCCACTGCATTATTGTTTGAACAGTCACCATTTTATGTACCTCTCAGCAGAGTAGTTACCAACAGGGGGTTAACCCCCCCGAGCTAATTAATCCAACGGTTATGTAAGTGTGTACATTTTGCAATGCGTAGTTTATTGCCGGCTCAGGTAAACTTTACGTCATGTCACCTTGGCAACATTTCAGAAAAGTCTGACGTGAACGCCAGACTATGCGGGCCCTAGATTGTGACGTTAAAGAGTTTTGTGGTGACGTGATTTTTCAAGTACGTGTAGTACACACAGTGCCACTATCAGTGGCGCTAAAGGGGTAAAGATCGCTATATTTTAGCGCATATCTATATTTTTAAAGAAAGTGACAATATCCAGCGAAAGTCTACACGGCCTGAATGAACCTCGGCGTAAATCTACGCAGTGTAAATGTGTTCTGTCGCTATTTCACTGAGATATTTTTATTTGAGTAAATTCAGGCCTTTGTCGATTTATGCTGTGTTGAATCATGCTGTGAAGATTCCCGCTGAGTTTATTTAGTTCTAAAAATAAATGGAAAATCAGAGGAACACATTTGCACTGAGCAGATTTACGCCTGGGTGGATTTGCGCTCAATACATTTCGGCTAGTAGTGTCAAGCTGGGAAGTTTACGTCCAAATTTAGCGAGATTGACCACTTCAGCACCAATGGCGGTAATCGGAAGGACTCTGGTAAAGTTTTGTTTTGGACTGGGTACATACATTATATTGAGTTAATTAGTTAGTTATTTGGGTTTAACGCCGAGCAGGCGACTAAGGCCATCTCACGATGGGATGGGTACAAATCTGGTCAGCCAGACTAAAAGCAAGGTCTTAAGACAAGATGTAAATATATCTTAAAAATATGTCAGGCTAAAATGTCGCACGAGTCTTTAAAAGAAATGTCTACAGACTCTCAAAAAGGGCAAAATAAAGAAATTCACAGTCTATGAATGCTCAGATCTTGTAAAAAATATTGCATTCTCTCAAGAAATTGAAGATTTTGTCCGGGGGAACATCCCGGAACAAAACCTTCAAGGAGTCTGCTGTGAAGTGTTTACATCTCGTGTCAATTAGATCGGCACAGTACAGCAAAAAGTGTCGAACAGAAAACTGCTCATCACAGGCAAAACACCACGGACGCTCATCCTGTTTAAGTAAGTAAGAGTGCGTAACATACGTGTGCCCGATGTGGAGCCGAGTAATTACAGTCTCCTCACGGCGGCTGCCGCAGCGGAAAGGTAGACTGTCGGACACCGTAGGAAGAGCTTCATGCAGCTTGTTCCCTTCCTCTTTGTCCGACTCGGACTGCCACTCGCGGGCTATGTACGCATTAATCACAGGTTTAAAATCACTATAAACAGTCTGTGTCAGGGACAGGGTCACTGCGGGCACTGTTGGCTGCAGAATCTGCGATTCTGTTGCCTTCGATGCCCACATGGCCCGGGACCCAAATAAAAATGATGTCAATATTCCTTTATCAAGTCTGAGTAGAGCTCTCTAATCTGCACCAGCAGTGGGTGGTCTGTTCCCGCGCCCTGAAGGGCCTGTTGGGCAGAAAGAGAGTCAGACAAATCAGGAAGTTCCTTTCCCGAGACTGATATGCATGCTTGAGTGCCAGCAGAATTGCCTGCAGTTCTGCACTAAATACAGAGGAATGGTCAGGGAGGCGGAGCTTAAATGGGCGTTTAGGATGGCGAGAGGACACTGCAGCCGCAGCCACTCTCCCATGGTCAGACTTGGACCCATCCGTATAAAGACGACAATAGCCAGGAAAAATTAAAAGGAGTTCATTGAGGCTCTTTTGGTATATGGCTGGTGGAGTACAATCCTTCTTGTGGGCGGTCAAGTCCAGCAAGATGTCAGGAACTGGTAGTAGCCAGGGTAGAGTGATGTGCTGCAGAGATTCCGAAACTTTGTCCAGGTCCACCCCGGCCGCCTGCAGATAAGGTCGGACACGAAATGAAAGTGGACGGACAGCTCCCGGATGGGCATCGTAAATCTCTGCAAACGACGGGTTAAAAACACAATCATAGGCAGGATTGTCTGGATGGGCCTTCAGCTTCAGAACGTAGCTGAGAATGAGGAGGATGCGTCGGAGCATGAGAGAAGGCTCCCCTGCCTCGGCATACAGACTAGGAACTGGAGATGTCCTGAAGGCCCCCAGTCATATTCGCAGACCTTGATGGTGAACTGTGTTCAGACGCTGTAGAACAGACTTGGAAGCCGAGCCATATACCACAGAGCCGTAATCTAATTTGGACCGAACATGGGCCCGGTACAGTCGAAGTAAGACAATGCGGTCTGCACCCCAGTCAGTACGACCAACGACACGAGGAATGTCGAGGGTCTTCCGACAAGAGGTTCTAAGGTAGTTAACATGGTTGCAGAAGGTCAATCTTTTGTCAAAGATGACCCCCACAAACTTTGCCTCTTCGGCCACCTTAATTGGCACTCCAGCAATGCTCAGGCTAGGTTCTGGGAAAAAAAATTCGTCTGGTTAGTAAAATGCACACAGACTGTCTTGGAGGGCGAGAACCTGAATCCGTTGAGAGACACCCACCCCTGGATGCGATCAACGCACAGCTGCAAGCGCCTCTCAAGGGACGCAAGCCCTCGACCTCGTGCACACAAAGCAAAGTCGTCCACAAACAAAGAGCATTCAGAATCATCCTTGACGGCCTTTACAATGTTATTAATTTTAATACTAAATAAAACAGGAGATAAAATGCTGCCCTGCGGGACACCCATCCTCTGTTCAAAGGAGTCTGAGAGGGTGGAGCCCACGCGGACATGGAACGACTGATGAGACAAATAAAATTGTGAATAAAAACGGGCAGGTGCCCTTTAAAACCCATGTCCGACAAATCAGACATTATACCATACTTCCAGGTAGTGTCATATGCCTTATCAAGATCGAAGAAAATTGCATAGACATGCTGCTTGTTGACAAAAGCATCTCGGATAAACGACTCAAAGCGGACTAGATGGTCAGTTGTACTACGGAAGCGCCGGAAACCGCACTGCAGGTCAGTGATGAGACCCTGTGATTGAAGATGCCACACCAGGCGGGCGTTGACCAAGCGTTCCATAGTTTTGCATTAACATGATGTCAAAGCGATTTGCCGATAGTTGCCCGGGTCGGAAGGATCTTTACCCGGCTTGGGGATTGGCACAACCACAGCCTCACGCCAAGATGGCGGAAAATTACCAGTTATCCAGATATGGTTAAAGGCCTTGAGAAGTACAAGGAGTGAATCCTCAGGCAGATGTGTTAGGAGCTGATAGTGGATGGTATCTAATCCAGCAGCAGAGTCAGTACATTTCTGCAAGGCTTGCTGCAATTCTGAAAACGTAAAAGGGGCATTATAGTCTTCCGAGTTATCCGATATAAAATCACAAGTACAAGACTCTCGCTTCTCCTTCTCTCTCTGGAAGAAATGTGAATAGTGCTCTGTTAAAGAATGATGGACAATGGTGGAGGCAAGCAAATTGGCCACGCACAGCCTTTTTATCCTTGACCAAACTGGCACCATCTCTAAGATGGCCGATAGAAGCCGAGCCCCCCCCCCCCCCTCCACCTGCCCCTAATTCTTTGAACAGCCTTCCAGACTTTTTGGGATGGAGTCCTAAAAGATAAAGATGAGAAGAAGCTTCTCCAGGAAGCACGGCGCTCACGTTTAAAAATGTAACGGGCCCGCTGTCTTTTAAATATTAAAATATTTGCTTGCGACGGATTACGAAAAGCACGTCGCTGAGCAGATTTGCGCATTTTTGGGGCCTTGCGGCACTCTTCATTGAACCATGGTACTCTTGGCTTCTGAGGGAGTGATGTGGAAGTTCTAGGGATGGTTTCACCGGCTACGTCCAACAAAACAGAAGTAAAACAAGAAACAGGTTCTTTAGCTGACATAACCACATCCTCTGTAATACGAGACTGACAGAGGGAGGCCAACAGAGGCCAGTTCGCTTTCGTGAGATTCCAGCGTCCCACCGGCGAATCCTCCTCACAGCTGACCGATGACAGGACTACTGGGAAGTGGTCACTACCACACAGGTCGTCGTGAACCTTCCAGTCAAAGTCCAGCATGAGAGAAGAATCACACACAGTGAGGTCTAGAACAGAACTAGATCCTGAACCTGAGTTCGAGTACGTAGGTGATCCATCGTTAAAGACACATAGGTTAAGTTGAGAAAAAACATCTTCTAACATCTGACCTCTGCCATCATAGTGGTCACTACCGCAAAGGTGAGCGTGACCGTTAAAATCCCCCATGAGAATAAAGGGAGGGGGCAGCTGATCTACTAAGTGAAAAATATCAGTACTACAGACCCGCAGGGATGGTGGCAGGTAAACACTGCATATGGTTATTGTCTTTTTCAAGGTAACCCGAGCTGCGACAGCCTGAAGACAGGTGTCGATGCTAACGGGGCTACATAAAATTTGGCTACTAATGAAAAGAGCCACTCCACCCGAGCGCCTCTCTGAATCAGAGCCTTTGTGTACAGCGTTAAAACCATTAAAGGACACAGGGTCAGAAGTCTTCAGGTATGTTTCCTGAAGAGATATTACTGAGGGGTTATAGAACTTGACTAAAAGACGTAATTCCTCAAAGTTAGCTTGAAAACCACGACAATTCCACTGAAGCAGAGAGTACATGATTATGTATTATCTTGGGGTGAAGAGTTCCCCCCCCCCCCCCTTTTTCCTTTGGCTTGGAAGGAGGTGAAGAAACAGAGGGGGGCCGGGCCTCCTCTGGTTCTTCGGAGATGAAGGGGGTGGAACTACCGCAGCATCAGCAACGACAACTTCCACTCCCTCCATCCGCTCCTCCAATGCAGCATATTTGTTTTGAATGGGGACATCAGTGTTCTCCTTCTGGGCCCGTGCGCACAGCAGTCCCATAGATTTCTTAGACTTCTGGTCCCGGGCAGCGTTCCTGCCGCTAGAGTTAACTGCCTTAGAAGGCTGACCAGAGCCAGAAGCCTTTGGATTAGACAGACTAACAGGTTTGCGTGGGGGCTGAGGCTTAGGGGCAACAGAAGGCGACACTACCGGACCGGCAGTGTCCGCCTTCTGCGTTCCCTGGCTCCTCGTCACCACCGGAGGAGGGTTACTCTCCAGGGGCGAGAGGAGCCGAGGCTCCGCCCCCAACCAAGAAGTTGGGGTTTGACATGCGAAGTCTTTGGTGAGGCGCTTGCCTGCCACCGCTGCACTGAAAGTATACACAGATGTGTTAGAGGATGGGGCAGCCGCAGCTGCACCAGGGCCTTCAATCAGCTTTATGGCGTCCAAAAAGGACAGCCCCTTCTCCACACGCACTTGCTGAATCCTGCACTCGTATATCCAACGAGGGCATTTCTTGTCCGAAGCCATATGCGTCCCCTGGCAATTCACACACAGGGGGGTGGCTGTGCAGGACTCAGCAGAGTGCCCGGGCTTAGTGCAACGGGCGCATGACAGCAGGTCTTTTGCCCATGGCCATACTTTTGGCACTTAAAGAACCGGAGGGGGAGAGGGACGTACTTTTTCACTTTCAAGGAGTAGTAACCTCCCCAGATGGTAGTAGGAGGGGTTGGGGTGCCAAACGTCAGGATGATGGTAGGGAGACGGATCTCCCCACCACCTCGCTTGGAAGCGAAGCGCCTGACGTATGTCACCCCCTGAGACATAAGCTTCCGTACAAGTTCATCTTCTGACAGTTCTGCCAAAGCTTGATCTTTGATTACGCCTCTTGACGAATTCATAGTTTTGTGGGGTGTCACCTCCACTGGAGTGTCTCCAATTGAAGAGAGCCTCAGCAGCCCGTTGGAGTGTGCCCGGGTACGGCACTCCACCAGCAAGTCACCAGACCTGAGACGCTGGGCCTCAGGCCTGCCAACACGGCTCCTGAGGGTCTCCCCGACCAGAAATGGATTCAGCTTGGAAACAGGCTTGTCTGTCATCTTGCTATGAACAATGAGGAAGCAAGGCCATACAGCTGACGCCTGAGGCGTCGCCTCCTCACAGTCCGAGTCACTGTCATGTTCAATGTCGGTGGCGATGCGCCGCTTCTGTGCAAGTTTAGTTGTTGTTGGTTGTTGTTTTTTTTTCCATATTATAATAGTAGAGATATTCATCCCCCGGGGGTCCCCGCTTGCCACCGAGCCCAACAAGGGAAAGTGCAACTGTCGGCGGGTCTCCAGCCGACGCACAATGAAGACTGCCCGAAAGATATACTCAAGGGGGTAAGCCCGATTGAACCGTCTGAGCCACCGCCTTCTATCACACTGTTGAATGCAGGGGAATACTGGCGTAAATCACCTAATCAGCAGCTGAGGCTATAGCATGGTGCTCCGTATATCAACCCGCATGTCAACAGTGGGATAGGGCTCAACGTGACAAGAGCCGATTGACTAGGCCGGTACGACTAGCCTCCCGTTTGGGTAGAAGTCAAGGCCAAAGTGGAGTGTTGGCACCAGTGAGCCGCAACCCAAAGGGAACCTCAGCCACCAGGATCCTCTTCTCCCCCGACACGGGTCTCCAAGCACGGCAAACACTTGGGGTCCAAAGGACCATGGTAGGACCTGGGTTAGCACAGCTTCTTAAAATCCGGACCAGTGAAAAATACTGAACAACATATCTGTTGACATCAAGTCCTAAGCCTGGATAAAGATGGCACCCCTCTGCTAGCCCACTTAGTCAGTGACTGAGGAGACTACCCAACCACGCCACGTAGAGGCCGGTGCCGAGTGGGCACATTATACTGAGCAACATTTTGCTTGATAGACTGCCGCTAAACAGACAGATGTAATTACTTGACCCGATCAATATGTCCTCGTCATACGACGGACTCGGGCATTTTGATTCGGGTCTCGTAATCACATCTGCTTGTTAAACATGTTCTTAATTAAACGAACTTTTGATCGGCAAACCTAGATTGGAGAAGATCGGCGATCTTTTGGTTTGTTTCTTAATTGAGGTTGAACGAACCTAAGCGAACTTCAGCAAACCAGGTTTGCCATGGTTCTATTTCTTAACTGAAGTGCTTGATTCGGCGTACTTACTGTCTGCGAAGGTGTTCAAAATGGCTGCCGCTATGCCGCTTCGCGATTTGGACGATTTTTGTTTTTGTACTCCTTGCAGTAGCGATCCCACAAACAGCGTTCCGCCTCGCACAAATCAATAAAAATAGGTCTTGTTCTTCGCACGAGTGAAATATCGCCGTCCACCATAGTTGTTTGAATCGGTGACTATCTTCTTATCTCCAACGCAGAAGAGGGTAAAAGTTTTGACCAATCAGAGAAAAGGTTCGCCTTTGTTGCTCAACACGTTGAGCGAACCTTTTCCGACAGCGAACTATGGTTTGCCGAGGTTCGTGAACTACTTCGAACTAGGTTCGCCGTATCTTTAGATCGTCCAATTAAGAACCAACTTGGTTCGTCCGAGATCGTGAACTCTAGTTCGTCAGAGTTCGCGAACTAAAGTTCGTTTAATTAAGAACATGCTTTATCGGCACTATATCAAGCAAAATATCGCTCAACATAATATTATAGTTGATTAGCACGAGGCAAAGACCCTCATGAACCCCCGCGAATGCGGGGCTCACGAGTGTCTATGCCTCTTGCAGCTAGAGATGTTGCCATAATCCCTCTCAGTGAAAGAGTTACCGCCCCTGCACATGACCCCACAGTGGAGGGTTTGCCTCTTTCTACGAGTTTACATCAACGATGTCTATGAAACTAGCACAGACAGAAAACACGATGAATGAAAGCTCTGGGTTCAGGAACTCAGATATAACTACTACCAGTACGAGGTGTAGATCCTCATGAACACACGCGTGTGTATGGTTCAGCAGGATCAGCGCCACAGGCAGCTGGGTCGTGTTCATTTTATGCGCACACAAAAAAGGAAAAGAAAAGAAAAACAGGTTTTCAAATAATCGGAATAGCTTCGGGTTTGTGGTGTGTGTGTGCGTGCGTGCGTGCGTGTGTGTGTGTGTGTGTGTGTGTGTGTGTGTGTGCGAGGGTTGGGGGAGGGGAGTGGGAGGCGCTCGCGCGTGCGTGTGTGTGTGTGTGTGCGGCGGGGGAGGGGGGGGGGTATTTTCTATTTAACAGTCATGCACTCAAATGACAAGCGTAAAAGAAATGGAACGACCTCTGCAAGTTCTATGCCTGTTTTTACTGACTTCCGTACCACACAGTCACAAATCTACGCAATGAAGAAGCTGACAGAATGGCAAAAGTGGGCGCAGAGGGAGAACAAGATGAAAATGGAGTCAGCTTCACAGAGATGAAGACCATCATTAAGTCACCTTTTTGGTCTGGATTGCATATTTCATCATTAAGTTTGTGTACAGACCACCGCAACGGCCCCTAGACAGTTACCATCAGCTGGCCAGACAAGAGCAGGTGACCATCTTCCGTCTGAGGACCGGGCACAGCCGACTCAATTTCCACCTGCACAGACGCTTCCACCTCATGCCATCTCCCCTGTGCCCTTGTGGAGAAGCAGAGCAGACCACAGAGCACATCCTCCAGGACTGTGGGAACCACCAGCTGCTGAGGGAGGAGATATGGCCGAAGCTCGTCACTCTACAAGAGAAACTGTACGGGCCTGTGAAGGCGCTACAGAAGACCACATATTTCATTTTGAGAGCCACACTCCAAGTGTGACGGCGTTCGAGAAGAAGAAGAAGTCACAAATGTCGGAAGGGAACAGATAGCATTTAACCCTGTGACTGCTCAGTGGGAAAGACCCGTAACTACGCCCCTTTCCCGCCTAATGGAATCGTCAGTAGCAGTCAGTAGCAGTCATGGGGTTAACACGTTGTCGTCTCAGTACAAAATGTGCACCGACCTCTGACTGTGCCCTACATAGTCCACAAGCTAGGAAGGTCTACCGTGCACCCCCCCCCCCCCCCAGTACTCAATAAGATGGGTTTCAAAGTGTTCCTTAGTATGTCCTGAGATGTTTAAGCCATGTTCCCCGAAAATCCTTAGGAACACACCAGAGATATAGCCGATGGCGCAAGGGTACCCCCATTCACGCTCTTCGCAGGTGCTAAAATGAGGTTGAGAAACACTTTCCTCTAAATAAATCAGAGTTCATTCCAGAAACCCAAATCAGGCAATATTATGTCAAGGCACACCTTCTGCATCCTCTGCAAAAAACAGAATGAAAACATATTGAATCTCTGGCTCACAGTGAAGGTATTTGTGCACCCCGTAAATGACCATTTCCGCGAAATCGCAAAAAAAGACAGAAATAATGTGTCAGATGCCTTCAGACATTTTCTATAGCACTGACAGTCCATTTTCAGATTTACATCATTAAAACAGGATGTCACAATTATTATAAACTTGACTAGGTGATGCTGTGATCACTGTGAGTGCCACAGTGGTTGATTTTGTATCCCTACCCCCAAGTTGTAAAAATACACAAAATTAATTAGAAAAAATTGCTTAAGTTATTCCATTTTATTTTGACCTCTCTTTACCTATTAAGTTTGAATAATGTGAGCATAAAGTGCAAGAAAATAAGTTAAGTCGGCATCCTTTACGGTACATTCATGGTAAATGATAACTTTTTCCCATTTAAAATTGCCGAATTGAGAAACGTACGTTGTTTCCGGTGCCCTCAGACATTTTGTATACAACCGATAGGTCTTTGTTAGGTTTTATTGGTTAGGATAGAGTACCACAGTTACTCCCAACTTGATTTTGTGATAATATGATGCATTTAGGGGCCACAGTGGCTGAATCTGCTGCCCTACCCCCATTTTACCTGTACGCAAAATAGTCATAAAAGTTGCTTACGTCATACTCCTCTGTTTAAATATTTTTTGTTGCCAGTTTTTTTTTAAAAAGTATGCATATTGAGCATAACAAGTTGTGATCATTTCATTAATTTCAATGTAACCCATCAATTGTAACTATTTTTAACTGGCTGGTCTTTTAGGTGATATTTTACCTAGCGTAAGGTGGGTCTAGTAAGGTCTCCCCTTTTCCTTTCATTTATTTTCATCTAGAAATGTGTAAATATGAATGCGTAATAAAGTTTCATGGCTCCTAATAGTCAAAACAAGGTTATCAAAATACTTAGTTTCCACATGTCGACCACGAGATCTCCACTTCCACCTTCTGCAACGTTCAATTTTGTATGGCCGTCTTTAAATCTTATATTGTTTTGGCTGCCAATAAGTGAGCTGTCAAGAGCTAGGCAGCATGTTTTCAGAGTTTGGTGTATAGGGGCGTGTCTTCTGGTCAGAACTGCCAGCAGACCGCTTCTGTGTATGGACATGTTTGGAGAATGTGCTAAGGAGACTGATTTTCTACGCCAAATTCGCATAGGGCTGTTTCCGCATGACCCAATCTCACGAGGTGAGTCCAGCAGGGTCCTTACGGTCTGTGAACATTTGTGAAAGTTGTTAAAAAATGACGAGGCATTTTCAGGGCCCTGGAAAGTCTGTCAATTCCAGTCCTTTTCCTTAAAGTCTGTGAAAGTTTGTACAAAATTACAACGTGCTGGCAGACTTTTGTCTACTTTTTTTTTTTTTTTTCTCTCCCAATTTGTGACTATTCCATTGCGAACGATTGTGCAGACGCTGGTTGCAAGTGATCTATATTTAGCTCTGATCATAAAGTGACTGCATGGCCTTTCTGCCGAACATTCTGATTGGTTGTTTACACTTCTACCGAAGTCCGCCATTCGCTAAGCGTTCTTTTATTTTGGTATCTCTTCATGCATTAGGCAAGGAAGCTTCAAATAATTGCTGATACAGAGTGATCTGATTAAAGTGTGTAAACCTTCAGGCTTCATTTTGGGTTTGTGAAACGTTCCTGCTTTTCTGTATGGACCCAGTCTAGAGTAATCAGTGCCGCGTAGATGAAAGATGGTGGCCTGACTCTCCCTGTTCAGCTTGTTGTCATCATCTGCCCACGGGCTGCAGCCGCCATTCTGCTGTTGCCAATCACTTTGTTGTTGTAGTATCTCCATTCCCAGCTAGTCCAGAATGCACTGGAATCCACTGCAGCACTATTTTGTGGACAGGGCATCCAGTCTATCTTGAAGCTTCCTGGTGAGATCAGTGGATCAAGCTGCTGCCTTTCCCTAGCTAGTGCTCTGCTGCTGTGTTCAGCACCTGCAGATCTGTACGATAGTTGGAGCTGCTGCCACCAGCTGGTAAGGAGAGGGAGGTAGTAGTGTGGTCTGCACAACAGATGTACACGCCACTTCCTTCATTCCGCACGGCATCTTGTGTGGTATCACAGCTGCTGTGAGGGTAGCGCTTGTGCACAACCTCCAGCAAGATGGCTTTGTGCAGTGCCGTGACCTTTGGCAAAGAGTCCTGGAACATTGTTTATGTTGTCTTGAAGGCTCTTTCAAGATGTCCAGGTATCTGAAGGGAGCTGTTCACACATCTTTGGGCTTGGTTCTAGGACGTCTAACCCTTTGCATGACCTTCAGTTGGCGGTTCAGATTTTGGGCGGTTCAGATTTGGACATTTCTGACGGTTCTTGGTCTGCTCCTGTAGTCTCCCATGCTGTCGGTGTTTAGTAAGTTTCTTCGTCGTGTGTGCTGTTCTGCATTCCAGTGGCTCCAATGTCCTCCATCTCCTAAATTGGGTTGCTCCAGATGGCTCTAAGAATGTCACTGCATCATGAGAATGACCCATGTTCTGCATCTTGTCAAGCCTGGCTTTTTGGGTTTTGCAGGCAGTGTTTCATGTTGTCGATGTATCTTGGTACCGCACAACTGGTCTGACCGAGCAGGTGTTTACTTGTGCCAGGATGCTGTAATTTGCGCCAATGTGGTCCCCACCAGTTTCTTCATCAGAGACTCTTTTTTTTGCAGCTCTAGCTTCCATGGCTTCAATGTGAGGCCTCCACGGGAATCCAGTAATTTATTTGTTGCCAGTTGGCCTGTCTGTCTTTGGTACTCGAAGGTCTCCAGTTTTGAGGTGACCTCTTCCGTCTGATTGAAAGAGATGGTCTAGCTCAGTTTGGGTGGCCTCTTTCAGTCCAGCTGCTGACTGTATTGGCAGCATCCTTGATTCTGGAGGATGCTATTTCTTTATGTTTTCTGGAGGATGCCATTTCTTTATGTTCTGCTGCGCTCCACACTGCAAAGTCATCCGCATGGAGGATGTTCGAGACGAACCTTGGTACTGTTGTACTGATGTCATTAATGTAGACCAAAAACAGCATCAGACACAACATCTCCCTGAGGTACACCTTCCCCGAGTTTGACAAGAGTGCTGAATGCGCAGACGATAGAAGCTTCAGCGGCAGCCCCTGTTAAGCATGCTTTAAATAAAAAGAATTACAATTAAATTGATGGGTCACATTGAAATTAATGAAATTATCACAAATGTTTATGCTCAATATGCATATTTTGTTAAGAAAACTGGCAACAAACATTTTTAATCAGAGGAGCAATTGTTATGATCATTTTTCGTTCCTTTGCGTACAGGTAAAATGGGGGTAGGGCAGCAGATTCAGCCACTGTGGCCCCTAAATGCATCACAGCATCATAAATTCAGGTTGGGAGTAACTGTAGTACTCTTTCCTAAACAATAAAACCTAAAAAAGACCTATCAGTTGTATACAAATTTTCTGAGGGCATCGGAAACAACGTACGTTTCCCAATTCGGCAATTTTAAATGGGAAAAAGCTATCATTCACCACGAACATACCGTAAAGGATGTGGACTTTCCTTATTTTCTTGCACTTTATGCTCACATTATTCAAACTTAATAGGTAAAGAGAGGTCAAAATAAAATGGAATAACTTAAGCAATTTTTTCTAATTAATTTTGTGTATTTTTACAACTTGGGGGTAGGGATACAAAATCAACCACTGTGGCACTCACAGTAATCACAGCATCACACAGTCAAGTTTATAATAATTGTGACATCCTGTTTTAATGATGTAAAACTGAAAATGGACTGTCAGTGCTATAGAAAATGTCTTAAGGCATCTGACACATTATTTTTGTCTTTTTTTGCGATTTCGCGGAAATGGTCGTTTACGGGGTGCACAAATACCTTCACTGTGAGCCAGAGATTCAATATTTTTTCATTCTGTTTTTTGCAGAGGATGCAGAAGGTGTGCCTTGACATAATATTGCCTGATTTGGGTTTCTGGAATGAATTCTGATTTATTTAGAGGAAAGTGTTTCTCAACCTCATTTTAGCACCTGCGAAGAGCGTGAATGGGGGTACCCTTGCGCCATCGGCTATATCTCTGGTGTGTTCCTAAGGATTTTCGGGGAACATGGCTTAAACATCTCAGGACATACTAAGGAACACTTTGAAACCCATCTTATTGAGTACTGGGGGGGTGCACGGTAGACCTTCCTAGCTTATGGACTAACAGCTATGGCAGAGCAGCATGGAGGCGTTCACTGCCGAGGAAAACCGAACACAAGAGGCATAGATCCGCATGAGCCCCCGCAGTTGCGAGGGTTCATGAGGATCGATGCCTTTTGAGGACAGGACTTTATATCCATGTTCTTTGGACGGATGTGGTTCTTGGGCGTTGATTTAACACAAATATTGAGAACTGACATCGAAACGTTTAGAAGCTGGAGAAACACTAACCGGTTAGTCTTCATTTTGTCAGTATCAGGATTCACAGACATTTTGTTCCGAAAAAAAAGGTGTTCTGTGTTGGTTGGTTAGTTAGGGGTTTGAGTTGACGTCCACGGCACCGAAGTGATAATGGACGGCCCTGGCGGGCGGGTTATGGGGCACAGGGAAATCTATTACCTATGGAGTACGACCTGAACACTGATCAATTCAGGCGCACTGCAACTGTGCCACTTTGATTTACCAGGACCTTTCAACGGACATGCTATGGAACAAGCCCGTCTTTTTTCCCTGGATTGCGAGTCCAGCTACCGGGGCCGGGACGGGGACTCGAACCCACGACCCGGCGATTCCCTTCGCTCTCTAGCTCCGAATCTGAACCGCCAGAGTTATTTCGGACTCTTTGTTCAGTGTGTGAAACTTCCTCAACTAAAATGACAGTAGTCCGGGTGTTACGTTTGTGGTTGTGTTATTCTGTGAGAGCATGTGTGTATTAATCGTAGGAAAGATCTGATATTTATTTGAGCTATTTTGGATACGAATCACGTACCTTTTTAAGCGTGTGTGTACATTGTCAGTGAGAGAGATACGCAGTGTATCGTAGGTACATTGTCAGTGACAGAGATATGCGGTGTATTGTAGGTATTGCAGCGAAAACAGGCGCAGGGGTTGGACAGTCGGCGGCACTTGAGACAGGAGATGTCAGAGCTGCAGGAGGAGGAGAAGAAGAGAGAGAAACAGGAGGTGGAGTCAGCATGTAAACATCAGAAAGCCGTCGACGATTTCGGCAGAGGGCTGGATAAAGTTGGACAGAAACGGAAGCAAGACCTGAAGGTCAGTCATCCGAACCAGCTGGAGCGATTGCGGCAGGAACAAGACACAGAAATACGCCGACTGCCGCTAGACATGCGGGATAGGGGACCGTGCGTGTTTGACACAGTGGTTGGCATCGACGACTACGGAGTCAAAGTCAACAACAAAACAATTTTGCCTTGACTTCGCGAACGAAGATTCTATAGGGGTTGTCCACGACGTCTGCAGGCATGCTCGTGACTGCGGAGGCCAATCCGGGACAGGCAGGTTCGACTGCAGTGGCTGCAGAGGGAGGTCTGGCCAGGGTTCTGAGTTGCGGCATCTCTGTTTTTTCTCCTTAGCCGCTTGTCTTTAATGCCAGCTCTGCGAGAGTCCTCAAAGGAGACGGCTGCCTTGTGCCTTGGAGCGCCAGGTGTCACGGTCCGCAGCAAGTGAAGACCACTGGCGGTGGTCGATTTGGAAGGCACTAAGTGACTTCTTGAGACAGTCTTTGTATCTCTTCTTTGGTGCCCCTCTGTCTCTGTGTCCAGTGGCGAGCTCGCCGAACAGGGTGATCTTGGGTAGGCGATGATCCTCCATCCTGGAGACGTGCCCAGCCCAGCGGAGCTGTGTCCGCAGCAGCAAAGCCTCGATGCTCACAGTTTCAGCCTGTTCAAGGACCTCGACGTTTGTGACATAGTCACTCCAGTGAATGCCAAGGATTGTACGCAGGCAGCGCTGGTGGAAGCGCTCGAGGAGTCGTAGTTGGCTGCGGTAGACGGCCCAGGACTCGGAACCATACAACAGGGTGGTGAGAACGACAGCTCTGTACACGCTGATCTTGGTGCCTGTTTTCAGCTGTTGATTATGCCACACCCGCTTGTATAGACGCCCGAAAGCGCTGTTTGCTTTTGCCAGCCTGCTGTCCAGCTCCTTGTCCAGCTTGGCGTCTGACGTGATGATGCAGCCAAGGTAAACTGGTGCACTGACTTCAGTTCAGACTCGCCGATGGTGATGTGGGGAGGGCGATGCTCTACCTTGGGTGCCGGCTGATGGAGAACCTCTGTCTTTTTCAGACTGACCTCGAGTCCAAAGAGCTGGGCAGCGTCTGCGAAGCAGGATGTGATGCGCTGCAGGGCTCTCTCTGTGTGTGCAACGAGGGCAGCGTCATCAGCAAAGAACAGCTCACGAATCAGTTGGTCTAGGGTTTTGGTGTGGGCCTGCAGTCGTCTGAGGTTAAACAGACTGCCATCGAGACGATACCTGATGTACACTGCATCGTCATCGTCGAGGTCCACTGTGGCCTGCTTCAACATCATGCTAAAAAATATGGTGAAGAGGGTTGGTGCCAGCACACAGCCCTGCTTCACACCGTTGAGAATAGGGAATGGTTATGAGAGGTAATTGTTGAGTCTGACCTGGCCTTGCTGGTCCTCGTGTAGCTGGACGATCATGTTGAGGAACTTTGGGGGACAGCCAAGTCGCTCCAGGATCTGCCACAAGCCTTGCCTGCTCACAGTGTCGAACGCTTTTGTTAGGTCGACAAACGTTACGTACAGCCCTTTGTTCTGTTCGCGGCACTTCTCCTGAAGCTGTCTCAGCACAAAGACCATGTCGGTGGTGCTCCTGTTGGCTCTGAAGCCACACTGGCCCTCTGGAAGGTGGTCTTCTGCAATGGCATGTACCAGCCGATTCAGGAGCAGCCTTGCGAGTATTTTCCCGGCAATGGACAGCAGGGTAATTCCACGGTAGTTGGAGCAGGCAGACTTCTCTCCTTTGTTCTTGTACAGGGTGATGACGACTGCATCGCGGAGATCCTTTGGTAGTGTTCCTTCCTCCCAGCAGCAGAGAAAGAGGTCATGGAGCTTGTTGTGCAGTGCTGGGCCTCCATGCTTCCAGATCTCTGGTGGGATTCCGTCAATGCCAGCTGCTTTGCCACTCTTGAGCTGGTGGATGGCTGTGAGGGTCTTTTCAGCAGTGGGCGGTTCGTCCAATTCAACCTTTACTGGGAGGTGTGGGATTTGGAGAATGACTGCTTCTTGAACAGTTCGCTCAGCGCTGAAGAGGTCCTGAAAGTATTCCGACCAGCGGTTCAAGATGGAGTTATTATCTGTGAGGAGTGCCTGTCCATCAGCACTTCGCAGGGGACTTTGTATCAGGTGCCTGGGGCCATACACTGCTTTCAGTGCTTCGTAGAAGCCCCTGTAGTCACCGTTGTCAGGGTTACCGTGCGTGTTTGACACAGTGGTTGGCATCGACGACTACGGAGTCAAAGTCAACAACAAAACAATAATTACCACGTGAGTCTACTAAAGAAAGTCACCGAGAGAGGTCGTCAGTGCAAACCACAACAAGTTGCATCAGTGCGTCTGACTGCTGACACTGAGAGACTAGACGACGAGATCCTGTTCGATTTTGGCGAACTCCGCCACCAGGAGGGTATGGAGGACGTCCAATCTGGCCGAAACTTGGCCCATGCACAGCAGAAGAAGCTGAGAATCATAATTACGGAGTTCGGGTATCGATTTGCGCATGACTCGGGAACTCTAGACACCGTCAAGCGTGAGGTTGGCCTGACAACAAACGAGCCGGTTCGCGACGAACCATCTCGTCTGCTTAGCAACATGGGAAAAGAACTGAGGAAGAATGTTGGGGAGACGCCGGCCCTGGGAGTCGTCAGGGATTTCAGATCGCCAGTAGTCATCGCGACGAAACCAGAGAAATCCAATTTGGTGTGTATGGGCTATCGTACATTCCATATTCGGCATCCTGTCTCGGAAGACAATGGAATATGCGCTTGCTGGGTCAGTCACTGGAGTGACCTCTCCAGTGCGCAAGCCTGGGCGAAGTGTATGGAGATCAGTCGTCAAGATCCCCCTCTCGGCCTCGCTGATGTATCCAAAGGAATGCAAAGCAGTACGTTTGGCACCAGTTTGGCTGCAGGAGCTGCCAGAACAGTGCGTGAATACAGGCAGCTGTCTGCCTTCGGGGCTCCACTCCTGATTTGAAGGGTTTACTCCCCCACATTTGGCCGTTGGATCCAACCTGATCTCCTCCGTCCTCTAGCCGTTGGCTGTCAGAAACAGCTCATCCGCCTAGTGGTGCAATGTGAACACCACCCCCTCACGTGGTTTAGCCCACCAGCTGAGGTGGTTTGCCAGGGTGTGGCGCTTGGAGCCAGCACGTGAGAGATTAAGGAGATGGATGAGGACCAGTGATGCCCGTCCGTCCTATGTAGGACGCAGCTGCCGAACAGCAAAGGTACTACCTCTATCCAGAGCCCCCTACACCCCGTACATTCCATAAGCCGACAGTATTCGACCCAGGAACATTAGCCCTTGAACTGCTTGAACTGTACCCATCTCGTGATTTGGGCTATGTTCTTACAGAATTTTGACATTAAATTACAGTCTATCAAGGGTTCGCAGAACTTTGGAGAGGATTACATGAGCAGGACAGTTTAAATGAACACTTCTTTGTTTGACAGTTTAAAGGAACTGTAAAACGATTATTTTAGACCAGTTGATTTGATTTGATTTTGATGTGAAATTGTTAATAGTTAGGGTTCTGTGTAGGTTAACACAGCCACAACCGTACTTTTGGATTTGAGAAGAAATTTTGTGAAATGTCGTTCAAAAAAGGGGGCAATGTTACGATTGTGGTTGTGTTATTCTGTGAGAGCATGTGTGTATTAGTCGTAGGAAAGATCCGATATTTATTTGAGCAATTTTGGATACGAATCACGTACCTTTTTAGGAGGATTCATTCTGGTTCGCACGGAGATCGGAATTGACTTTGTTATAATACGCTACGATTAGTCCGGAAGTTTCTAGCAAAGTCGCACGAAGAGTAGCGGTTAACTTTTGTGATGCGTGGTTTCGTGGAACTCGGTACCTCGGTATCTAAGACAAGATGGCGGCCATGCAACACCTCCTGGCCGCCCGCTCCGGCAGAAATGGTCGCCACCGACAGAATTCTAGCCATTGGTACCTTCGTTTGATATACGATGTCAGGCCCTGCAATGCTGCATCACGACCGGTATTTCTTTTTGATGACTTTTGTAAATTTGATGTGCTGTGACTGTTAATTGGATTTCACATTTTTCTCCGCTGTGCCGCTATGCTGGGAGTTGATACACGCTGATTCTTGTTGTACCAAGCGGATTTCAGAAGAACAGCGCGCGCTATGCTGTGGCAATACACCCAACGTGCTTTCCTCCCCTTTCATCATTTCATCTCAGGAGTGGCTCTTCCGGCACGCCACGCTCAACATCACGGCCTGCGCTAGCCTAGTGCACTCAACGAAGCCAGTACCAAGCTTCAGGCCCCACATTCCAGCCGAATGATGTAATGACAGACACCTCCCAGACGCAGTGACTGTGTTACTTACTGACTGTACATTTTTAGAAACCATCGGACTGCTTTCACGTTAATGATGTAGTTCTACTACGTTTGTTTTTAAAATGAATATGAAGTTATATACTAGTTAAGTTCAGTATAATTAAGGTGGTGACTGTTTATGCCGGAGCGACTGTCTTACTCTAAACACCGGCGCTGTACTATGGCGGCGACGGGCCCCCAGGTGCTGTTTGACCGTTGTTAAGTTTTATGTTGCCTAGATCGGAGATCATCTCCGTATCGACGCGGGTATTTTGTTTCTGTTGTTAACTTGTTTTATGGATCTCCGTGATGCAGTCATCATCACCCTGTACAAGAACAAAGGAGAGAAGTCTGCCTGCTCTAATTATCGTGGAATTACCCTGCTGTCCATTGCCGGGAAAATTCTCGCAAGGTTGCTCCTGAATCGGCTGGTACCTGCCATCGCTGAAGACCACCTCCCAGAGGGTCAGTGTGGCTTCAGAGCCAACAGGAGTACCACCGACATGGTCTTTGTGCTGAGACAGCTTCAGGAGAAGTGCCGCGAGCAGAACAAAGGGCTGTACGTAACGTTTGTCGACCTAACAAAAGCGTTTGACACTGTGAGCAGGCAAGGTATGTGGCAGATCCTGGAGCGACTAGGTTGTCCCCCAAAGTTCCTCAACATGATCGTCCAGCTCCACGAGGACCAGCAAGGCCAGGTCAGACTAAACAGTGACCTCTCAGAACCATTCCCCATTCGCAACGGCGTGAAGCAAGGCTGCGTGCTGGCACCGACCCTCTTCGCCATCTTCTTCAGCATGATGTTGAAGCAGGCCACAGTGGACCTCGACGATGACGACGCAGTGTACATCAGGTATCGTCTCGATGGCAGCCTGTTCAACCTCAGACGACTGCAGGCCCACACGAAAACCCTAGACCAACTGATTCGTGAGCTGCTCTTCGCTGATGACGCTGCCCTCGTTGCACACACAGAGAGAGCCTTGCAGCGCATTACGTCCTGCTTCGCAGATGCTGCCCAGCTCTTTGGACTTGAGGTCAGTCTGAAAAAGACAGAGGTCCTTCATCAGCCGGCACCCAAGGAAGAGCATCGCCCTCCCCACATCACCATCGGCGAGTCCGAACTGAAGTCTGTACACCAGTTTACCTACCTTGGCTGCATCATCACGTCAGACGCCAAGCTGGACAAGGAGCTGGACAACAGGCTGGCAAAAGCGAACAGTGCTTTCGGGCGACTATTCAAGCGGGTGTGGCACAATCAACAGCTGAAAAAAGGCACCAAGATCAGCGTGTACAGAGCTGTCGTCCTCACCACCCTGCTGTACGGTTCCGAGTCCTGGGCCCTCTACCGCAGCCAACTACGACTCCTCGAACGCTTTCACCAGCGCTGCCTGCGTACCATCCTCAGCATTCACTGGAGTGACTATGTCACCAACGTCGAAGTCCTTGAACAGGCGGAAACTGTGAGCATCGAGGCTTTGCTGCTGCGGACACAGCTTCGCTGGGCGGGGCACGTCTCCAGGATGGAGGATCATCGCCTACCCAAGATCACTCTGTTCGGCGAGCTCGCCACTGGACACCGAGACAGAGGGGCACCAAAGAAGAGATACAAAGACGGTCTCAAGAAGTCGCTTAGTGCCTGCCAAATCGACCACCGCCAGTGGTCTTCGCTTGCTGCGGACCGTGACACCTGGCGCTCCACCATTCACAAGGCAGCCGTCTCCTTTGAGGACTCTCGCAGAGCTAACCTTAAGGACAAGCGTCTTAGAAGAAAAAACAGAGTTGTCGTAACTCAGAACCCTGACCAGACCTTCCCCTGCAGCCACTGCGGTCGAACCTGCCTGTCGTCCCGGATTGGCCTCCGCAGCCACGAAAATGCCTGCAGACGACGTGGGCAAGCCCTATAGAATCTTCGTTCGCGAAGTCAAGCCAAGAGCTAACTTGTTTTATGTACTAGTTTTAGCCAAGTAGGAACTTAATAAAGAACATTATAATAGTGTGTTCAGGACACATAGGGCTGTCTTAGCATTCTGTTTTTGTCAGGGAGGTTCGGGTCGGGATGAGGCCACTGGCGCTGGCCATTAGATGCCTTGGCGACGGGCTTCATCCGTCCCGAATCATTGTCCATTTCAGTGTAGCTCTGTTATTGTAATTTGTGGAATGAGCGAGTGAGTGAATGTAAGCAGCACCTGTGGTGGCAAAAATGTGAATTTCCCCATGAGGGATTAATAAAGTATTATTGTATTGTATTGTATTGTATTGTATTGTTCTCATAAATTCTCTTTCATTAATATTAATACGTTTTGGTTACGTTTTCCTTTCTGATTGGTTGTGTTGTGCGAATTTACTGGATTATCCTGGAAAGCTATAATACTATAAAAGACCAGGCTAGGAAGCGTGTGTGTACATTTTCAGTGAGAGAGATTCTCAGTGTATCGTAGGTACATTGTCAGTGACAGAGATATGCGGTGTATCGTATTACATTGTCAGTGACGGAGTTATGCAGTGTAACAGTAGTGTACATTGTATGAGAGACGCAGTGTGTCAAAAGTGTTGATACATTGTAGAGGAGACATTGTATCATTGCGGATGCATTTGTGAATGCATTGTTTGGAGATCGCATCGCTGCAATAAAATATTGTTAGAAGTGTTACTCCAGTGTGGTCTACGTCCTTAAGCCACGTGTGACGGGTTGCAGCTGAGTGGAGTTTGTTTACAAGAACTCTACGTGCGTGCGTCTGGTGTGATATCATACTACGACCACGACTAACCACGTAACACAGGGGCTTGTTTAAACAGGACGTGACTTCCTGTTTGGTTTGCAATTTTGCACTGAAAGACATCTCCGCTTGAAAGGCCGTTAGAAAAGCAATAAATATTAAAGTCAGCTTTTGTCCGATGTGGTTCTTGAGAAGATAAGAAAAGATGCAGTCATGATTCAGGAAGTTTGTCCTGCGTGAAGACTTGAAAGAAAAAACAAAACAAAAAACAATTGCTCGAACGCCCGAGGAAAGTGTTGTTTGCTGTGTACGTAATGTTTGAGAACCTACGGATTATGTCAATTCACGTATTTTTGTAAAAGTTTACTAATAAGACATCTATTCTTATTCGACACACAGTATGAAATCTGAGGCAACATGTGATATTAACCCCTTGGCTGCCAAAGATCACGAAATGCGCGTCTGAAATCAGTACAAGCTGAACGACTTTCGCTTGAAAAATACAGAAACAAAATCTGACTGGGACCAAAAACAGACACAAAGAACACAGAGCTATAACAAGAGACGTAAACCATCATCAGCCCCCGCGACTGTAGTAAGTTAGTGCGACTGTGGGGGCTCATGAGGGTTTATGTCTCTTGCAGCTGTGTGTCGTTTGCCTTGCTCCGACAGTTAACGGGTTAAGAGAACAAAACTGAATTATGTGTCTTGAATTTTATTTCAACAATGTGAGTCATCCAGAAAGGAAAGTACAAGATGATATAAATGTACGATCTAACTTGCTCGCACAAGTTGAGGGGAAAAGAACTCGATCGTGATAGTTCAAGTACAGTGCCTGCTTGTATCCTGCGCGAAACGTTTACACGACAGAAATATACAAGATAATACATACATACTATCTATCTATCTCTATCCCGTAGTCTTGCCGACCGTTGGGGCACCACTGATCGCAACCAGCTCCCTTCATTCCTCTCTGTTCTCTGCCATTCTTAGCGTATCGCCCAGCCTCAGTCCTGTCCACTCTGAGATATTGTCTGGTCTTTTCATACACTGAACCTAATACATACACTGAATACAAACACTGAACCTAACAAGTTTTACACTTTTATTTGTTTTCCAAATCGCCTGATATAAGGTAAGCGAACGACCATGATAGATCAAGGTAGTGCTGGATTAGTTGGCGCCTTCAAGGCACCAATCTAATCCAGCACTACCTTGAACTATCATGGTCGATCGTCTCTTGTTATAATCTTGGTAGGATAAAGAAATCGACAGCACCACAAGAATCGGACCTCTTTTCAAATTGTCCTCACGTATCCATTCCTCTCATTGAAAACATGTTATGTCCTCAGTAATACGCGTAAAAATTACTTTCAATGCTACATTAATTAAACACACCACTTTACACAGCCAGACAGTGTTCGTGTTGTATGTTTGCAAAGGCATGAATGGGTTTCACTTAATTCTTTTCATCGTATGATTTTGATGACATCTTATAGGCGGGGCATATTTGTACAGTGAAGAATCTCTCTCTCTCTCTCTCTCTCTCTCTCTCTCTCTCTCTCTCTCTCTCTCTCTCTCTCTCTCTCTCTCTCTCTCTCTCTCTCTCTCTCTCTCTCTCTCTCCTCTCTCATCTGGTTTCTTTAGTTGTCAGGTTTTTATATTTGCCCATTTGCCCACCTATGTCATCAAGGGCTTTCTATTGAATTCGCCCCACCGCAACCCATCCCAAAAAGTCTCTTCTATATATAGAAGAGACTTAAACACGGTGTTTAAAACACTTAAACCCAAGACCAAAAATCGAGTTTTTTTCTGAAAACTTACAGACGACTCAACGACCATGATAGTTCAAGGCAGGTGTCAGAACAGCTTGGTGCCTAAAGGTGCCAAGCTGTTCTGATACCAGCCTTGAACTATCATGGTCGATCGGTAACGTGTTGTAGTGTTTCAAGGCGGAATGAATGAACGTTCGTCGTCAAGTGTTCTTTTTGGCAGTATCAAAGAGGAACAATAAACAATGAACAATGGAATGCAGACGCTCGCACCCGCTCAAGACTTAGTTACCATTAATGCGCCGCTGAACGATAGTCTGCAAGAGGTTTTTGACTGGTGTGTTTTCAGGGCAGTGATGCTTAGCCAGCACAGAACATTTCATGGTTGACGTTTCATTATTGTTACACAAACGTATAATTTATTTCACTTCCAAGCAAATATTTACAGCAAACGTGAAATGACAATTTTTTTAGACTGAAAAGTAAAAGTCTCCTCCCTCCCCCCCTTCTCCCCCCCCCCCCAAACACACACACACACACACACATACACACACACACACACACACACACACGCACGCACACACCTCCTCTACAAAAAAAAGCGTGAGGGACATTAAAACAACAAATTGCTGTTAAGCATTGACAAACAAGATATGAATAACAAGACCAATAACCCATGTTGCATACAAATACAGACTATATTTCAAAATCATTATACAGTATACGTTATGTGTCACACGTCTATGAAATTTACTTTTAAAAAATGGGCAACCGTTTATTTCTCACGATAACCCGAAGACGTTCTCAACGTCACATAGACTGAAGACGTCCTCAACGTCACATAGGCTGAAGACGTCATCAGTGTCCTCGTTCTGTCTTTGTCTGTGATCTTAGAATTGCTGTTCCAAGCTCGTGTGCTAGATGTGTTTGTCTGTATCTTGGGTTGCGCGGCTCCTGGAACGGCAGCGGCAAAACCGTGTGTTGGATGTGTATGTCTGTATCCTGATACTCACAAACCAGATAGGTGAGATAGGTCTGTATCCTGGAACTGCAGCGCCAAACTTGTGTACTGCGTGGATGTGAATGTCTGTATCCTGGAACTGCGGCGCCAGAATTGTGTGTTGCATGGATGTGAATGTCTGTATCCTGGAACTGCAGCGCCAAACTTGTGTACTGCGTGGATGTGAATGTCTGTATCCTGGAACTGCGGCGCCAGAATTGTGTGTTGCATGGATGTGAATGTCTGTATCCTGGAACTGCGGCGCCAGAATTGTGTGTTGCATGGATGTGAATGTCTGTATCCTGGAACTGCAGCGCCAGAATTGTGTGTTGCATGAATGTGAATGTCTGTATCCTGGAACTGCAGCGCTAGAACCGTGTGTTGAATGTAAATGTCTGTATCTGGAAACTGCGGCTCACAAATCTCGTGCTGGTCTATGAATATGGACCTTACGGCTCTGGGGCAGCACACAAAGAAGAAACGCGTCCCTCCGCTGCTTCATGTGTTAGAGTAGACGCTCATGTCCCCGGTCTGTCGCTGAACCAAGTGGTACAGATAGCGGTACTGGGTCTGAAATATAACAATAATCCCAGTGCGCAAAAGGCCATTGGACCGACGTCAGCCGCCGGGAGTGCGCGGGCCAACGGCGGCCGACGTCGGCCCGATGGCCTTTGCGCACTGGGAATGATGAGCGTGGAGCAAGGTAACGCAACCCCCCCCCCCCCACACACACACACACACACACACACACAACTGACTAGTTTTGCTCTTGTTATTATTGATTATTACTATGATTATTTGTTGTTTCCATTACAACAAGACATTCTAGAGGTTACGTTTATGCCGGTCCACTCCCAGCAAAGGACGCGAGCAAAGGCATGGCGGATAATCAGCTTCCACCATACGCCAAGTCAAACTCTCCTAGCGGCCTAGATCCTTATAGAGCTCATGAGGATCTACGCCTCTTGGAGACGTTTGCAGTGTTGTCGTCGCTTAGTACACGAAGATTATCCGCCGTGATTTCGCTTTCGCGCGGTGTTGGAAGTCGTCCGTTACAAAACGCAACCTCACTAGTATCTGGACTTTTAGTTTGGACAGCACGGCTCACACGTTTCATGCCAGACTAAGTAACTGTGTAGATGACGCCTACTTCTGATGTGATGGCTTGTGGTCTGATGCTCTGCAGGTGTCTGACGGTCATGTAGATGTCAATCTCGCGGTCACACGTCAAGCGGTGGATGACGTCACAAATGGCACAGAAAAGCCCGCACTTGGACACACTGTCACTGAACAAAAAGGTAAGAATGACGTCACGACAATAGTCATTACTCGTCATGGGAGTCGGGTAAATAGAACATAAAACATAGTCTCATAGGATCAGTCTTTAGTCTACTTCTTCTTCGCAATTTCCAAATGCAATAGGCCGTCGGGCCGATGGACTTTGCGCACAGGATTACTGTTATAATTTGGCAAAGACAGTAAGTCCAGCCTGTTACGATTGTTGTGTTATCCTGTGAGAGCGTACATGTGTTATTCGTAGGTAACAATCCGTTGTTTATTTGAGCTTTCACGGTTACGTTTCACGTGTTTTTTTTTTACTAAGATTTTCTTTTGTTCGTGAGTAGAGCCGATTTCGTTTTGTTGTGTTTAGTCCGGTGCGTTCTAGAAGGGTCGCACTGTCTAGTGGCCTCGTAAGTGTCACGTCGGTTAGTTGACATCGCAACACTTCCCTACTTTTTTCGCTACTTTTTGTGCGCGTGGATTGAGCAGCCTTTGTTTTGTTTTGGGAATGTTCTCGTACTTTATAGAGCTACCAGGTGATAGGGATACCATATTTTTATGTGACTTAATTATACGCTAGAATTTAGAGCTGAAGTAAGCAGCCGTGTTTTTGTAGCCCGTTATAGTATTGTTTCTGGAAAGTTTATGTTAATGAGTTTCGGCTGCGTATTTCGTTCTGATTGGTCGCGTTGTATGATTTGCATAGACGGTTCTAGAATTTCATAGTATTATATAAGGAGGGCGCTGGGAAAGCGTGTTAGTACATTGTCTTGCTTTGTCAGTTGTAGAGACACGCAGTTTACTGCGCCGGAGAGATGCTGTGTATGAGAAACTTTGAGTCGTAGTGTGGACATAGCAGAAGAGACTTTGTACTCAGTAGTTTGTGCATTTGAAAGAGCATTATTGTGTGGATATCGCATCGCTGAATTAAATATTGTTGGAACTGTTACTCCAGTATTGTCTACATCCTTAAGCCACGTGTGACGGACTGCAGCTGAACGAGGTTTACTTTAAAGAACTCTACGTGCGTGTGTGTCTGGTGTGTTTATCATACTTCGACTACAACTCCACCACGTAACACAGCCGTTTCTGTGAAAATCTGGCTGTGGTAAATCTGGCTCTTCACAAACATTGACTCACTGTCTTTTTCAGATCAAGATAGTGTAGCCGGTGTTACGCCACGAGAGGCAGTTTTGTGTCTAAGGTGGCCAGAATCACCACTTCCGTAACACATTGCGGCCTGCATCATCCTGCGTTACCACACATGTAAGTGCTTTTTGTTCTGCAAGCCGTCTGCTACAAATTCTACCTGCCTGGCTTGAGTTACTTGTCTATGCTTTGGGAGGGAATCGATTGGCTCGAGGTCGCTTTCGATGGCGAGAATGTGCCATAAGGCGATCCCTGAACCAGTGCGCCGACTGTTCGTGGTTTGTAGCGGATACAACATACCTGCATTGTACGACCAAAGTTGAATGACCCTTTCCGGCCGAATGCTCTTTGTTCTTGCCGCCTGAGCGTGTGTTGTCCAGGGCACGCACCAAGTGCAGCAGGTCTGACGTGTTGGCCGGAATCTCCTCTGTCCAGTCCTCATAACGCAGCACACGCACACTGCGTGACCCTGACGTCACGCTCTGAACAGCCAATTAGAGAGTGCCAAGATTATACAGGTGGCGGGGGCGAAGCGTGGTTTGGCTCTGAATATCTCCTCTGAACTCAGTATGAACGCAAGATTCCCCCCTTTTTTTCTTTTTTTTTTATGGGCATATTCGTTCTTCTGGACCAGTCTATGTAAATATAGATTCTTTCATCGGTCTTTAGGTGTTAATGAAAATCTCACTCGAGGGGTTTTAAAACCTTATCCTAGCGAAAGCGAGTAGGTTAAGGTTTTAAGACCACGAGAATGAGATTCTCAGTATCACCGATGTAAGAATCTATTTTTTTACTCCCGCCGTGAGATGGCCTTTTAGTCGCCTGCTCGGCGTTAAACCCAAATAACTAACTAACTATTTCTTACTCACCCAAGTTCTTCTTAGCATGAATCCGATGTGAGTTGGCTTTCGGCAAACGCCTAGTCACAACACAGCCGCCATTGTGTCTTGGCAAAACTCTGGACGTAACTTACTTTGTAATGTGACGTCAATAATTTGGATATCAGACAAATGTTCCTACATGATGATGTATTAGCGCAATTCATGACGCCAGAGTGCCAGTCGTCACTGTGAAATGAGGTCATTGCACCTGAGCTGAAAGTAGGTCAAGTTTCAATATCGGAAGTGCCCGTGCCATTTTTGTCGACCAGACCTACAAGACAATTGTGTGCACACTTGGCCGTTCACGCAGCAAAGCTGTATAACACACGTGTGATACAGCCTTGTATCACACGTGTGTGATACAGCTTTTCCGCTCAAAGGCAGCAAAGAAGAAGGTGTGTAAGAAAATACAGTCTGCTTTGCTTATATAACACCACTTTTTCTGATGTCTCCACAAGACTTCTTCTATACACATTACTCCGCTTACAGACTTGGAAGACAACAACGAGAACATTTGGGTTCCTGGCTGATTTATTATATCCGCAGTTTACTGTACTTGGGCCATATCTCTTTTCGGCCAAGTTGTCTTTTACATTGGCAGAGGTTTTGTTACAGGACCAGACAAGACCCGATATGAGCGAAACCCGGGCTGGCAATGATACAATCAGAATCAGTTTTACATTCTGCTTTGTAGATTGTGCACTTGCTAGGTAATTAGCGGGTTATCACTTACTTGTGTTACCCCGCTTCCCTCCCCCGTCCCAATCCCCCACAGAATAAGTAGTGTACCCAATGCGAAAAAGGCATCGGGCCGACTTCGGCCGCCGTTGGCCGGCGCACCGCCGTGCGCGGGCCAACGGCGGCCGATGTCGGCCCGATGGCCCTTTGCGCATTGGGTTACCTCTTTATCCAATTTGAGGGCGTAGGAAGAGATTCTGTCGCCGATCTGCGAATTGGACTGGAAGCGAACGGTGTAAGGCCCTGCCTGAACGGTTTCTCCTGCAGTACGCGGCCAGTACCAGCAGTAGGGCTGGAAAACAAAGGTCACCGAGGTCAAATTCAATGAGCAATGACCTCTTTGCGATCTTTCTCATTACCTATACTATGTTCAGTGTAAAACTAACCGACGTGACAACTGTTTAAAATATATTTTACGATACGTGTAACTTTGTTCAAAATTGTTCTAATTTTTTTTTTAATTAAATTATTCGACGCGGTGGTCCGAGATGTTGGCCTTTGAGGGAGACGGCATCGTCCTCATGAATAAAGAATTTGAAGATTAATTTCTGACTGATGGCTAGAGTTGGGTTTGCGTGCTAACCATTCAGCAGCTATCCATTCAGCCATACAGCCAGCCACCTAATTCTAGTAATTAGCTAAGCCACTCGTACATTTACACACACACACACACACACACACACACACACACACACACACACACGCACACATACACACGCACGCACGCACGCACGCACACACACACACGCGCACACACACACACACACACACACACACACACACACACACACACACACACACACACACACACACACCATCGACCCATGCATACGTCCATTTACTCACCTTTTCCCACCCATATCACCACCTGTCTTACCTGGACGTGTTCATCTTCGGCCCTGGCGGCCAGGGAGACAACCGTGTGTATTTGGTCTCCGTACACCATGCGCCAGAAGTCCACCAGTGTGTCAGGCAGCGGTAACTGGGTCACGATGCAGCCGCGCTCGTGCCAGAACGTCTGAAATGAATGAATGAAATAATTAATTAATTGATTAATGATTCAATCAACGAATGATTCAATAATTCAATCAATCCAAAGCGTGTGCACGTATGCCTGATCCAGACATAACTCGGCATGTATGCAAATATTAATTAAACAGCAATATAAACTAACAATATGTGAAGGGGGGAAAAGCTCAACAAAATAATAATAATAATAATAATAATAAAAATACATTGCACTCAATTTTAAACTTTCGTCATCTACGTCCGTGACTGCACTAAAATAACAAGATGGGTCCCAGCCCAAAGCTGTACCTATTTTAAAGCTTATCTTTCTGATCCATCTCTCTGTACCCTAACCCATCAAGCTCACTGACCTAAACACATTGGCACAAGCAAATACAGACGGACACACGACGCTTCGTGCCAGTTGTACGTTCTGTGGGCTGGTCCAGGGACAGCCATTCTGTAGAAGAATTGCAGCACGAGCAGCGAAATGACGGCAGCATGTGCTTTACGTCAATAGCACCGTTACATCTAGTCACACGATGTCGCAAAGGCAGTGACGAAACTAATTTTTTACGTCACGCATCCTAGTACTAAAATCTACTATGCGTCTTCTTCAGACTGTGTGAGAACTAGACTTCTTCTAAATGTATTTAACCTTGTCCACAGACTGACCGATTCAAAGGTAAAAAAAATGTCATTCGCGACAGTAAAATGTAAACAAAGAGACATACCGACATGTAGACAGCATTGATGTACGAATTACGGTTTGGTAAAGTCTCTGTAAGCCGGACAATGTGATCATCAGCTGAAAAAAAGTATTTGCCAACATTATCGCTTTAATGTCTGTAGCGCCTTTTGTCGCGATGAATCGCGCAGGAATTTATGGCGACATTAAACGCTACCAATAGCCAAAGGGTTACATGATCATAATGTTTTGTAATAGATGCATGAAGAAAATTATCGAAGTTGAATGAGTTTCCTGTTGACTTCTAATTAAAGTGAGTGTGTGATTGTTTAACCCTCTATCCATTATCGTGCTGCTCTGTCCATTTATACAGCTCTAGCATATGTGCATTGGTCTTTGATTTTGCACCTTACAGCACATACCGTAAGGTCTAAATCACATTTTTTTCAGTTTAGGCCCACGCATCATGAAGTTTAGTGACGTCAAATCGAAAGCTGCTCTTGGGAGATTCCTCAAAGCACTAAACATGAATCACATCAGTATCTCCGCTCGTACGCGCTCTCTGGGCTGACGTCGGTCACAGCTGGCCCGAGCACGGTTGCGCCCGGTTATTCTGTGGCTGACATCGGTCCGATGACCTTTAGTGACTGCCTTGGGACTAACTGTACTCACGAGGCAAGACATCAGGATCTCTGTTCTTGGCTATGTTGTCTGCATCTTCAGCCAAATCCTGGGTCAGCTTTTGTGCAGATGATCGCATTTGCATCAGTGTCTGCAGGGAAAACAAGTGAAAATTAGAACTGCCTGGATTTTATTGGACATGCATTAAGTTTCGATAAGAATTCATCCTCAAAATATAACCATATTACAACATTAAAGAAAAAACAAAACAGTTACAACAATAAGGCCTACATTTCAGTGTGTAAACGTAAAGAAAAATAATTAAATTAAAGATATAAAAATAAATACATAAATATTTTAAAACAATAATAAAATGCTGTCTCGGAGAGTTTGAAGTTTTGAGAGAAACCACTGCAACTTGTGCATGTACTTGTGTGACAAAGAGAGAATGAGTGTTTGAATGATTTAAACTTTTCAATAATTAGAAAAATCCAGGCGACTTTTCGGGGAGGCGACAGTGATTTCGCCTCCCCAGTTTCTGTATTGATGTACCTTTCATTGTCATTTGTGTGTCCGTTTGACATTGTGGCTGTTCACATAATAACTTAAAGGGTCAGAACCTACATAATTATATTTTCAAATTCATCACACTGGACGTGCACGGTGTCGGATTCCACTAAACAAGAAAAAGGAAATTCAACAGGCAACAGTGTACACGAACTTGGAACTCCTTGTCGATGCGATGATGCGAGCTGTAGACGCCGATAGGTTTGGAAAAACACGCGGCAAACTCTCGAACAGTCTTGAAGAAAGTGTCTCGCGCTGTGTAGGCTTCCAACAAAACCTTGTGTAGAAACACGAACTGCTCCTGCAAACATCACAGCAATGCCGCTCCGTGATTTGGGATCTTGCGTAAGACAATGATTCGCATACCAGAATGTGTTAAATAATGCAAGATAAAGTCAGGGGAAAGCTGTTTCAATAAAGCACACAATCTAAGCGAAAAAGATGACAGCAAAGAAGACAACATCCCGGCGAAGTAAGAAACACGCTTAGAAAAGTCCCCAATGCGCAAAAGATCATCGGGCCGACGTCACATTCGTGCGCGGGCCAACGGCGGCTGATGTCGGACCGCTGGCCTTTGCGCACTTGGACAATTACGACACGATTGAGTTGTAGCTGTTTTTTCTAAGCGTGTTTCTTTCCTCGTTGGGATGTTCTGTTTATTAAAGCAGACAAAGAAAATAAAATCCCCTTACTTTATGTGTACATAAATGAGATCTAGATCGAGAAAACTATTTCAAGTTCTCATTATGTGAACTAATGAACATGTGTGAATACGACTGTGCACAGGCACAGACCAGTTGGAGCCCTCCCCACCCCCCACCCCTCCCCACCCCACCCCCCAACTGCGTGAACTCTTGGGTAATGGCAGCCGTGTCCCTACTTCCATACCGGCAAATGTTAGCAGTCAACGCCAGGCCTGGAGCTGAACGCTTTTAAATAATACTTACAGGCGCTTGAACCATCCAGCATCGTTCTTCGCGCATGCGCTTGACGAGTTCTGGAACATCGACCCTGGCCTCTGAGACAGCCATTTGAAAGCCTATGTCAAGGCCGATGAACGTACCCGTCCTTCCAACTCCAGCACTGATGGCGCAACAAAAGAGAAAACGTCAAACTGTTTAGCTCTATGTCTCTTCCTGTTGTTTTCAGCAACGGTCTCTACTATAAACCACTGGTCTGCCCAGAAACAGTCAACACGAGCCAACTGCAAGCGGCATCTCAATGCGCACAAGGTCATCGGGACGACGTCGGCCGCCGTTGGCCCGATGACCTTGTGCGCATTGGGATAGATCCTCATGAGCGCCCACGGCTGTCGGGGCTCATGAGGATCTATAATTCTCGCCGAGACCAATTTGTATCCATGTTCCTTGGACGGCTGTGGCTTTCGGTCGCTGTGTGAACAACGAATTCAGATTCCAAATATACGATCAGTGGCAGGTAAGGGGTTAACTGTGTGCTGGTCCGTGATTTTGCACCTTTAGGCTTTAGACAGCAAGGTCTAAAGTAAACATTCTGCACACAAATATAACCACCAACATAGCATATTTCTGCCACGTCATCAAAACGTTTGCAAGCTGTGCGATATCTTCAACTTCCTGTGTTAGTAAGTACTTTGTACCTAATTGTCGGCCTCACGGCTGTAGGTTTCAAAGTCTGAAGTCACATGCCAACAGACACAATTCTTACTCTATACATTTGGCATCTATATTCGTATAAACTGATAGGCATTTGATGGAGAAAATAAAAAACGTAATAAAGAAATACCTGCAATGAACCAAAAGTGGTACTCTTGGCGTGATGAGTGCAGTGCGTGCCATCACGAAGCGCCAGAACACGATGAGAGACGTAGCGGTAGGAACGTCATGGTCCGGCCAAGACACGTAGTGATACTGAACCACCTTCCGATCCCTGCGAGACTAATAATCACAACACAGTAGCGGAAGTGTTAGAAATGAAATTGAAATTTGACGCATTCTCCAGCTCCTATTATTGCTTACATTATTGGCCCGTTGAGTGCCAGCTGACGCAGGTTGTGTTTCTGCATTCTTTGTTAATTCAACACCAGAATGTCCTAGCTGTCCCAGGAACTTGGATTCAAAGTGGTGTCAGCAAGAGGAATAGATCAGCTTAACGCCCCGCAGTTCGCATGAGGATCTATACCTCTTGCGGATGGGTGGTTTTGAGATTTACATCCCAATGAGCAAAACAAAAATCATCGGGCCGACATCACCCGCCGTTGGCCCGCGCACAGCTGTGCGCGGGTCAACGGCGGGTGACGTCGGCCCGATGGCCTTTAGCGCATTGAGCTCGCACTTAACGGCTTACACGTATTCTCAGCATAGTGGATAGCTTTTGTTCGTCACCGAATATCTGAAGTAGCTGTATAGTTTTCATGAAATCATTTGTGTTGTACTTGTCCTTCGAAAGTGTTTCTTTTTTAGTTAAAAATTTCGTACCAGAAAATGTTTGCTGGTCTGTGATTTTGAGCCGCAAAGTCCAACATCACCGACTAACACACAAACAGAAAGCTGATCAACACTGGACAACTTGAATTCGATGGAGAAAAAAAAAACATTCAGCATGAGACGGCCTTAACTGCTTGCAGAGCGTTAATTCAAACAACAGGTCGATTGGAGGAAGAAATGAGATGTTCGCTGCTTTTACTTTTAGCCGTAAGGTATGAAACTACAGACCAACACAAACGATGGTGAACTTACAGCAGACGACTTGAGTCTGAATTTCCTGATGATGTAGTTGGCTCTGGTCTGCACGTCCAGTCCTGTCACCTTGATCACGCCGTGTGTCTGGGATTCCTTCCTGCCCGGCCAGTACTCGTGGCACTTGGTCTGCAAATAGTCACGGGAATCTTTGTTAAAAAGAATAAACAAGCCAAGAAATAAAAAAAACACGGTAAGCTGCATTTTTACTTGGGACGTTTGAGCTGACTCTTGAGAGGATATGGCGTGGAACATGCTCGTTATTATCCTCGTCTTCATTAGTAGTAGTAGTAGTAGTAGTAGTAGTATCAGTAATAGTATTAGTATTGTTATCAACAACATGATTAACCCATTCAGCCCTGACGCACTAAAGCAGGAGATGGGTCGACCATGATAATTCAAGGGTAGTGCCAGATTAGCTTGGCGCCTGTCGGCGCCAAGCTAATCTGGCACTGCCCTTGAATTATCAGGATCGATCCATCTCCTGCAACTAGTGCATAGTCATTAGATGACGCCTCAAAAATTTGGGAAATACGGCCGTCGGGCTGAATGAGTTGATGCTGTTGCTGGTGTTGCTATTTTGTTGTTTTTCCTCTTTTACTTCTTCTTCTTCTTAATTATTATTAATATGATCATCATTACAGCATGTGTTTTAGTAGCAGTAGTAGTACATATAATCCGCTTGAACAGTCGCTCATCCAGTCCAGACGTCGACTGTCTCGAGATCATGCACGTTAGAGGGGCTCAGGAGAAACCAGGCCTCTTGCTAGCCCAGATCGACTTCAACGGCGTACTCCGATCGAGGTACACCATCAAGGTTAATTCTGCGACTGTTGACATTGTCAGCAAGCATTCATTATAAATCCGAACTCGCAAAAAGGCAAGCGAGAGGCACAGGTGCTCATGTTGCATGGCAAATGCGGTGGTCCATGAGGAACTATACCTCTTGTACCTCAACAGTGAAGGTTTTGACCCTCTTGTGTGCAATCAACGGTATTGTTTATGGTGCCGGTAACTGTATGCGTGCACAAAGAGGTCAAGGTCATTGCTTTAGGCACAACTCCACTGTCTCACCTTGCCCCTTTCTATCACGTTGGTCAGCATGACGATGTGAGTTATCTTTTCCTGCCACACCATCCGCCAGAAGTCCACCACAGTGTTCTCACGGGGACCTGCGCAATGAATTCCCAGTGGACATCCATGTATACATTGCTTGGATTTAATATAAATTGTTTGGATTTAACACCGAGGAAGCAGCAAAGAAAATACCACAGCAGCAGATGTTGCACTTGCACACACACAATACACACACACACACACAACACACACACACACACACACAAAAACATGCAAAGTTCCAATGCAATCCTACTTTTGCCCCAGCTACATTTATTCACTGCACCGCCCTGAGATGGCCTTAGTTGCCTGCTCGGCAATAAACCCAAATAACTAACTCATTCACTGCAAGAAGCCATGAATTTCAACTGAATACCAGAAATGTACCGTTCACTAAGAAACTCAACTTTCATAAGCCCACCGAACTTCACCTCAACAGTGAATGTATGTCTCTTTCTCGTTAGTGAAGGGGTTAATAACAAAACCGGGTTGACGCCTCTGTATCTGACCCATTTTTAGTATAAGTTATCAAAGTATAGGCCTACATATTGTATCTACTTACCCTGGGCTGCTATGTAAGCTTTAGTGGAATTGTGTCCCTGAAACACAGAATTGAAAATAAACAAAGAAATAGTGAACGCACGATCGGTATACACGCGTCATCGTTATTATTAACTTACTAGATGATGATGGCAATTATGATTAGGATGATTAGTACAGGGCATTAGTCTATTACATTCTATGATATTAATAACCAGATGACTAGTAATACACTTACGCTGATATAACTGGCGTTGATGAAGTCGCTTGCTCCAGCCTTAGTGTATCCGTCCGTCAGTTCAACGCGGTTGCTGTCATCTGAGAAGAAATCAGCACACAGCCATTAGCTTAGCACAAACCCAATGCGCAAAAGACCATCGGGCCGACGTCGGGGGCCGTACGGCGGCAGACGTCGGCCCGATGGCCTTTTGCGCAATTGGAACATGATTTCATATAAAGATGTAAATTGAGTCCTTGCAAAAAATAAATTAACAACACATATACCCTAATGTACAACACTGCGAGTAACAGAAGTCATTTGTTGCATTTGTTTTCTTTTCTTGCATTTCTTTCCCACTCTCACGGCATTTTCAGGAAGTGAAAACAAAATGGTGTGCTACCTAGCGACGTTTATTGTACCCCCAGTGACCATGACCTAATAACAAGCCTAAAATAATACATAACATAATCAGTCTTGTCTTTTCCCTCGTTTTCCAACCCAAATTTCTTTAAAATGCTACAACAGGTTTCCGTTTTGGGGTGTTTGTCCCCCTCCCCGTTTAATATATTGGGTAGTTTTGATACACACACACCCACCCCCCTTTTTCGTTGATCTTTTGTGTCAGGTTGAAGGTCCCCCCCCCACCCCCATCGAGGAGTAGAATGTCAATGGCCCCATACATGGTCGGACAGAAGCAAATCGGTTTTTCTTGTAGTTGATATCGAGGTTCGCAACATCTCGGGATCCATCACGCCCTGTTGGTAAATCCTGAGAGAATAAAGTAATAAATGTGTGTTAGTCTGTGATTTTGGATCTTGAGGCCTGGAGCCGTAAGGCTCCAGTTCTCAAGGTCCAAAAAACACAGACCAGCACAAACATTGGTTCGACTTATGCTGATTATTACAATTGGTGGGGTTTTTTCGATTTATTTTCAAATCATTTTCCTGTTCATTATCATTCAATCTTCTCATTATATAGTGGTCAACTGCTTCAGGAAATGAGCGTGTAAAACTATTTTATTGCAAAAAGATTTCCCTTAAAATATTTAAATTATTTGGAGAAACGTTCCCATACTAACCCTTCTCTTTCACTGTCAGTTGGATAATACAAACTAAAAGGTTGACATCTCCCATACAATTATATGCTATAATAATAATAATAATAATAATAATAATTACATAAGCGTTTACATAGTTTTGTAAATAGGCTGAAAGCGCCGCGAACTGAACCCAACACGCACGTTCACATGAAACACACGCGTTTACTCTGAAGAAAATCAGAGTGCAAGTGTAACACTGGACATTCACGTGCTGCAAAGGTCAGTTGTGAACGCTTGTATTTGAAATCTGTAAAGTGGCTTGAAAGGAGAAATAACCGGAGTACCCGAAGGTAACCTGGTATCGAACCTCTCACCTTTAACATTGGTGTAAGTCGCTTTACCCTTGTGTCAAAGTGCCTAAAAACAATACCCGAAAATGTTGTAGATAATATAGATTCTTACATTGGTGTTTAGGTGATATTGAGAGTCTCACTCAAGTGGTTTTAAAACCTTAGCCTACGAGCGAAAGCGAGTAGGTTAAGGTTTTAAGACCACGAGAACGAGATTCTCAGTATCACCTAAACACCGATGTAAGAATCTATTTCTTACTCATGACTGGCATAAATCAGATGTGAGTTGGTTTTCGGCACACGTATAACCACAACACAACCGCCATTGTGTCTTTGGCAAATAACATTTCGTCATTTACTTTGTAATGTGAAGTGGATATTTGGAATGTCAGACAAATGTTCCACCATGTTAACGTTATAGCGCAATACATGACGCCAGATTGCCAGTCGTCACTATGAAATGGCGTCATTGCGCGTGAGCTGAAAGTAGGCCAAGTTTCAATATCGTTTCAATACCTTTTTGGTGCTCTGAATTTCTGCAAAACAATACTGTGCACACACGTTCGTTCACGCAATAGGGCTGTATCACACAAGTGTGATACAGCCACGTGTGTGATACATCTTTTCCGCTAAAAGGCAGCACAGAAGGAGGTGCGAAAGAAAAAAGTTTGCTATCTAATCATTGCTGAGTGTTGTAGCAAAATGTTTATGTACAAACGCTTAGTGCAAAACAAACCTTGAACTCGTCTCGCAGTTCTCCCGATACTAGCCGTTCCACAAGGTAATTCTGTACGCTGTCCAGTTCCGGCTCGGAGGCTTTGAAACTGGCGTACACGTCGTCTTCGTTCTGGTAAATGTGGAAACCGTCCTCTGTTTCCGTGTCGAATGTGGCCACGCTGAGTCGGTCTTCCACGTCTGCTGTGTTCTGTCTATGTTGTTTTCTTGCCGTAAGTCTTGGAGTTGGCTGCGACTGCGCACTTGATATTAACGCTGTTTCCGCTGCTGACGACTGTTTCTGAACGGTGGCTAACATGGGAAGAGATCAGAGCAGATCAGATAAGACGTTATTGTCCGAAAGGCAGTTTGTACTCTTGGCAAAAAAAAAAAAAAAAAAAAAAAAATATATATATATATATATATATATATATATATATATATATATATATATATATATATATATATATATATATATATATATATATATATATATATATATCAGGTATTACTAATAAACCATTTCCGGAAATTATAAGTAGGGAAAATGACAGTGTTTCGACCTAAAACAGTGGGTTAAAATAACTCGACAGCATCGAGTTTTTAATCCACTATTTTCGCCGAAACACGTGTAATTATGACCAACGTTTGATTTTGAAAAAAACATCTATTCAAAATAAATCAAAGAAACATTCTGACATGTCTGTTGACTCCGTTCCTCTTGGCTTGACTTCGCGAACGAAGATTTTATAGGAGTTGCCCACGACGTCTGCAGGCTTGTTCGTGGCTGCGGAGGCCAATCCGAGACAGGCAGGTTCGACCGCAGTGGCTGCAGGGGAAGGTATGGCCAGGGTTCTGAGCTGCGGCATCTCTGTTTTTTCTCCTGAGCCGCTTGTCCTTAAGGCTAGCTCTGTGAGAGTCCTCAAAGGAGACAGCTGCCTTGTAAATGGTGGAGCGCCAGGTGTCACGGTCCGCAGCAAGCGAAGACCACTGGTGGTGGTCGATTTGGCAGGCACTAAGTGACTTCTTGAGACAGTCTTTGTATCTCTTCTTTGGTGCCCCTCTGTCACGGTGTCCAGTAGCAAGCTCGCCGAACAGGGTGATCTTTGGTAGGCGATGATCCTCCATCCTGGAGACATGCCCCGCCCAGCGGAGCTGTGTCCGCAGCAGCAAAGCCTCGATGCTCACAGTTTCAGCCTGTTCAAGGACCTCGACGTTGGTGACATAGTCACTCCAGTGAATGCCCAGGATGGTACGCAGGCAGCGCTGGTGGAAGCGTTCGAGGAGTCGTAGTTGGCTGCGGTAGAGGGCCCAGGACTCGGAACCATACAGCAGGGTGGTGAGGACCACAGCTCTGTACACGCTGATCTTGGTGCCTGTTTTCAGCTGTTGATTGTGCCACACCCGCTTGAAAAGTCGCCCGAAAGCGCTGTTCGCTTTTGCCAGCCTGCTGTCAAGCTCCTTGTCCAGCTTGGCGTCCGACGTGATAATGCAGCCAAGGTAAGTAAACTGGTGCACTGACTTTAGTTCAGACTCGCCAATGGTGATGTGAGGAGGGCGATACACTGTCTTGGGTGCCGGCTGATGGAGGACCTCTGTCTTTTTCAGACTGACCTCGAGTCCAAAGAGCTGGGCAGCATCTGCGAAGCAAGACGTGATGCGCTGCAGGGCTCTCTCTGTGTGTGCAACGAGGGCAGCATCATCAGCAAAAAGCAGCTCACGAATCAGTTGGTCTAGGGTTTTCGTGTGGGCCTGCAGTCGTCTGAGGTTGAACAGGCTGCCATCGAGACGATACCTGATGTACACTGCATCGTCATCATCGAGGTCCACTGTGGCCTGCTTCAACATCATGCTAAAAAAGATGGTGAAGAGGGTCGGTGCCAGCACGCAGCCCTGCTTTACGCCGTTGAGAATAGGGAATGGTTCTGAGAGGTCATTGTTGAGTCTGACCTGGCCTTGCTGGTCCTCGTGTAGCTGGACAATCATGTTGAGGAACTTTGGGGGACAGCCAAGTCGCTCCAGGATCTGCCACATGCCTTGCCTGCTCACAGTGTCGAACGCTTTTGTTAGGTCGACAAATGTTACGTACAGCCCTTTGTTCTGCTCGCGGCACTTCTCCTGTAGCTGTCTCAGCACAAAGACCATATCGGTGGTGCTCCTGTTTGCTCTGAAGCCACACTGGCCCTCTGGGGTTCCACTACCCTGCAAAACTGCAAGGGATTACATCCTGACCTGAGGCTGATTTTGTAAAATTTGCTTATTGTCCTATGAAGGCTGCATGACAGATTTGGAGATAGATCAACTGTTTTAGTTAAAGGGTGTGCCAAAAATAGCTTGGCGGGTAAGGCGTCAAGCTGTTTTGGCACCACCCTTGAACTATCAGTCCAAATTTATTTCAAGCAATTTAAACCATATCAGGGTGAAAAGGGTTAAAATGCAGGTCCTTTGCTGGCGGTAATTGGCTCCATAAGTGTCATCAGCCTGACCTCTTCACTGGCGAGAAAAACTGACCACCACCCAACTGCAGCAGGTATAGGGCTTCGAGAACCCCAGCAGCGACAGAGGCTCATGAGGATCTATGCCTCTTGTTGAATCCACATTTTGTTCAGGTTTGTTTGACGGCTGGGGATCTGTGATATTGGATATACATGGATTTCATCAACAAACACTGCATCCACTGGCAGTGAAGAAGATAAAGATTCCTTCTCTAGTGCGGGCGTGAAGTGCAAAATAGCGCCAATACAGTAAAGAAGTTAAAGATTCCTTCTCTAGGGCGGGCGTGGAGTGCAAAAGAGCGCTAATAAAATGGGCTTTCACTATTTGTCTTGTCTTTTCTAACACTTTCCTAACCATATTTTCACAAGCCAAGTGAGCAGGTACAGACCAAAAAAATGTGTTTTTACTGACCTCATGTTTAACGGCGACTGCGGGGGCTCATGAAGATTTACGTCTCTTGCAGATGGGTAAAGTTTGCCTTACCCCGGTAGCTACAGGGTTAATGTCTACGGCATTACCTGCATGTCCAGCGACAGGTTGATATTCTCCATGGTCCGTGTTTCCTGACGAAGATACCCTCGGAGTCGATGAATCTTCATCTGTAGATGCACCAGCCTTTGCAGAGGGCGATGGCAGCTGACCTTGGTTCATGTAGATGTGTGAGTCGTTGCCATTCCCCTTCTTTTGAATGTTGACGAAGGTGGGCTTCACAGCTACCTGCGGTTTTGTTTCTGACAAGAAAATATCTGTTTTGCTTCAGCGGATAAACACACACACATACACACACATACACGCACACAAACACACACATACAAATCTGAAAAACTGCCAGTCAGGCACGCGCTTAAATGGTTTCGGTATTATACATTTCTAATGGTTCAGAGTAAAATAAACGCAGTTAATAGCTTACAGTTGACAACAATCTGAAAACTGCAGCTAACATGGTCTATGTAAAACAAATTACTCCCCCTTAGTTTGGCACAGCAAGCGACACAAGTCCCTAACAGCCATGGTACATAAAACACCACCCAATTGCAAGTGGCAGATTTTCTTGAGTCCCCGCAGTCGCGGGAGCTCAAGAGATTCTGTGTCGGTTGCGAATTTATAGCTATGTTACTCTGAAAGCCTGGTGAGTAGCAGGAGAGAGGAGAGGTAAATTTACGATGGATTCACGGAGAAGCACTGTCACTAGAAGAAAGTTTATAGTAGAAAGTAAACCTGCGATGGCTTGAGAGGCAATTACTGACCACAAACAGTCCACGGTTCAGAGCATTACCTGTCTTCCGAGCACTGGTGGGTGGGGTTGCCGCCTGAATTGATGCAAAATACAATGGACTGTCGTTTAGTTCAGTTTCCTGTTCAGCAACAGTTGTGACATCTGTACACATGTCTTCGGTGTTCAACGTTTTGTTTGACCTGGATGATCGGCGTCGGCGTCTGGAGACACACGCACACACAGACACACACACACACACACACACACACACACACACACACACACACACACACACACACACACACAACACACACACACACACACACACACACACACATATGGATGAGAATATTTGCGCAGATTTCTTACAATGTCCTACAAGGGGTTTGGGGAGATTCTTTTTTCTTCATAATAATAATAATACCGGTTTCATATGTGCGCAAAATCGTTATGACCACATTGCTAGACGGCAATAACAAAGACGTACTACTACGTGTACATGTAGCTGTTTATAGAAATGTTCTCTCCATTTATAAATGCGCAAGAGTGTGTTCTGAAACAAACATGTCAGTTTGTTGTTGCTGTTGTGTTGTGGTTGTTGCTCTTCTTGTTCCTATTATTATTCTTCCTGCTGCCGCTGTTGCTTTGTTTCGTTGTTTTTCAACGCAAAATGCAATTGCGTAATCTTTGTGACCAAACATGCATGTGCATACCTGACTATGAGGACGATGATGAAGACCACAATAAGCACCAGCACAAAGCCACCAGCCGCAGGACCAATGATGTAGGGCAGCTTGTCTTCTTCCTGCTTGTTGCCTGAGGCAGACGCTGAAGCTGAAACTGAGACACGTGTAACCCCTTGACTGCCAGTTGACGCAGACCGTGTTTCTAAACTCTTTGTTAACTCATTCTGCCCCAACACCGAAGTCCTTAAATTTTGCCGTTGTCCTCTGAAGACTGCATTGCAGTGCAGGACACAGATCGACCATGATAGTTCAAGGGTGATGCCAGAATAGCTTGGCGCCTACGGGCGCCAAGCTATTCTGGCATCACCTTGAACTTTCATGGTCGATCCTTATCTTCCTGTGGAGTGTCTGGGGTAGAATGAGTTAATACACTCTAAGAGCCCCAGCCGTACAAGAAACACGGATACAAAGTAGTTTCAACAAGAGGCTTAGATCCTCATAAGGCCCCACGAATGCAGGGGCTGATGATGACCTCGGTCTCTTGCAGTTGGATCGTGTTCACTACCTACTAGCGAAAGGGTTACGAACTGTCAAGAAACAATGTCCCTGACCACAGGTGCGAAGATGATTGTACGACTCCAAGCGTTAATACATCCCAATATACCGTCGGAGCCGTTCTTCGGGGACAAAACTTGTACAGGCATCTTCACACCTGTGGTCTGATACGAGTCAGGCCGTGACACTCATCCAAGGCTTCTCTCATCTATAATAATAAACAAAATAATTACGCAATCCAGACCAAAAAGGTGACTGCCAAGCGTGTGAAATGCAAAGAAGTACCCAACGGAGAAAGAAACACGCTTAGAAAAAACGGTACAACACAATTTATTAATATTTCGGGTAAATACCCTTTGTCAAAATAGACAAACAAACAGAGACATTAGCCGCTACTTATCTTCAGATGCAGAAGGAATGTGGCCACATCTGCATCTGAAGATAAGTAGCGGCTAATGTCTCTGTTTGTTTGTCTATTTTGACAAAGGGTATTTACCCGAAATATTAATAAATTGTGTTGTACCGTTTTTTCTAAGCGTGTTTCTTTCTCCGTTGGGTACTTCTTTAAAATAATTACGGTATTTAAAATGCGCTTATCTTATAATAATTATAACTCTAAGCGCGTACTCACAACTCCCGCACGCAATCGCACGCTTTAGACAACGACTCACGAACCACAAATAGTGAAATACATTACAACAGTCTGCTTAGGGTGGGGAATGTGGTGGTATAGTGCTAGAACTGTTGAAAGAGTTGAGTTTTGAGGGCGGACTGGAAGGAGGAGAGAGAGTGTTTCTGACGGAAAGAGAGTGGGAGAGTGCTCGATGATGGATCGTATACTTAGAAGAAGCGGGGGCCGAAAGTGCTGAGTTTGGTGCGGAGGATGTGGAGGCAGAGAGGGTCGGAGGCGGAGCGTAGGGAGCGGAGAGGAGTGTAGGGGTGAAGTAAGTTTGAGAGATAGGCGGGAGCGCAGTTGTTCAGGGATTTGTAGCAGAGAGACAGAATCTTGTATTGGATGCGATAGGGGATGGGAAGCCAGTGAAAGAGTTTCAGCAAGGGAGTGATGTGGTCGGATTTTTTCTTTCTGAGGACGAGGCGGGCAGCATTGTTCTGGACGCGCTGGAGAGTGAAAGTGGTGGAGTGAGGGAGGCCGGAAAGGAGAGAGTTGCAGTAGTCGATGCCAGATAGGATGAGAGAGACAGCAAGTTTGGTGGCAGCTTCGGTAGTGAGGTATATTCTGATCTGACCGATGCGGCGGAGGTGGAAGTAGCATACCTGGGCCGTGGCGGAAACAAAGCTGGTCATGGAAAGAGAGGAATCGAGGATAACGCCGAGGTTTTTGGCCGAGTCAGAGAGGGAGATAGAGGTGCTGTCGAGTTGAAGGTGGAGGGAGGGAGGGACCTGGGAAAGTTTCTGGCAAGTGCCTACCAGCATGGCTTCCGTTTTGTCGTCGTTCAGTTTAAGCTTGTTTGCGGTCATCCAGTTTTTCACGAATTCGTAGCAGTCAGCCGTGCGAGTCAGTAGTGACTGAGTGTTGTTGAGTTTGTCTTTGTCTAGTAGTTGTGAGTCGTCAGCGTACAGGTGGTAGTGTATGTGGTGAGACTGGATGATGTTGGACAGGGGAGACGTGTAGAGTGTGAAAAGGACCGGGCCCCAGGACGGACCCTTGTGGAACTCCGCAGGAGAGCGTGACTGGGTTGGAGGAGATGCCGTCGATGGTGACGGACTGTTGTCTGTCGGAGAGGTAGGAGAGAAAACAGGAGTGAGTAGAGTCAGTGATGCCAAAGGAATGGTGAAGGCGGTGGAGGAGGATAGAGTAGTCTATAGTGTCGAAGGCGGCAGAGAGGTCGAGTAGCGTGAGAAGGGAGATGTTGCCCGAGTCGGTGGAGAGAAGCAGGTCGTCTAAGATATGTAGAAGGGCTGTTTCAGTGCTGTGATGTTTGCGATAGGCAGACTGGAAGGGACTGAGGAGGTTGTTGTCGGCGAGGTGGCGGTTGAGCTGGTTGAGAACGACCTTCTCAAGAAGCTTGGACAGGAAAGATAGATTGGAGACTGGTCGATAATTTTTTAGATCGTTTGGGTCGAGGTTGTGTTTTTTTAGGAGAGGACGGACGATGGCGGACTTGAAGATATCAGGGACTGAGCCGTTCTCTAGAGATGTCGGTTGGGTATGGAGCAGGTGGTGATAGGTGCATGGGTGTCTAGAAGTTTTCAAAGGGAGGAATCGAAATGGGATGCAAGATCAGGAGAGGAGGCGGGGTGCAGGAAAAGATCGACAGCTTCGTCGAAGAAGGTCTCTCGGTTGACAGAGTTTAGTTTGCGATGAGAGACAAGGACCTTGGGTTTTTTCGGGGGAGGTAGGTTGAGGGAGACGAGAATAGCGAGGTGGTCAGAGGGAAGCACAGAGGAGGTGTCAGAGTCGAGAAAGAGTTGGTCGGAGGTGCGGGTGATGATCCAGTCAAGGGTGTGGCCGAGTTGGTGGGTTGGTTTGGTGATGTGTTGTGTAAGATTGTGGTTTGAAAGTGACGTGCACAGGCGTTTTGTGTCAGGGTGGTCGGGTTTGTCGAAGTGGAAGTTAAAGTCGCCAAGAAGGGTGTGTTTTCCGGGCCGTGTGCTGTAGTGGTCGAGGAGGAGGTCGAACTCGGTGAGGAACATGGAGTTTGTGAGTTTGTTTTGAGAGCTTGGAGGGATGCGATAGATACATGAGAAGATGAGGGACTGGCCAGGGAGTGTTGCTACGGCCTCGACAGATTCAAAGGAGGGATGAGACAGTCCCTGTAGATGATGGCAATGACATCCCCTGTGGAAGCGCGCGGGAAGGAGGCCAGGCGGCAGCCACTCGGAGTGACGCTGGCGATGATGGGTTCATCGCCAGCTGAGCGGAGCCACGTTTATCTGATCACGACATCTAGGTCATTGTCTAGAATGAAATCTGAAATCACGTCGGCTTTTCCATCTTTGCAGACAGACTGTGCATTGAACAGACACAGTTTTAGGTTAGGAGAGACAGAAGAGGAAGAGGAAGAAGAAACGGACGAAAAAGAGGACAAAAGAGAAGGAGGGTGGGAAGGGGGAAAAGAGAAAAGAGGGGGGAAAGATGAAGGAGTGGGTGAGGGGAGTGGGGAGGAGGAAAAGACGGGAAAGGAGAACCGGGCAAGAAAGAGGATGCGAGAGGAGTGTGAGGGGGGGGGGGAGGAAGGGGGAGAAAGGGGGAGGAGGGGACGAGGAGGAAAAAGCAGGTGGAGGAGGAAGTGGTGAGGGGAGGGAGGGGGAGGAGGGTGGGGGAGGAGGCGGGCAAAGAGAGCAGGGAGCGGTAGGTGAGGAAGACAGGAGAAGAAATGGGAGAAGAAGGAAGGGATGGGGAGAAGACGGGGAGGCGGGGGGAGGCGGAAGGGGTGGAAGGACATAAGAAAAGGGGAAGAAGTGTGTGGTTGTGGGTGTGGTGGTGAGTCGTGCCTTCTGCTAATTCCACCCCTGCGGCCTCTCTTTCGCGACCGGATGCCACGTAAGGCATTTGCAACACTGTCAGCGACACCGGCCGCGCAGTAGGTGACGTGGCGACGTAGAGATAGCAGTTGTTGGCGTGTGTATTTGATGAGCATGATTGTTTGTGAGGACAGAAAGAAAAAGACGGGACGAGGGTGCAGTAGGGTGTGTGTGAGTGTGTGTGTGTGTGTGTGTGTGTGTGTGTGTGTGTGTGTGTGTGTGTGTGTGTGTGTGTGTGTGCGCGTGTGTGATGGTGTATGTGTCGGTGTGTGTGTGAGCGGTGTGGTAGGGGAGCGACCTGATAATATGCAAGGGAGAAAAAGTACAGTACAGTAGGTGTGTGTGTGTGTGTGTTTGTCTGTGTGTGCGTGCGTGCGTGCGTGTGTGTGTGTGTGTGTGTGTGTGTGTGTGTGTGTGTGTGTCTGTCCGTGTGTGTGCGTGTGTGAGTGTGGTAGGGGAGCGACGCTGATAATACGCAAAAACCAACACTGAAAGGGCAGAAGGAATACAGGAGAAGAAAATTACAAGCGGACAAACACGGTCGGTCAGCGCCCTCCTCACAAGTGGGGAGGGCGAGATGTCGACGGGAAATAACAAATTTAGGGCAGCACACGTAAAACTTATCGGACGGTAGGAACACGAACAACAACCAGCAACAGATGCGTGTAGCGAACAGACACACACAGTGAACACTTTGCACACTAGCACATAGCACGTAAAAACAGGGCAGCAGGATAGGCCCGCAACCGGTCACGCTGCGGGGGATGCAAAATGGCGACATGAAACAAAGTTCAAACGATAGACACTATTCAATACGATACCAAATCAGCAGCAAGCAGATCCGACAAAAACAAGCATACAATCCTCATCGGCACACTCTAATGCGATACTCAGCAGACTTTCATCTCCAACACACACACAGGAGTGGGTCTGCCCAGAAGAAGTTCACGTGACCATTGACACATTAACTCAATGACTGAACAAAAAGTTCAAGTTTTCCCTGCACTTAAAAAAATGTTATCAAAATGCACCATCTTATTGCTGGAACAAAAATCTAAAAATATATATTACTGAAACAAACTAACTCCACAATAAATATATTGAATCTAATTACTTTATTCACAAGTTATATTTGAAACAAAGTACACTTTTTCTGAACTTCTACAAACTTTCTAGGTTTTGACGCTTAGGCCAATTTCCTATGACCACATTTCATCATTTCTGGACCTAATTAGCCTGGGATCGTCTGACCAGGGAGTGGGCTATGGCAGGGGCTTTTTTAGAATGACAACTGTACAAAAATGCTTTTTCTCAAAATCTGCATGTTATATTCCGTTAAGATTAATGTTCAGAATGAATGCATTGTTGTCTAGTTTTGTGAAAATGAAGGTAATTGTATGTAGTATTTTAGCTTGCTGTGCGAAATTCATTGTATTTCTCGTTCATATTTTGTGCAGCTTGATTTTTACATTAAGATTAAACGGGCACTCCTGACCTTTTTTAATGCTTCAGTTCGCCAAAAACTTTTACTGAGATTCAGTATACACACCCACTTAGACAGTGACCAACCTATTGTCCCACCAAATGCTTTCTTTCGTCCGTTCAAAAGCAAAAAGAGGCCCACCGGAATCTTGTGACTGAACGCCATGAAAAGATTGTTTCTGATAGTCGATGGTAGCTGACGTCATAACTATTCTATACGACCTTAGGTCGTCGGCATAATTATAACCAATCAGACAAGATGGCGGATAAACCAGTGACTGAAGAAAAGTATCATCGACTCTCGCCGACAATGGCAGACTCGGAATAAAAGAGAAGAAAGAAGAAGAGAGAAAAGATACCTCTAAGTAGAACTGACATCGGATAAGGGAATATCAGTGGACATGTGGCAACGCGTAAAGCCAGAGCTTGGCCGTTGACCGCCCACCTAGAATTTGTCCCTTTTCTGTTGAATCAGTGAGTAATATACAGTCTTTGTCGATCTTCCTATAGTTCCACGAGCGCTAGTTATTTTCAGAATTCATGATTAGTAGAATTTATCTCTTACTGATTTCGCAAGATTTTAAAATATTTTCGTTGTGAAACTGACTGCAGTGCAGAAAGTGGGTGATAAATACCAATGTTCTTTTAGATGGAAGACTGTGCCTGTTTCCGAGGGGTAAAGGATCAAAGGTCAAACTAAGCACGGTGGACGGCGCACGCTCGCAGTTTGCGAACGCAAACACGCAAGCCCTCGTTGCACTACTACTACTAGTCAGTGTACGCGCGATCGTTACTATTACAATACTATTAGCAGGTCGAGCGGAACCCTCATTGTGGTTTTGACAGCTTAGCGAGTATGGAAGGCTTATTCTACTTTCTCGTGAAAAATTACGTCAAAGGGATGCCAGAAAACATCAGTACATGTGTACACTGACACGACACACCACACAGGGGCCGATGACCTCGTGATAGTGGCCGGGTTCTGCCTTGTGATGTCGGCTCATAAATATGCATATTAATTCAAAACAGGATGTGCAGACGATAAATCCGCGACTAGGGTACGAAAACAATACACCCTCAAAACGATGAATTTCGACATTTGGCGTTGTACTTACATCATACAGCTCTAAGTTAGTACACAAAGGAGCCATACACATACTGTCAGCAGTATCTGTTGCAGACAAATTTTTTACTGTGTTGAGATGCTTGATCCTGGGGAAAATAACTTTAAGCACTATATAAATAACCGTTATTTATATTTCTATAGCATTATTATTATTATTATTATTATTATTATTATTATTATTATTATTATTATTATTGTTATTACTACTACTATTAGTAAGAAAAGGAAGAAAACGAACAACAACAACAACAACAAGGCCAACATTTAGCTGATATACCCCTGCGTACTCAATACGAAAAGGGGTAAGTATGGCCATACAGAAAGACCAGTAAATGACAAAGAAGGCAAGCCTATTGCAGACAGAGCAGACCAACTCGACAGATGGGCCGAGTATTTTGAAAAGTTATTGAACAGACCCAGCCCACCCGACCCCCCAGACATCCAGCCAGCAGAGACCAACCTAACCATCAGCTGTGACAGACCCAGCCGGGAAGAGATCAGAAGAGCAGTGGCATTTTTTTAAGAACGGCAAAGCAGCAGGGCCAGATGGCATCCCAGCGGAGTCTCTGAAAGCAGACCTAGAGACAACAGTAGAGCTGCTGTAGCCACTATTTGGAAAGATCTGGGAAGAGGAGGTGATGCCGGCTGACTGGAAGGAGGGGTACCTAATCAAGCTTCCCAAGAAAGGCGACCTTAGCAAGTGTTCCTTGCTGTCAGTACCAGGAAAGGTCTTCAACAGTGGAGAGAATGAAGAGCTCCGTTGACCCCCAGCTGAGAGACCAGCAAGCAGGATTCAGGAAAAACCGATCATGTACAGACCAGATCGCCACTCTCCGCATCATCGTGGAACAGTCTCTGGAGTGGAGCTCCCCGCTGTACGTCAACTTTGTGGATTACGAGAAAGCATTTGACAGCGTGGACCGAGAGACTCTGTGATAACTCCTATGACACTATGGTGTACGCACAAAGCTTGTCCGCCTGATCAAGAGCGTCTACGATGGCAAGACATGTCGCGTGATCCACGAAGGGCAGGTCACCAGGGAGCTCCAGGTTAGAACCGGCGTCAGGCAGGGGTGTTTGTTGTCTCCGTTCCTCTTCCTACTGGCCATAGACTGGGTCCTGAAGAGGACACAGAGCACAGACGAAGTGGAATACAGTGGACACTGTGAACACAGCTTGACGACCTCGATTTTGCAGATGACTTGGCTTTACTGTCCCACACTCATCAACAAATGCAAGACAAGACCACGAGGCTTGCTGACATCTCGTCCCAAGTGGGCCTCACCATCCACAAACAGAAAACAAAGACAATGAGGCTGAACGCAACCAGGGAAGAACCAGTTTTGCTTGCTGGCACCCCGTTGGAGGATGTGGAATTCTTCATCTATCTCGGGAGCATCATAGACAAAAAATGCGGCACTGATGCAGATGTCAGAGCACGAATCGGTAAAGCCAGAGCAGCCTTTCTCGAGTTGAAAAAAGTGTGGAGATCAAGAGAGCTGTCACATCACAGCAAAGTCCGGATTTTCAACTCAAACGTAAAAGCAGTTCTCCTAAATTAAGCAGAGACTTGGAGATTGACAAAAACCACAGTCAACAGAGTACAGATCTTTATAAACAGTTGCCTTAGAAGAATTTTGAAAATCCACTGGCTAGAAAAGATCAGCAACGTGAGACTCTGGGAGAGAACAGAGCAGAAAACAGCAGAGAATGAAATTGGGCGAAGAAGATGGGATGGATTGGTCACAGTCTGAGAAAGCCAGCTTCCAGTATCACTAGGCAGGCATTGTCATTGAACCTCCAGGGAAAGAGGAAAAGAGGCAGGCCGAGAAACACCTGGCGTCGAGACCTCCAAGCAGACATCAAGAGACTGGGAACCACCTGGAGTAAAATCGAAGGAGAAGCACAGGACAGGAGTCGCTGAAGGTCTCTCGTCGACGGCCTATACCCCGGGAGGGGTGACAGGCGTAAGTAAGTAAGTCAAGTCAAGTCAACAAACTTTATTCTTCCAAATACATGTTGCCAAGTACAGGAAAATTTGTTTCGCCACTTCAGGTGCAACTCGTAATCACTCAAACTCACACAACATTTACAACAACAACAAATGGACAATGGCTCGGGACCGGTGAAGCCCGTCGCCAAGACGTCTCATGGCCGGCGTCAGCGGCCCCAACCCGACCTGAACCTCCCTAACACAAGCAAACTAAGGACAGCCCTATCATAGTATCTCTTAAACACGTAATATAATGTTTTTACACTTCCTGCTTGGCTGAGACTAGTTTCACAAATAAAAGTTTTTAAAAAAATATAAAAAAATACGCATAAACGAAACAAAAAGACAAAGTATACTTCTACAGTTACTACCTGGGGGCCCGTCGCTACAGATCAACGCCGGCTATTAGACAGACATTCGCTCCGGCATAAACAGTCACCACACCTTAATTATAACTTAGATTGCATAGTATATAATTACACACCTACTCATTTTTGAAGCAATAATAATAAAACTACAACATTAACGTGAAAAGCACGTTGTCCCTAATCCACAGTACACTCATGCGCACTCTGTTAAGTGTTGTAAAAAAATCAGTCACTGTGTCGGGGAAGGAGTTTTCGTCATCACGTCACTCGGCTGGAATGTGGGGGCCCGAAGCCTGCCGGCACTCGCCTCGCTGCACGCACGCCACTACTCAGGTGTTGAGCGTGGCGTGGGAAGAGCCACTCCTGAGATGATTAAAAGGGGAGAAAAGCACGTTGGTTCTTTGCCACAGCATAATGCGCGCTGTTCTTCTGAGATCCGATTTCCATGGTACTGCCTAACAAACTATCTGCCGGCGTGTATAAACTACCAGCATTGCAATGACGGCGGAGGAAACTACCGTTGAAAATCCAATTAACAGCCACAGCACAACAATATCACAAAAGTCATCAAACAGAAACACCAGTCATGATGCAGCATTGCAGGGCCCGACATCATATATCAACAATGACTACTAAAAGACTATTTCTGCCCGAGCGGGCGGCCGGGAGGTGTTGCATGGCCGCCATCTTGCCTCATCTTTTAAGTAACCCAATACGAAAAGGGGTGCACATCTGACCTAAACTATGGTTTCTGATCGCGCTCAATATCAACACTCCCCGTTGGCTGTAGAGCGCAGCGAAACTGCATACACTCCATGCCTCCCCAATCTAAACCAAAAGCACGAGAAAGCTGCGGACCTGCGCTGTTCTCATCAAGTTCATATCATGTGGGGCTTGCAGTGTGTGAAGCTGAGGATATTACTATTAGTCGTAGATAATACGAGATTGGGCACATCAACTTTGACATTGGGGAGGTACCCATCTGTCCCGACAGATATCTTGAGGAAATTGCCCGGAAGCCTTGTCACAGTAGTTGTATCTACATTGTCCACACTTTGTAATGCACTGGTCATTGGTCACGAATTTATCCGGAGTGTGTAATAAGCAAAGTAATTTACACAGAAAAAGGTGCGATTGTGACCGCTGAATATAATTCTGTTGTCGTATCCGACCTTTGTTATAATTGATGTCGACTGCAATTTACTCACTGGGAGGTGGCGTAGTGGTAGTTGTAGCAGTGGTGGGTGTGGTGGTGGTCGTAAGGGCTGTTGTCGTCGTTGTAGTAGTGGAGGCTGTGGTTGGCGTTGTTGTGTTTACAGCTGCAAAACAAGTAGAAGAAATTACATAATGGGTAGACCATTGAAAGCCGATCATGTCGTCATTGTACGTGACTTCTATTTGTGGGTGTGGCTGGCCAAGCCAATCCTGGAGCCACACCTGCGAGGGCAATGGGGGCACTGGAACGTAGCTGTGGGGAGAGTCGACGCTGTCTTTCTGCGAGCTCTGTTGTATCCGACCTTTGTTATAATCGATGTCGACTGCAATTTACTCACTGGGAGGTGGCGTATTGGTAGTTGTGGCAGTGGTGGTGGTAGTGGGTGTGGTGGTGGTCGTAAGGGCTGTTGTCGTCGTTGTAGTAGTGGAGGCTGTGGTTGGCGCTGGTGTGGTTACATCTGCAAAACAAATGTAGAAGAAATTACATAATGGGTAGATCATTTAAAACCGAACATGTCGTCATTGTATGTGACTTCTATTTATGGGTGTGGATGGCCAAGCCAATCCTGGAGCCACACCTGCGAGGGCAATGGTGGCACTGGAACGTAGCTGTGGGGAGAGTCGACGCTGTCTTTCTGCGAGCTCTGTTGTCGTATTCGACCTTTGTTATAATCAATGTCGACTGCAATTTACTCACTGGTTGGTGGCGTAGTGGTAGTTGTAGCACTGGTCATGGTAGTGGTTGTGGTGTTGATTGTAAGGGCTATTGTCGTCGTTGTAGTAGTGGAGGCTGTGGTTAGGGCTGCTGTGGTTAAAACTGCAAAGCAAATGTAGAAGAAATTACATAATGGGTAGATCACACATGAAAGGGATTGGGGGCACTGGAACGTAGCTGTGGGGAGAGTCGACGCTGTCTTTCTGCGAGCTCTGGCACTGGTGATCTTTTCGCGCCGATTGTGTTCAAAGAGCGTGCAGGCTTTCTTGGTGGTGTCTGTCTTGCGCTTGCGCTTCAAGTATCCTTACCAGGAAGACGCAGTACTTGAGGCTGTCTTTTATGCAGTCTTTGACGCGTTTCTTTGGCCGTCTTTGCTTTGGCCTTTTGAGGGTGCGACATACAGGAGTTGGCGTGGCATGCGACAATCATCCAGTCGTATGACATGACCTGTCCAGCAAAGTTGTGTCTTTAAGATCAAGGCTTAAACACTCACTAAGTCAGCATTGTCCAGGACTTCCAGGTTTGTCACCTTGTTTTGCCATTTGATGCCCATAAGTGAGCGCAGGGATCCCATGTGGAAACGTTCAAGCTGCTTGATGTGCTTTCTGTACAGCGTCCATGACTCACTGCCGTAGAGGAGACTGGGGAGGACTACTGCCTTGTAGACTTTGATCTTGATGGAGATCTTGATCTTGTTGATGTTCAACAAACGAGAGCGCAGACCTACATTGCTTGGCTGGCTTTGCTGATGCGAGCTGCGATTTCCTTGTCGATAGTACCGTCGAAAGGGATGATGCTTCCCAGGTACCTAAACTAGTCGACAGTCTTTAGCGTGGTGTCTTCTATATACTATACACTTTGGGTAGGGGTGCTCTTGTGTCTGGGGCTGGTTTTAGCAGGACCTCGGTCTTGTTGCGACTGATGGTAAGGCCAAACAGTCGAGAGACTTCCGTGAACCTGTTGACGATGGTCTGGAGGTCAGACTCCGTGTGCGCCATCAGCGCACAGTCATCGGCAAACAGCGCCTCAAGGATCAGTCTCTCGATGGTCTTAGTCCTGGCGTTTCGTCGACGGAGGTCAAAGAGATAGCCGTCTAGTCTGTACTTCAGGTACACTCTCTTCTCAAAGTCGCGTACTGCATGGGTCAGGACAAGTGAAGAACAGGTTGAAGATCACGGGGACAAAACACAACCTTGTTTCACACCATTTGAAATGTTGAAGGGCGCGGATGTGTCGCCGTTGGACCTGACAACTCCTGACATCATGGAAGAGGCGGATGATGTTGGTGAACTTCCTGGGGCAGCCGAGCTTTGCGAGGATGACCCAAAGCGCTTCTCTGTTCACGGTGTTGAATGTTTTGGTCAGGTCTATGAAGACGGCCTAGAGGTCCATGTGCTGCTCAATGCATTTCTCCTGGACCTGTCTCACAGAGAAGACCATGTCGACTGTGCTGCGGCCGGATCTGAAGCCACACTGAGCCTCTGGAAGTGCTTCCTCAGATACAGAGCTGATCAGGCGGTTGAGGGTGACTCTCGCGATCAATCGGTAAATGGCACAGTCTGCTTTGCTACCTTTGTTCTTGAACAGGGAGACGATTGTAGCATCTCCGAATTTATGTGGCCTGTTCTTCTCTGTCCAGATGCATGTCAGAATGTTGGTAAAGCCATTAAGGGTCTGAGGTCCAGCTGCTTTGAAGAGCACTGCGGGGATGCCGCCCATGCCTGCAGCCTTGCCGAAGCTAGTCTGATTGATCGCTTTCTTGACCTCGTCCAGAATGGGCAGGAAGTCAAGGTCACCCATTGTCGGCTTTTGAGGAATCATGTACAGGGCCGCGGGGTCGACAGTGGAAGGCAGGTTAAAAATATTTGAGAAGTGCTCTTTCCAGCGCTCAGTGATGCTGCCTTTGTCCTTCAGCAAGATGAAGCCGTCAGAAGAAAAGAGAGGGGTTGTGCTGGGTCTGGCAGGGTCGTAGACAGCCTGCATAGCGCTGAAAAACTCGTTGGCGTTGTTGGATTCAGCAAAGTGTTGAAGTTGTCAGTTTTGCCTTGCTGTCCCACAAGGTGTCCTGCATGTTGCGGAGCTCTCTCTATGCTTTTCCCCCACCCGGGTCTGCCCTGGGGGACTTGGGTGGGGTTAACTACTTAGTTCCCAGGGTCACCCTGGTCGGCCCCACAGGGTGGGTTTTTCCCTCTATTCTGGGGCATGTGTTTCTGTCTACCCTGGTCCATTCACCTGTATTTGCCTTTTTAAAACTCTCCCTACTGTCTGCACTGCCTGTAGCTCTTTAGCTGTTCTGTTTAGTTTTTTTTTTCACAAGCAGTGCAGGCACGTCCTGAGAAAGCCTTGTTGCTGTCGGGACGTTAAGCAATGTACAATCAATCAATCTATGCTTTTCTCTGGAGGTGTTTGAAGCGCTAGAACTTGGGCGCCATCTTGTTTGCGCGACCACCACGTGTTTTGTGCTCCCAGTGTTTCAGTGCTTTTCGTTGGATGTATTGTGTTTATGTGTGCTGAAAGTCTGCTGAGTATCGCATAAGAGTGCGCTGATGAGGATTGTATGCTTGTTTATCGTCGGATCTACTTGCTGCTGATTTGGTATAGTATTGGTATAGTCTGTCGTTTGAACTTTGTTTATGTCGCCATTTTGCGCCGGTTCGCCGGGCCTTTTCCGCTGCCTTGTTTTACGTGATACGCGCTAGTGTGCAAAATGTTTACTGTGTGACTGAGTCTGTTCGCTACCCGCATTTGTTGCTGGTTGTTGTTCGTGTTCCTACCGTCCTATAGGTTTTTACGTGTGCTGCCCTAAATTTGTTATTTCCCGTCGACATCTCGCCCTCACCACTTGTGATCTCGCCACTGACCGACCGGGATTGTCCGCCTGTAATTTTTTCCCCTGTATCCTTTCTGCCCTTTCAGTGTTGGTTTTTGTGTACAATCAGCGTCGCTCCCCTACCACACTCACACACACACACACCGGCACACACACACACACACACACACACACACACACACACACACACACACACACACACACACACACACACACCTACTGTACTTTTTCTCCCTTGCGTATTATCAGGTCGCTCCCCTACCACACCGCTCACACACTCACCGGCACACACACACACACACACACACACACACACACACACACACATACACACACAAAAACACGTACACACACACACACACACACACACACACACACACACACACACACACACACACCCTACTGCACCCTTGTTCCGTCTTTCTCTTTCCTGTCCTCACAAACAATCATGCTCATCAGATACACACGCCAACAACTGCTATCTCTACGTCGCCACGCCGCCACCTACTGCGCGGCCGGTGCCGCCGACAGTTTTGCAAATGCCTTATGTGGCATCCGATCGCGAAAGAGAGTCTCCTCTCCTACCATGCCCAGCTTCGTCTCCGTCACGACCCAGGCATGCTACTTCCACCGCCGCCGCATCAGTCAGATTAGAAAATACCTAAGTACCGAAGCTGCCACCAAACTTGCTGTCTCTCTCATCCTATCTCGCATCGACTACTGCAACTCTCTTCTTTCCCGCCTCCCTCACTCAACCACTTTCATTCTCCAGCGTGTCCAGAACAATGCTGCCCGCCTCGTCCTCAGAAAGAAAAAATCCGACCACATCACTGGGATGCTGCCGAATTTCCCTGCTGCCCCTGGTACAGGGAAAAGCGACCACTGGTCAACAGGCCGCCTACGTGCAGGTTCGGAGCTACGACTCCCAGTAGTAACCTCTACCTGTCGGTTCGCCCGTTCCCCATCGCCACAGGGCTTCTGGAGGAGGAAGAAGAAAAGAGGATGAAGAAGCAGATTTGGTGAAGGTAAACCTGTGCGTGAAGGATATTTTGGTGGAGAAGCTGGAGCAACCCCACTCTCTCGGCCGCAGAAATCAGAGTTCTGTGGAACAATGATACGTTACAACTGGTAACTTCCTTGACTGCAGTGGATGGCCATGTCTTCTTCTGTGCTCTGGCATGCCCTTTGCACTCCACAGTGCACTGCTGTCCCACCCTCTTGGATGTTGAACCGTAGATTAAGTTTCCTCCGCCCAGTTGACCGGTGACAGACTTTACATGCTAGGACGAGCAAGTCCTGACCCACCAAGGGTTTGAGACCCTCGGTTTTCTCTCACGGTTTAGCCAGTCAGTCGAAACTGTTGCCCATGGAGTGGCCGCTGCGCATGCTGCAGTTACGTGGAACCACAAGTGAGAGTTGAGAGTCAAAGTTGAGTCCTATACAGGTGGACTACTCTCAAACCTTCGAGAGACGACTTGTTCCCCCCCCCCTCCCCCCTCCATTACAGGTGAAATCCCCTCCTTGAATATTCCATACACCGCCCGAACAACGAAAAAAATTACCAAGCAGGAAAAAGCACTGTCAGAGGAGACAAACGCAATCTATGATCATTGGTCGATTGTGATGAAACTCTATGCTCACGCATAGGGTTCACACAGAGGGTTTAATACGGTACAGTTTTGTTAGCGGTTTGTTTTGTGACAGATATTCCGTTGGGGCACGTGGCCCACGTGCAATCGTAGCGAAACGTTTTGCACCGGGGTTTTTGTGAGTTCAGGCGAATAGATACGTAGGAACGTCAGTGCGGGCTAGACTGTCAGTAAGAATGGATGTATGTCAGATACACTAGCCGTATTCCAAGACTCTGAAACCTAGACTTCAGGTATGTGTTTTATATGTAATATTGATGCTTACTGAGTTAAAGCTAGTGTGCGTTAGTAGGAGGTAAACATCTTCCTGGAAAGAATCATGACGGATGCTCTGAAAGATCATGAAGGAACTGTCAGTATTGGAGGCAGAACTATCACGAACTTGCGCTTTGCGGACGACATTGATGGCCTTGCAGGAACAAAGAAGGAGCTAGCTCAGCTGGTGGAAAAGCTGGGTAGTACAGCCATTGCATATGGGATGGAAATCAGTGCAGAGAAGACCAAACTGATGACCAATAACGCCAGTGGCATTGGCACTGAAATCATGGTTGGAGGCCAAAAACTGGAAACAGGTAAGAAATTCACATACTTAGGAGCCATTGTGACAGATGAGGGATCAAAACCAGAAATACTGTCCAGGATTGCGCAGACAACAACAACACTGACAAGATTGAGGACCATATGGAAGGACAGAAACAACACACTCTGCTCCAAGATCAGACTGATGCGCTCCTTAGTCATCTCAGTGATCTTATATGCCTGCGAGTCATGGACCCTCACAGCAGACCTTGAAAGGAGGATACAAGCCACTGAAATGAGATGTTTTCGAAGGCTGCTTGGCATTTCATACAGAGATCACATCACAAACGAGGAAGTGGGAAGCATAATCAGGCAAGCCATCGGGCCCT